>JARQAC010000001.1:13336064-13431064 GCA_036172945.1 Meloidogyne incognita
GCATGTGTTTTTGTTTATGTCTTAATTTTTCGCTTTATCAACAATTCTGGCCTTTTTATTGGTTTTAAATGATTAACTACCAAAAGCTAGTAAACCCATAATTCCAGTACTGAAACTAAATAAAAACTCTAAGCTAACAAGTTTATTCTGACAGGAATCCCGGTAATCTTACTTTTACTGGGCACTAAACAATTAAATCAAAATCCATTTTCTAAATTATAATAATAGAGTTTTAGACATTCCGAGCTCGTTTATACTAACAGATTAGTATGATTTTCGAAATTTGAATCACATGAAAATTATTTAAGCATATTTAGTGAAAAAAGTAAAAACCAGATTTTCGAATATCATATAGTAGTTAAGTCTTATACAAATCTGATATAATATTCGAGCTCATCATATGCAAGAACCTATTAAGTTAAAATACTAATTTTTTATGGACCAGTAAAAGTTAGGATTACCGGAATCTCTTTTATTTTCAGTGCGAATTCAATATTTATTTTGGTACCAATCAATCGAAGACTACTGGCCTTCTATTGCGAATGATATCCGGAAAGCAGAGAAGGAAAAAACAAATAATTTAATTCTTCTCGCTCCACTATACTCAAACGGGAAAAATTGGTTTTGAGGGTCCAAACTCGTGTCATTGAAAAGAGTTCGTCGAGCTAAGTCGAAGGACACCAAAATCACCGTAATTAAACAAGTTAGGACAATTTTGTTCAGAAATCATTGAATCACGGTGATTTTGGTGTCAATTCTGACAATGAACTTGACGAGTTTGTTCGAATGACATTTCATTTGATCAAATCAGTCCAGCCAAATACCCCTGTTACAATAACCAGAATGACATATATTTCGACTCGGAGCCTGTTCCCTCGAAACCAATACCGAATTTTTATTGTACATATATATTTTCGCACTTGGAAGTAGGGGGTCTCTACCGAGTGGTACCAAAAAATATATCAAATTTTCACTACAATGAACAATTTTCACAAAAATATAAAAGTAAACTTGCAAAAATACCATCAGGAGCAGCGCAGAGAGCAATGGAAGTTGCACATTCAAGTAAGGATTTTTTCACATCTCTACCTAAAGTAAAAAAATTTTTAAAAATAATTTGAAAATACAAAACCAAAAAATTTAATTGATACCCCAGAAACTATGTAGCAAGTTACCTTGTTAAAAATGTGAGACTGCTCTAAGTGTCCAGCTCTGCTTTTTAGAACCAATGGTCCAGTATTGCGTGAGTACCTGAACTCGGAGTGGGTAGTTACTCTATCTATTTCCATAGAGATCATGCAAATACGGTGAACCTATTACAAAAGAGATGGTCCACATCCACAACGTTGACGGTAATTCTTGCGTTCGTACCCCCCACAATTTTTCCATCCTCAAAGTATTAAAAAATGGTCAGTCGGTTCTAAAACCTAAGAAGGTTTTAGAACTCGTCGAGCTGTGTCGAATGATACCAAAATCAAGCCCAGGTCTTAACTTTGGGCCGAGGTACAGACATAAAACCTGCGAAAAGCGCAGGTTTTGCAAAAGCGTCTCCGACTACAATAGGATTACTTTATGTCATAACTTTGTCAAATCATGTTCAATTACATTGATTTTGGTGCCATTCGAATCAGCTCGACAAGCTCTTTCGAATGATCTATTATTTGTTTAATCGAATTTTTAGACCAAAAAATGAGCTTGGTCCACCCTTTTATTTTTCAATATTCGGGGGTCTGTATCTCGGCCTAAAGTTAAGACCGGGGCTTGATTTTGGTGTCATTCGACACAGCTCGACGAGTTCTATAACTTAAGAATGGCGGACCATTTTTTAATACTTTGAGGAAGGAAAAAGGGTGGGGGGTACGAACGCAAGAATTACCACGTTGACATTGAGTCTAGAAAGCAGAGCTGGATACTTATAGTATCTGGTGTAAAAAGGGGGTACGAAGTCCATTTTAACTTTTTGGAAGCCATAATCCAAATTTAATCTAAACCTTGTTGAATCATCCATTATCCACAAAATAGTCATCAGCATCCATCCTCAAATCATCCATCCTCCTTGTGAACATAATTAAAAAAAATTGAAGAATAATTAAAGAAATTGAGTGGAGATCATAGAAGAATTTAATGTTTTGTATCTGAAAAAACAAATTAATTTAGAAAATAAGGTGAAAAAATGTAAAAATCCTTAATCAAAACAGAGATAATCTTAAACTTAATGTAAAAAGTGAAGCCATTTTAAATTTGAATGAGAACGGTATTTCTCTCTTTCTCTAATTTCCTAACTATTTCATTTTCAAGTTGGGACTGGACACTTTGTCGCGGTTTTCTTTTTTCGCCCACTTTGCCGCAGCGATTAAAAAATCGTTTTTTGTTTTTCTTTCTAAAAACAACCGAGGTTAAAATTATTGGACAAGAGGAATGAGTAAATTCTAATTAGTTGACTGACCTCAAACAAGTAGGGATTTTAGTTCTTTTTGATTTTTTAAGGTAAGCAGGAGCGAAAAATATAGTCAGCGACAAGGTGGGATGTCAATTCAGAAATTTTACTTGTGGGTTACCCAAAACCAGTTTTGGCTGATTTATATTGATTTTTTAAGGTAAGCAGGGGAAATATATGTAAATAACGACTCAAATTAACCGGCTAATTTTCAGAGGAAAAATTTTAAATTGTCAATAGAATTGAAAAGAGCAGTCAGGGAAAAATGCATATCAAATGTTGCCATCAAAACACACACGTTTTTATAATCTAATCTGTTTGGAAATTAATCCTATCGACCTGAATATGATTGTGTAGTAGAGGAAAAGAATGCCCTTCTTATCATATTCAGTCGTTATATCCATATCAGGGACGGGTCGAGTTAAAAAATTCGGATAGGTCAGAAAGCCAGTTATTTTCCTTTCTTAGCTTCTCAGTGGAAAATTTTGGAAAGACAAAAAGCCAATGTCAAAATTCCGTGGAGGGCATGTTTCAGATTAAGGGTTAATGTCGAAAAAATCTTGTTTCGGATTACCCGACCCCTCCCTATGCGTGTCAAATGTACGCATGTCATATGACAACCCGCTACATAACATGAGCCGGTATTTTGAAACCCCCAAAAATTTATAAAAAAACCTTAAAAATACTCAGCCGAAAGCACTCATTTAAAAAATCATAATTTGTCAACATCAACTCATCTATTTCATCATTCCATAGGCACTTTAGAATGGTAGAGCAGTAATATTATTTTTGAAAAATATTTAAATCTCTAGGAAACAAGAAAATTAAAAGAAAATGAAAAAATAATGCAAACTAAAATTTGAAAAAGGAAACAAAAAACCGTCAAGTTCCTTTCTATGTCTTCTATATTATCACTAAAATCAATATACATTATGCCAAAATTGTCTAAATATATACAAATTTAATTCAAAAAGTCTCAGCGAATTAAAATTTCAAAATACCTAATGCTACGTTTACATAAAAAACTTTAGCGTTTTTCGCCGAAAATAGTATGGAAAAATGTGGGAAAAACGCCCGCATCTTTTCCGCAAATTGAGACGCGAGCGTTTATTATTCATTAACTAAAGACTGTCCAATTTTTTTACTATAAAAGCGCCCACCCTCTGTTCAAAATCTTTTCCCCTCAAATAATGCCTGATCAAGCAAACGTTACTTCAACAGAACAAATCCGTACTACTTCAACCACAACAACCACTACAACAACCACAACAGAGCCGCCTACCACAACAGTCGAGATGACAACGGGAAATGGAGATGGTATTGAAAGTTTTTTGGAAGAATTTGTTTCCTCGGATATGGGCAAGGCATCTATGGCTATTATGGCTGTGTGAGTTTATATTTTTGTTAATAAGTGGTTGGAAGTTTTGGTCATCAAGAGGAGAGATTGTAGGCGCCACAAAAAAGATTTTGGTTCGGCTAGTTGGTCATAACTTTCTCAAAATTCTCCCAAAAAAGGCCAAATATGTAGGGACAATTCAGGGATGGGATCTCTTCCATTTTCCGATTTTAATAATTTGGACGGCCCCATCCATTAGAGATGTCCAAGACTCTTGAGTCTTGATTAAGACTTCTTGGGTTTTTCTCGGCTTGGTCTTGGGGTGTAGTCTTGGTCTCGAGTCTTGAATTCTGTAAATTTTCGGTTTTGGACATCTCTACCTTCCAAGGTATACATTTTCTAAAAACCCAAATCTTGACGACCAAAATTATCGACTCTTCAATTAACTCCAAAAATCATTTTTTTTCGTTTTCTAGTTTTGTTCTAGTCGTTGTTCTGTTTTTTGTTTGGCGATGCTTTTGTCGTAAGAAACAAAAGCCTAAGAGGGCAATCAAATATAATGCTGCTGGTTCAACATATCATTATAAACCACCAAAAGCAAAACCCCAGAAGACACAACCTTCAGCAGATGTTTACAACAAGAATAATGCTAGCAAAACAGATATGGACGGCAGCAGCAAAATTGATTTTCCGCTTACAAAATATTCTTCGTAAAAAAAAATTTTTTTTTAATTAATTTTTTCCCTCAAAAATAGGTTGCCACCTTCGCTTCTTACTGATAGTGACAGAGAGAAATCAGCAATCAAGTCAACAATCAAGTAAAATTTTACGGAATTTTTTGCACTTTTAAGGAGAATATGAAATTTTTGCGGACAAGTTTTGCGGATTTTGGCTTTGGGTTGATAAGGTTATTCTCATCTGAATCAGGGATGGCCGAAATTTCGTTGCGTCGGAAACGAAATAAATTTTTTCCGGTAGAGTCCATCCTCACATTTTATTTTTTTATTTGAAGTCAAGGTTTGGATGTTACCTAAATGGGGCATTACAGCCAAAAAAGGGGGAAAAATCCGCAAAATTTGTCCGCAAAATTTGTCAAATCTTTAAGTGTGCAAAACTTAAATTTAAAAAAATTTTTATTTTTTTCAAGTAAAAAATCAAAGATGCGTCCGCCAGTAAACAAAAGAAACAAAGAAAGTAGTCTTTCTATTCTGTGAGAATGAAGTTTGTAATTAAATAAATAAATAGATTTGTGTTAATATTGTGTGATAATAATAGATATGTATGTTGTAATTATTTAATTGTGTGTATATTTAAATACTTTGTTTGCCGTTTTTTCTTTTTTTTGAACCTGAGGCGATGCCGGGTGAGTATGAGCGGGATGGAGGGTAGGCCTTTCTATGCTTGTAAATCGCTGGTCGGGAGCGACTTTCCCGGATATATGTTAGCACTCGCTAGGAATTATTGATGATTAAGATTTTAGCTTCTGCCGACCTTTACTTCTCTATTCATTAATTTCCAACTACGGACTAAGTCGACTAATCACTTTTTCACTATTCTTCCTTTACTTTTATCCTAAGGCATTTACTTGTCATTTTCCTCCCCTTTTCCCATCATTGCCAAGCAGGATCAAGTTCACTCAATTGATCATTCCATCACTTGAGCAGTTTTGGGTTTGCGCTTTTTTAGACGTGCACCGTATTGACCTTTTGCTTTTTCATCTGCGCCTTTTTGTAAATTAGATAAAATGTAATTTTCATTAAAACGAAAAAACATAATCTCTAATCAAAATATCTAAATTGCATAAAGGTCATTTTCTATTATTTTTAAAGATTGCCGAACGGACCCCTAATTTTGTTTTAATAAGCCGGGCTCATATACGGCAACAGAAATAAACTCCAAAATTCCCTCTCAAAATAACTCGTCCAAACTTTTTATTTAGGAAATTTCCTTAATTTTTAAATGCGGCGTCTTCGTTCAATGTTTACTTCCAGAGAAAGGCATGGAGGACAACATACAATTTCCCCCCAATCTTCAGTAGAAGAAGAACAACATTCTAATAGTCCAACAACCCCTTCAAATTCTTCCCAAAATTCTCTCGATTTTTTTGTTGACGATTTAATAAATAAAAAGTGGAGTGATGAAAGTTGGACGATGAATGTAGATTTTGCTTCAGATCCGTCTGCTTGGGAGAATCAATTTGGTTTTACTTGGAAGAAATTGGAGGGACTTTTGAATAAAACTAGACGTGATAAAAATATAATTTTGAAGGTTTTTTAATAAAAAATTTGCTGTAATTTTTTGTCCGCAAATTTATTGCGGACATCCGCAACAAATTTTAAACATCCCCGAGTCCGCGATCGACTCATCTCGAGCTCTTTCGATTAACATATACATAAATTGGCCAAATCTAAAATCTAGCCCCTGTAAAGTGCAGACTTATGTTAGAAAACACTTTTGCGGACATCCGCAATAAACTTGCGGATTTTTAACTTTTTTATCATTTTCTTCAGGTCAACGAGCATTTATCTATTTTGTGTAAATTATTAGTTATGGAAGTCAATTCTCAAGCAGAACCTAGTATTGGCCCAATTTTAGAACAATTCTTTACGGAATCAATTCTTATGTTGGCACACAATTGGATGGTGCAAGTTTCTCCTTTTTATGTACAGTCTTGTCAGGTTTGAGAGAATTTTTTAATTTAAAAAATATGTGTCGATTAAATTATTTTTGAACAAAAAACAAAATGCTCATTAAATAATTTGGTTGTTCCCGGTGGGAGGGCCTCAAAAATTTTCGGGGAGGCAGTGCGCCTTGGGAAGTGGAGGTGGCGGGGAATTTTCTGTAAAGTTTCGAGTTCTTCGGCCTTCTAGGACGAAGTACGAAATCCTATTAACAAAAATCAGATAAATGTTTTAAAATAAAAAGTTGGATTTTCTGTCATCCTTTAAATATTTTCCTTTTTTCGAAAATTGTTTTAGATTTGGTTTTTTATCGCTGGGCTGTCTGGTGTGGTTGGACCGCTTCAAATTTTTTTCATTTATGGGATGAGGGTTCAATTCCTACTTGGGGAAACTATTTTTAATTTCCCTCAAAATCATTTTTCTGCATTAAAAAATTATTAAAAATATTTTTTTGGACTAAACAAATTTTTATTCAATTTCATTTTTACATTAAAATGTTTAATTTCCATTTTTTAAGGTTCTCCTTTTACATTTATACGAAAATATGGTTAATTGTTGTCAATGTCCACAATCCTTACTTGTACACAAACCTATACTTGTTCCTTTATTACAACTTTTGCAATGGTGTAAACAATCTTTTAATGTTAGACATTCTACAAAAATACAAAAATATCCAAATTCTGTTGTTAGTAATTGTTTGTTAAATTTAATTAATCAGGTTTTCTTTTTTTAATTTTTTGGGGGGATTAATTGGTGATTAAATTTGGTACTCACTAACAAGGAACCACTCGATCTGTCACCAAAAATTTTCAAATAAAAATTATGTCTTCCTGTCCCAATTTTTGGCTTTTCTTCCGCTGGCCCCTGAATTGAAACGTTATAGGGGTTTAAAGTTTCAGTCTTTTGGAGCGGTTTTTTGGTGACAGTTCGAGTGGTTCCATTGTAAGAAACATTGTCTCTGTGTACAAGGGATGGGACGGATCGAGAAAATTGGGTCATATTTCGAATTGGGGTTTTCAAAAAAAAATTTCGGATCAGTTTTCGGGTCGAAAAAAAGTTACCTCTCCCATCCCTTATGTGTACAAAAATTGACCGTCCATAACTCGGCCCAAAATCATTTTGAAGATGAAAGTTACTTCGCAGTAGCGAGTCAAGGGTCTTTTATCGAATCCTTGGACAAGACCTAATTTTTGTTTTTTTACAAAGTAGACAATGTTCCCTTGTCAAGGAGTTTTCCTTTCTGTCCTTTCTGATCTCAAAAATATTTTCTAATTTGTTACCTTTTCAAACTTTCCAAAAATATTTTTAAAAATTTTCTTTAAAAATCAGATTTTTCGTCAAATAGCAGAGCACGAAACTCTTTTACACTTCTTTTTTGATTCTTCATTAATTTTAAATGAAGATTGGGCAATAATTGAAGGAAATAATTCTCCAAAAAATGAAGAAATTTTAAATGAACAAAATTTACACAAACCTTTTTTAATTTTTGATATGTTAGTTCCCTATCTTTATGGACCTGAATTTACTAGCCAAATTGCTAGAGATGCTTTGTTGTTAATTATGTCGGCTTCTAACAAAAATGAATTTATTGCTGAACATATAATTCAAAAGGTTTTTTTATTTTTAATGGGTATTTGGGATATTTTGTCTTTTATTTATTTTTTATATACCTTGGGTTGAGAAAAAGTCGGATTGGTTTCATTTGGGAAAAAGTTTGATTTCCATGTAATTTGTGACCTCAGCTATTCCGAGGTAATGACAAAACGCCGAAATGGTAAGGGGCCTAATGGCAAACAGCCGAAATGCTATTAGGGATTTGCCATGTCTGCGTCACTTATCCGTTTTGTCATTTCGATGGCTCTTGGGGGTTTGCCATTCAGGCGTCCTTTCCCCGGTTTGCCATAACTGCGCACTACGCTATTCCGTTCCTCTTTTTTCGAATTTTGAGCAAAGCAGGAGGATGGAAAACAAAAATACTGGAATAAACTGACCCTCTAAACGAATTAATTTTTAATTTCAACGTTCTTAGGGAGATTTATGTCATGTAATGTCTGCTGGTCTTTCTGCTTGTTTTTCTCAACTCCCAAAATGTGTATTTTCAGAGTTTGCTTTAGATTCTAATGAAGCTCACAAATTAAGCGTTTTCGATGTTAAAGGAATGGTTTGTGTTTTTTTTATTTTTTACTTTCCGAAAATCTGCAAATTTTGTCCGCATATTATTTGCAGACAAAACTTGCGGATATTTGAAAATTCGTTTTTTTAATTTTTTTAAAATTTTTTGCTCAATAATCAACTCAAATTTTTTAAATTTAAAATCTTTTAATTTAAGCCTCAACTCTATGAATTTCACAATGCTTTACTTTTTACAAATTCTGTTGCGCAAATTGCCCATTATTCAATTACCCGTCAAATTGTTCACTTTATTTACACTGGATTTTTGTTAAAAGTGTTTAAATCGTCTATTGTTGAGGTTTCTTTAAATCTTAATAAAATTTTTCAAAAAAATCTTTATTAAAAGGGGTGACATTTATTTTGCAAGGCCAAAAGCCAAATTTCTTCCATTTTTAGCGAAAATGGAATTTGAGAATTTTGGAGGTTGTAGGCGAAAAAATGCATTCTATTGTTCATTTCCCCTCCCTAGAATTTTCCACTTTCTTCCATGGGGAGGGTGGAGGGGGCCTCAGCTTCCACTGTCTATACCCTTGTAGCTCAGTATTATTAATTTTTAGTCAGAACCAAAAGAAGAAGAATTATGTTCTCGTATTGTTTATTTTCATTTATGTATTGAAACAATTTCTGCTTCAGCTTTATTACAAGCATTTATAAAAATTTTGTTAACTAGTAGTACAAATGGAGAAGAAAAAAGTGAAGAAGAAGAAATGAATTTATTTGAACAAATTTTGGTTAAAATGCATGAAAGTGATAGAGTTGGGGGTTTTTTTTTAATTATTTAAGGACAAAAAATATTTCTATTACTTTTAAACCAAAAAAGGTCTAGGAAAAGTCTTTATGTTCGGCAAGACTGAGAAGTCCTTAACAGCCCCTCTAATTTCAATTGAAAAATTTTTTTGTTGATACGCCTAAATTAAAAATGACTTTGAAACTAAATTAGGAAGGACAATAAAATTTATTTCTGTCCTTTATGTCGAAACTTAAAAAACCTTTTTTACTCAAAGGACACGAAACCGTTTTAAATTTGAATCTAAAAAATATTTGTGAGGGTTATCTACATTCAAATTTAATTTTTTTTCTAAATCTCTGTATCCTCCAAAAATCAAAAAAAGTTAAAGGAATAAACCATTAAGACTGAAAAGTGTAATTCCCACCACCGGGGTCGAACCTTCATACTTTTTCACTCAAAACTAAAACTTATCCCACTACACCAAACTGTCTCAAAAATAAAATTTTTTCTTCTTTCTTTCAATTTTTTTATTTTTCAGCTTTGTAGAGTAACACTTTCTTTAATCCGTACATTATTATCATTACATTGTGAAGATTTTCTTTGGTCTACAATATTTCGTCATTTACTTCCCTTCATTCAATTAAGACATCCAAACCAGAGTAGACGTTTTGATGCAAATATTTCGTTAAATTCGGCAAATTATTTTCTTAAATGTATTCCTGAATGTGCTAAAAATGTTTTGGAGGTTTTTTTTTAATTTTTATTTAAAAATTTTTTTGAGAATTTAATTTTTGAGAATATTTTCAATTGATGGGTATTTTAAGACAAATTGCCCATTAACGTTAAAAGCGACAAAATGCCAAGTAAAAAATACCACACAAGGGAAATTTGTTATTTTTTAAATTTTTATCCCAAATACCACAACCCGTCTGGTTATTTATATGATCTGAATTTTTGTCCTTTTAACATTTTGTCACATTTCACTCTCCCCGATAATCTTATAAAAAAATTTTTATTAAGCTCTGTTCGGAAGAACAATTTGAAACATATTTACGAGAAGCAGGCAAATCAATTCGTGATTGTGAAGAATGTTGCTCTTGTTGGGCATTAAAATATGATGGAAGTCTGCCAAAATCGTTGATGTGTAATCCACAAAAATTAATAAATTCTGAAGGGATGATTGTTACTCCTAGACAGGTTTTTTAGTGAAAATAATTTTCGGGGTTTAGTAAAAGAAATATTTTTGGAAACCCATTAGTACCCTCTTTTTTTGTATGATTAGGCAATTTATTACCAGAAAGTGTCCTTTTTATAAAACGACTGGTCAATATTTCATTTTGGTTTAGTTCCCCCTCTTTCCTGAAAACGGAATAGGAGAAAACCCGTCATTTCTTAATTTTTTTCTGGGTTATTCACAAAATTAGCACGTTTTTCTTATAAAATAGAAAAAGTTGCGATGCTTTTTTACATATACCGGGAAGGTCAGTAATTTTTAACTCGTAAAATTATTTCTCGCGCTATACCAAAATAATAATATTAATATATAGATAAATAATCCTGTGTAATTAGAGATACTTTTGGCTTGCGAATAAAATTTTGCGGAAATTTCTGGTATAACTAAATTGTACCAAAAATTCATTTTCTCATTCAGATAGTCCCTCAAAAATATTTTTTAAAAAATATTTTAATTTTAAAAAAGGCATTTACTCGTCATTCCTCAGCCCGTTCTTCTTTTGCCTCAACTGGATGGAATCGTTATGGACATTCAAACCGTTCAGGTCGAGGGACTTTACTTGAAGGAGAATTGGAATCAAACAATGCAAATTTAAATAGTTTGGGGGAAGATGATGAACAATTGACTAATTTAATTGAACGTTTAGAGGATGGGAATGAAGTAATAAATAATTTGTCTTCACAAGAAGAATTTGGGGAGGCGAGGTTTTTTTGAGATTATTTTGAGAATGGGATTTTAGAAAAAAAGAATTGCCTTTTGTCCAGAATACGCGTCCAGTGAAAAGTCACATTTTTATGCGTCTAATGGCGATAGGTACCCATTTTTTTCACTTTCGCCAAAACTCCGTCTTTTATGGGCTTTCGCAATTTCGCCTTCCTCTTTTTAAAATCTGTTTCGGCACATCCCTGATACTCAATACTGGACCCCCTCCTGTTTACTGGCCTAATTCGAAATAATTAATTTCCGTTTACAAAATTTTGGGCATGTCTCTTGGTACAAGTTAAAATATTTTTAGCTCTTCCCTTCCCTTTAAATCTAATTTAAAAAATATCTTTTTAAAGTGTTCTAAATGAAAATGAAGACAACAGACCCGACTATTTTCAATTTATTTATGACCGAGTTTCTGAATCAGATTTGGATAGTTTTTCGAGAAGAAATTCTGAGGAAGATTCACAAGAAGAATTTTTAAATAATAAAAAACAAAAAAATATTTTGGCAACAAAAATAAATAATAATTCAAATTCTGATAGTGAAAAAAGACAATCTAATTTATCTATTAATTTAATTAAACAACAGCAACAGCAACCAACACTTTCACCTTTTATGTCTGCTATAGTTCAAACAAATTGGAATGAGGCTAAAAATGTTGGTAATTAAACTCTAAAAAATAAAAAATTTTACTTATTAATTAAAAAATTATGAGTAAAACCAGCATAAACTGGTTTGCTTGTGCCGGTTCAACTCTTTAATTAAAAAAGGGTATAAAATGGTAAATAGTACAAATTTTTAATTACTATTAAAAAATGGTTAAAAATATCCATCCTTTTGAAAAAAAAAAGTTCACCAACCATCATAAACGGGTTTGCTTGTTTGTTTTGTGTTCCTTAACAACCTGTTTTTAAACTCAACTCTGAAAACACCTATAATACACATGGAATTCTTGACTCTATATGAAACGAAGTCGGTAATCGTTTTTTTTTTCATTACTTTTCTCCATTACTTTTTTCCTTCATTGATATGACAGAATGGTCAGCATTTTCCTCGTTCAATTCCATTATATTTGCCTGTGGCATAATCTAAAGAAATGATAGAGAAAAGAATTAATTGAAAGGAGAATGACTCAATACAGGCAATTAATACTTTCAAGGGTCTCCTGTTTTCTTTTTGTGCCGACACAGGCTAACAAGTCGGTCTGACAAGTTGTCATAACGGACGGACTCGGACAGACAAAACACGGACAGACAAACACGGACGGACACATACAGACAAAACAGAAGACAAGCACGAACGGACACGAACAGAAAGTGTGTGTGTGTGTGTGTGTGTGTGTCTCGTGTTTTGTCTGTCCGTGTGTGTGTTTTCATTTGAATATGCCACAGGTAAAAAGAGTGGAATTGAACCAGGAAGAAAAACTGACCATTATTTATAATTAAGGAAGGAAAAAAGTAATGGAAAAAAGTAATGGAAAAAAACGATTACCGACCTCGTTTCAGATAGTGCCGAATTCTTTATAGAGATTCCACAAAAAATATGAAATTCAATACTTTTTTGAAATCGGGAATTTATATTTTTTGTCACCGGAGTCCTTATACTAGTATATCCAAAAAAAATCTTTAAAAAATTCCAAATAATTTTTTTATTTTAAATTTTTAAAGGATAGAAACAAATTTATAAATTTATTGAATTTATTACCTACTCGTTCTTCAAATAATGAAAATAAATTGCTAATTGAAGATTTATCTTTAATTGACGCTCGTTGGCAACATTTGGAAGAATTGAGAATTGAAAAATTAGAATTAACACAACAAATTGCTAAAGAGCCAAATCCTTTTAGATTAAATTTGGAAGGGGAAAGTGGTGGAGGGGAAGAACTGTTTTTGAATATTAATGGGGGAATTTTAATGAAATCAACTGAGGAAAAAGGTATTTAAAAACATTCAAGTGTTTAAATAAAATTGGTTGCAAAATGGTCAACCCTTGGATTTTTTAAAATGGTAAAGTCTGGTCAAATTCATCATCCTTGTATTCCTGATAATGTCCTCGTTGTTGAACGAGCATTTGATTTGTGACCATTTTTAAATTTGACTAGATAATATTGAACCTGACATACCCCATCTCTTCCTCCCCAGATTCTTTCCTACAGAATGGTCAGACCTTTTCCTTTCTTCCATCCCAGTTGCCCTTCTATATTTTGCCTACAAACTTAATTTTTATACCCACCCCTTGAATGGTAATAAGGAAAATTGAAGGAAGAAGACTGACCATACTGCAAATATCAAAGAAACTTAGGGAGGAAAAAATGAGGTCTGTCAGGTTTATCAATGTTACCTTTTGCCATTCTGGGAATTAATACAGTGTTGACCTTTTTGTAATAATTTTTAAAAATTAGAATACTTTAATTAATTTAAAGGTGCTGGAATATTATTAGAATCATTATTTGATATTCTCTCCAATTTAACCGAAAACAGTTTTAATACAAATATTCAATTACTTGGAGTTTTTAATTTATTATTTTCATATCCGCAACCTTTACTTACCGCCTATTTATTTTATGTTGATTCTTTACGTGGAAATTTGCCTCTTTTGAAGATTAATGATGTGAGTTTTTCTTTTTTGTTATTATTTTTAAGCCCGCAATCAGATTTTTAATTAAAAGGATTGAATACCTTTAGGAATATGAGGTATTTCTATATATCCTTTAGGATGAATTTTGTTTGGGAAGTGTCATTGGTAGGGACATTAAATCAGTCAAAACACCTTCCCCGGGACGGAATTTAGACGTAATAGTGTAAGTGACATGAGATGTGAAAAAACGATTTTAATGAGAGCTTTCATTGTCCCACGGTTTTCCACTTTCTTTTTTGATTTTTTAAAAAGCTTTTTTGTCTTTTAACTAGAGCTGTTTTGAAACTAAGAAATGTTGTAAAATCGAAATTTCGAAACTGCTCTTTAACTAAAAATTAATTTTCCTTGTTTTTATTTTACCCACATTTTGTCTCATTTACTTAGAAAACCCCTTTTCATCCTTGTCCCAAATAAATTTTCCATTCATTTTTAGATATTAAAACAAATTAAAAATCAAATAGATTTGTATGTAATAAACAACACCCAAATTTCACAAGAATTATTTGAACAAGAATTAATTCGAATATTTAAAAATAATAAATTGCTTAAAAATTTAAATAATAATTTTCAACAACAAAATTCAAGGGAAAGAAGAAATAAATTATTTTTTTCTTCAACAATAGCTTCTTTAGAAGGGCAAAATAATTTTTTAAATTTAACAATTAAAGAAAAAAATTTAATTTATTCTTGTATTGTATTTATTCAATTATGTCAAATGTTGGCAGCTTTTGCTTTACAACACTCCCCTCCAGCTATTTTAATTATGCCTTCTAGACCTGCTTAAATAAAAAATTTTGTATTTTTTTTGTTGTATAAAAATATAAGGAAATAGTTGTTTCGAAACAAAATAATCTTCGGAAATCGAAAATATCCCCAAAAAGTTAAAGAAAAAAACATCGAAATCGAAATTTTGGAACAGCTCTAATCAGGAATAGTCCAACTTTTTTCTCCTCTCATGCCTCTAATTTTCCATTTTTAAAATTTTCTCAGTCTTTTTTCAAGTATGTAAAGGGTTTTCGAATCTTTAGAGTGAGCAATGCTTTGTAATAGAGGCGGTTTTTATGAAATATGTTCTGTATAACATTCGAAGTGTAATTGGTATCCCCTTTAAAGAAAATTTAAGAAATTTCTGAGTTCTGAAAATTTCTGAATATACGCGGATAAAGCGAAGGTGCAGCAAATTTTTCGCTACTTCTGTTCTGTTCATATCTCGGTTCCGTCTTTTCGAAGCAAAAAGAGAATCTCTCAAAATATCACAGAAGTACACATTTGAATACAAAAATTTGTTATCAGAATATTATTTAAATGTTAATATCTATAAAAATTTACTCGGGATTATATATTTTTTAAAATGGAATTGGGTAAAATTAAAATGAGGTTCTTTTTTCTCTCAAGTCTTCATCCATTCTAATGAACAATCATTTTCCCACATAAGTAGATGAGACATATCTCTAACATTTGAATTATTATTATTTTGAGTTGAACTTTTAGTATTCTCTTCACAAGAAGTGTCATCACCTATAAAAAAGTTTTACAAAGATTTAATTTCCTTTCTTCCCCTAATTATTTTACCTAAACGAAAATCAATATAACCGTCACCTCCAGATACCATATATGCTTTTGTTTGTTCTGAATTGTAAGTCAAGTCTGAGAAACCTTCTGAAAAAATAATTAATTTTATTAGTAGGGCATGATTAAATGGTTAATTCCCTTCAAATAACCAGGGAGGAACTTCCACTCCTTTTTAGACTCTAAAGTGAATTCATAGAGAACTGAGCTCCCGCCCATATGGGGCGGGGGATCAGCCAGTGACTATAAAAATCCAAAGGAAAATAAAAGAGATTAGTTGGGTTTGGAAGTCGATTAGAAGAATTGGTTGGGGTATTAGCATGGGATCACTTTCGCCCTCTTGTGTGTTCGATCACCCGAATGCTCAACCAAGCGGTCGACCGATTTCCGTCAACTCAACTCAGTTTCACACATCCACATCTACTCCCCCCCCCCTATTCGCAAGTAGGACAAGCCCCTATCTAAATTCCCCTTATGTGACCAAATGGCAAGTTTTCCTCTTTGACAATAACAAAATTCAAAAATAAAAAACCAACCAGCAAGTACAGGGACTAGAAAGCGAACAGGATCTTTATGTCCATGAAAGCTTAATTGAGCATTTGATATTTCACAGAAAGGAATTATTGAAGTTTTATCCCCCTCCATATTTTCTGTTGTGTTCATTACTCTAATTACTTGGCCTGGTCCTTTTGCTTTTTCACTTGTAGATTTATTATTATTTGAATTATCTAAAGGAAGAATTATCTAAAAGAATTATCTAAAAAAAAACAAAAAAATCCCCTTATTTTTTTATTTTTTTAAATTAATTTAATTACCTTCACAACCAAAAGGTATAGAAACAATAATTCCAGAGCCAATACCAATCCAAATTCTTTTATCCAAAATACTCAAAGAAGTAATTCGTAAAAGTACCAAGTCTAATTTGTTTGGACCTAGAGAAAATTTTTAATTTATTAAATACCTAACATTCGGGATGGGACAGGTTACCTGAAACCCAAATTTTTTTGGACCCCTTCCCCACTTTTTAATCCCTCGATATCCACCCTAATCTCCAAATCCGCTAATATTAGTTCTAATTCATTAGAATTCACCTTAATCCCTGTAATTCCCACGGTATCCCTCTTTTAATTGATCCGAAAAAAATGTCAAAACCCCGACTATTTTTGAACCCTCATGTTAGATATAAACTAGGGCTGGATTTTCTTCCTTCAGCTTTCGTCTTCCGTTTTTTTATTTCTTCAGCCTTCTGCTTTTTAAAATTCAAAATTCTCCAGCCCTAATATACACAATATACATATTGTTAGATGCCTTAAATTAAGATAGGTATCTTTAAGGCAGAAAAACTAATTATCTACTCGACACTCCCAATTTAAGACCCCTCATCTCTCAAAAACTGTGTGTACATAGGTTCAGCCTGTATTTAAAAATAATTTAAAATGTTTCATTAACCAAGCATTTTTGTAATAAATGATTCAACATCCAAGTCTTGTAAATGTTGACATGTTTCTGCATGAAATAATCTAATTGTTGAATCCAATCTTATAGAAATCCAAACACCACTTCCGTAATGTGCAAATTGTCTAATTTTGCTGTCCTTTCTTGGATGTGCAGGGAAAATATTCTTTAAAAATTTGGGAAAATTTAATACGTAGAAAAACGGCTTTAGCGGTTGTTGTTTGGTGTTATTATAGTAGAAAGTTTCTAGTTTTCAACATTTACAGGTCAAAGGTTCGAATTCCACCAATGGAAATCTATTTTATTTTAACAGAGAATATTGATTGAAATGAGAGAAAAAAATTTTCCGTTAGGGGTGGGGGGTAATTTTAAAACTGAAACCTATCGGATTTTCCCTATAGTTTTTACATAGCGCCGATTTTGACCCTCGACTTCGGCACACACACAACCCCCTATATTTAACCTCTAAATTAATACAACAAATTCCTCTCACCTCAACCCTCAAAGTAACCGGATCAAAAACAACAATACAATTTTTACAAGCTGCCCAAATTTTTCCATAAACTTGGTGTAAATAACAGACAGAAGCATCTGACGGCCCAATTTGCATTAAATGAAAACCAATATCAGACCAACGACCTTTCATATCTCGGTGAAATACTGCAATACATCCATTTGCTAAAGCTACAAATACACGGCCATTTGAATGTCTTAAATTGTTAAAATTAGCGTTCATAACTGGAACAGATCAGGAGAGGTTTTTCAAAGAGTCTGGTCGAAATGCAAAGTCTTGGTCGAAATGATTTTTTTTCGTTATCTCCGGATTATTTCCGGGCCAGATTATTCCAGAAAAATGTGGACAGATCAGGTCCGACATGAGTACTTTTTCGTTCTGCCACCTCCCCTGAATTAATGCTAGTATCTCCGGAAAAAAGTGTGTACCGTTGGACTCAGCACCTTTTATTAGCCTATATATATTCATTTTTAGCATTAATACAGGGGAGGTGGCAGAACGGTTAAGTACCCCAACATAAAATAACATGAAGCACACAACATCCTACATCAACCCAAAACATTCGTATTTAACAAAGGTGCATAAAAATTTCCTGTAATTTCGTGTTTCGTCACGGACTTCCTTGACTAATGATCCACGAAAATTTACACTAAAAATTTTGACTTCTGGTTATCCTTTCTAGTGTTAAAAACACCATTTATAAAAACATTAAACTCACAAAATAGAAAGAACAGCATCAGGCATTTTAATACATCTTAAACATTTTCTCCAATCCTTGACTGAAGAGTAAATATAAATACTTAAAATTTAAGTTTGGTTAAATATATTTTTTTTTAATTTTACTATTCGCTTTCTGTTCCAATCCACATTAAAGGAAGTGTTAAAATATCCTCATCAGGTAAAGCTTCATAACGTTTAAGAGTATTTCGGATATGTAAAGAAAGTTTGTCGAGAGGAGAAGGGCTTGGATCTGGAATTTTAAAATAATTTTGTAAATTAAATGAAAGAAAGCTTTGAAAAATAGGAGAAAGTTAACCGATTGTTGTTTATATTGGTCAATAATTTATTTAAAATATTTATTTTGGTTAAAATAAATTAATTTTATAATGTTGGGGGGTTCGAACCTTTAACCTATAAGTTATTCAAAATGGCATTTTTTCAACTAAATTTTACTTAGAATTAGTAGTCAGCAAAATCGAAAATTTTTGCGTGCAGAATTTCGCAAAATACCTCACGGGTTTGTACCTCGCGTCAGGATTTTAAGTGCAATTATTGACCAATAATTTCTAGAAACAGTAGTTGATAGCCCAAAAACAAAAAAAAAGTGCCACAACTCAAAAAGAAAGAAAAAAAGAACCAAAAATAATAAACAAAAGTTTTCAAAAAAATCTTATTTTTTTCACCCTGACTTTCTCCAAGCTTGTTTTTTTGCTCAGAGATTGGTTCAATTTTTCCAAACTTTTTTTCTTCAAAATTAATTTTGCTAAATTCATCATCACCTTCACTATTATTATTTATTTTATCTTCTTGGAGGGGTATAGCCAAATTTCTATGGAGCGCTGTTTTTTGTCTCAACAGAGACGAACGAGTGGCCACTTTGATGATTAAATTTTGGGATTATTAAATAAATATATACCTTTTTTAAAAAAAATAAAGTCGAACCACTAAATAACAAATAGAGAGATTTAAAAAATTATTACTGACAATGAATAGACAAAACCAATTAAATGAGGTAAAGCTGTCCAAGACTTTTTGTTTTGACACTTTATTAAAGACATTTCTTAGGTTTTTCTGTCTTTGTTTTGAGGTCAAGTCTTAGTCTTTGGATACAGTTTTGGTCTTATTGTTAGTCTAGAGTTCAAGAAAATTTTCGGTCTTGGACAGCCCCAAATTAAAAATTATAAAAATTAGAGGTACGACTTTATAATTTTTCTATTTCCACTAAAAAATTAAAAAAAACTTACATCCTTCAACATTAACAACACTAGTATCATTCAATTGAAGTGATTCATTAATACTGGCTAAAAAATAATTATTATTAGAGTAAAAAAGTTTTAAAGTTAGAGTTCACGAAAATTATATAAATCTATTAGAGGGTGTAGAAAAGTTTTGGTCTTTAACGAGAACTAGAGAAACCATAAACCGGATCCTCAACTTTACAACCAACTCAAAATCCAAAATAAAAATCTTGGGACTTCCGAAGGAACGTAGAGTGTACTGTGAAAGTCTAAAAGTCACAACCCCAATAAGAGAATCGAGCAAATCGCTTTTAAAAATTTAAATGGAATTCTAAATTCAAGATTACTTTAAATTAATCCCAAACTCTATGAATATAATTTTCAAAAATTTTTCCCAAAAAAGAAAAACCCCCTCTTACAATCTCTTCTTCTTTTGGAAGGCGACGTCATTTTTTGTTGTCCTTCCCAAATCAATGTTTGAATAGCTTCTCCTTCTCCCCCTCCATTTTTAGTAGATAATTGAAATTTTATAAATTCAACAGATCCAAACAATTCAAAATCCATTATTGATTCAATTAAAGTTTTGCTCTTTTCAAAATAACCTCCTCTTGTACATAATTCAGAATCAGAATTTAAACCTTCTTCAGTTATTCGAATATCGGAATAATGAATGCCTTTAAATTTTTAAATTAATTTTTTGTGTTTTTAAAATATATACGAGGTAAAGAAAAAGGTTTTAGAAAAAGTCCTGTGGGAAAAGAACACAATTCCAGAAAGTTATTTCTCAAAATATAACCTCAAGGTACAGATTTCTTTCAGATTTCCCCCCCCCCTTCTCTTTACAACTCTGCTATGGTATTATTTTTTTTTAAAAAGGAAGGTGTCATCAACTCAAAAGCAGTGCTTCGAAATTTCAAATTTGCTCGTACTCCGTAACAAGTTCGAGGTATGAGTACGAGTACAAATTTCGGTACGAACATAAATGATTGCTCAAGGCATATTCTCATCCAAATTCCCCCCCCCCCAAATATTGAATAAAACAGGAAACTGAGTGTCCAGAATTTTAAAATTAATTACCAGAAACACTAGCAATACAAAATATTCTAGCTCCAATTTCATTAATTTCAAATCCTTCAAGTATTGAATTTGGACAATTAACATCCAAAATAGTCACAAAAGGTTTTTGAATTTCACTTGAACTACAAATCCAAACTAAACTAGAAGATTCCAAAAGAGAAAATTCTGAACCATTTAATTTTTTGATTTCGCCAATCTGAAAAGAATTTTCTTGAAAAATTTTTTTTAATTCTTTTACAGATTTTCTCCCTCCATTTTCATTGTTACTTCGTTGAAAATTATTTTTTAAAAATAAATAAGGATCACAGCCAAGTATTGGATCGCCAACAATATATTCACCATTACTTAATCCTCCATGAAGGGAACAAGAAGCAGCACAACAAATCTATAAATTAAAAAAAAAATTAATAAAAATAAAATTGTAAAATGGAAAGGAAAAAAATGGCCAAGTAATATGGTGGACTCAATTCCAGGTTGTGTAATTGAAAGCAGAAAGCCCAAAACTGTTCTAGTTTTTTGGTTTTGAGTTTTAATTCAAGAGTAGGAATGAGTTTTATTTTCGATTCCTATCAGTCTTGATCTTACTTATAGTCAGGGGTCTATTTTCGAGTCTTGGAAAATTTTTCGTCATTGAACAGCTAAAATGAAAAAGTAAAAGAACTTCCTAAACTTTAAAGATCATACAATAAATTAAGAATATGATTGTCGCTTCTGGACTAACCCGAACCGAAGAACCGCTGATTTTTCGGTTCTTCGGTTCAGTTCCGGATATCTGAAGATTTTCCATGAACCGACAACCTTATTAGGACAGAATAACTCGGGATCCAAAATTAATTTAAAAACCATTCAAACAAATATATACTTTAAGTGAAGGCGAAGCATTTTCAATTAATGGTCGACAATTGACTGGAACTGGGATTGATAAATTTTGTGCCGCTGCTTTGGTTGAGGGTATAGACCAACCTACAAAGAAATTATAACTTAAAAATAATTCTTTTAAAATTTCAAAAAAAACCATAAGCCGTTGGAAAGTCTTCTTGTTTCATATGTTGACTAACTTCGTGGTAATGCTGACGCCTTTCAGCGTTAAATCTGTCCTGATTTCTACAAAAATAATTTTTTAATTAAAAAATAATTTTCTTTAAAAAAACGTTTTGTCTTCTTTATCTCCTCCAGAACGTGCTTTTCTTTGAGTTAATGGAGATGATGGAATATTCTTTTTAGTTTGGGATTTTTTTACATTTTGTCCTATATGACTAGTTGATGTGCTGTCACCAAGAAGATTGGAGAAACTAAAAATTAAATAGTACTTAATATTTAAAATATAATAGAATATTTCTAATTTAAAAATTATGTATTGATAATTTTTAAAAAAAATTTTAATTTAAAAAAAAATTTTTTTTTTGCTTACGCAATTCCACACTTTTTTGATTTGTGAAATTATGTATAGTTACTCACACAAAATCAAAAAAATTCCTCATATCAAGGATATACCCACAGAATGTAGCCCCTCTCGAAATTGGGAAAAATGAAAAATGGTGAGGAGAAAATGATTCGAAAAGCAAAAAATCGCATTAGCGCTGAAATTCAAGAAAAATTTTCGCCTAGTCTTAAAAAATCCGCATGCGAAATCAATCAAATTAGAAAATCTTGACATTTTAAAATTCGATAGAATGTCACAAATTAGTAAAATAAACCCTCAAAAATTAAAAAACCCCAACTTACAAGCTCCAAATAATTGATTTATTTTGATTATTCGAAGACGTAGTCCGTCTCGCTCTTTGCAATTCTGTAAATTTAACAGCCTCTTGAAGTTCAAAGAAGTTTTCTTTGTATTGATTTCTTTCCATCAAAACTCTAGCCATTTCGAGACGAGTAAATCGTCGCCCTTGGGCTTTGTCCTCCTTTAAAAGAAAATTTCTTTAAAAATTTTTAAAGAAACCTCTGGCGTTTCTGTTTGATTTTTTGCTTCTTTTAATTCTTTCAATTCATCTTCCAATCCTCTAATGCGTTCAATTAATTTTATTTTGACTAGTTCAAGACTTCGTGCTTCTTCTCTGTAGACTGCGTGTTCACTTAAAAAATAAAGGAAAAATTAGAGAATTTAATGAGAACATTAGAAATGTTTAAAAGTGAATCCAACAGAAAATACTAGTCGAAAACTTTAAAATTCCTAATTTCACACTATTCAAAAAAACTCATTAAGTTCATGTAAACAAATTTTAATGAAAGTGTGTATTTTAAAGAAAATCTTATTTCAAAAAATTTAAATAAATTAATAACCTGCTAAGTTGATCCAATCTTGCAATCAAATCATTCTTTACAATATTTAAAGCATTTTTAGTTTCAAGCAATTCAGTGTTTTCACGAATAAGATTTTCAACTTCTCTGCCCATTCCTGAAAATTGAATATTTTTACGACGAAAATTGGTTTTAAAGATCCGAATTTTTAGTTTTTTCGAAGAATTTTAAAAATAGAAAAAAAGTAAAACAAGAAAATGACAGAATATCCAAATTCATGGTATGGATATTTATATATTCATGGTATATATATACTTAATTAGAAGTCGGCAAAATTGATTTTTGAAATGACTTCTGCTGGATCAATCGAGCAAAATTTCTTACCCAGAAAAAATTAGGGACTGCAAAAGTCCGACAAATCCAGAGCTGAATTTCTCGCGCGTTTGTTACAGTAATATAGGTCAAGGGGTGGATATACCCCAAAAGCCCCCCCCGGCTACGCCCTTTCTAGAGGAAAAAGACAATAAGGAACCAATTTATAAGTATTTATAACTTTTTAACCAAAAATTCGGATCATATTTACTTTAGACAAATCACAAGAAAACATTCTTAAAAAAATAACGGCAAGGAGGAAAAAAGGAAAGGACCAACCACAAAAAACAAAAAAAATTAAATTAAAAAACAACAACAAAAATCACTACTAAACTGCACTTAATTTTCTAAACCAACCAATAAAAGTATCGTTAACTAAAAAATTCAATTTTTTCTAAAAGCTATTTTTTATTATATACCAGCTGAAGCAAATTCTGCAGGGTCAACTAGATTCCCTAATTTTATTGAAATTTTTTTAAAAAATTAGTTCAAATTTAAAAAAATTTTTTAAACAAAAAACCTGTCAAATCAGCACCAAGAGATATTCCATCGCCATCATCATTCATTTCTCTAAATTTAAAAAATCAAAACTTTGTTAGAGAAAGCAGAGGTGTTTAGGAATTCAAGCACCAAATTTTGATTAATTCCGGCCCAGACAAAGGGCCCAGTCTACCACAACAAAGGTAACCAGACTTGACCAACGTAAAGATAATTAAATGACCCCTAAGTAGATTGGGTTGTGTCTATCCCATTAACACAGCAGTATCAGCCCGTTAACGCACGCGTGAAAACTATTTAGCTAACTCTTTTTCTTAAACATAACGCCAAAATTTAAATAAATGTCTATTTACTCTCCTCTTTTTATTGCATCTCTCGTGCGTCTGACTTAATTGGAAATAAGAGAAATGGTCAGAAGGACATTTTCTCTCATTTACTAGAGGGATTAATTAAATTTTATATCTCTTGATCCTCCCGACCGAATTTTTTCAAATTTTGCATTTCTATAGGCCTATAATAGTTAAACAATCCTACAAAGTTTGAAAAGCCAAAATGCATTTTTAACGAAGTTATGAGCTCTTCAAAATACGATTTTTTCGATTTTTAGGAGTCTGTATCTCGGCTCACGAGTTCGATTGAGCCGTCATTTTGGTGTCATTCGACATATCTCGACGAGCTCTTTCGAATGACATATAATTTGAAAAATCGAATTTTTTGAGCTTGGTCCCCCCTTCTCTTTCTCAATTTTCAAAAGCCTATATCTCGGTCCAAGGATGTCGGATCGACTTGATCCCCACATTGTTCGACTCAGTTTTCGAAGCTCTTTCGAATCGGATCCAAAAATAATTTTCGAAATTTTTTTAAAAACTTCGCCCGTATTAACTTTTTTTTGCGCGTATAAAAATTCATGAAATTTTTTTTATAAAATTTTAAAACAATTACATATCTTTAGAATGGTTGGAACAGAATTTCAAAAATTTGGGATAGTTTTCGAGATATAGGATTTTAAAGATTTATTAAAATTTGTTCTCGCAGTCGCAAAAAAAGAGTGCATAAAATAAAGAGAGACAGTTAGAGAACGAAAGAAAGGAAAAATAGAAAGCTAAGTAGTTTTCACGCGTGCGTCAACGGGCTGATACTGCTGTGCATTAATCATCTCCCTCTATAAAATTCAAATAAGAAACCTTTCTGGCACTTTCTGTTCATCATCCTCCTCCTCCTCATCCACATCTTCCGAAGTAACAACTTCTTTAGGCGATTCAACAACTGAAGGAAGAGGGGAATTTGCCGGTTTTTCTTCTCTTGGAGTTGCCAAAATTTCTGCTGCTGTTTGTAAACCTCCAAATTCTTCGTGCCAATCTCCTTTACAAAATTTTTAAAAAATAAATTACGACAGACAAACTTTCATTGCTGTTAATGTGACTAGCCAAATTTAAATCTGCATGAGTACTTTGAGACATATGAACAGCACTTATAATATCACTTATTCCTCTAACGTTCGAGTCAATTGCACTCATTGCCATTGAATTTCTAAAAATTAATTTTTTAATGAGAAAATATTCCAAAAAATATCTTGGGCCCAAATATTAATTGTAAGCAGAAAATAGGGGAGAAATTTTGGGAAATAATCATGATTGTGTGAATAGAGGAAAAAAAGGAAATTCATTTTAGAAATCAAAAGTCCTTGGATTGAGGAGGAATGGGAAAAGGATCACCATGTGGACTAGGAACAATCCTTCAAATCAAGATTGTTCTAATATTCTTGTTATTAAATTAACAAAAAAAGAAAGATATCATCCAAAATATCCACTAATAATCAAAAAATTAAAAAAAACAGACTTATTATTTTTAGAAGCAACAGGTAAAGAATTAGCCATATCAAACATTTCTGTTCCCATTAAAAACTTTGTACGTTCAACATGGTCAATATGAGTACGTAAAAGTTCATTATAACGTTCATGCAGTTTGTCATATTCCATTTTTTGATCCGCTTCGCGTTCCTCCAAACGGCTGGCTAAATGAAAAGAATTGGTAAATATAAGGAAAAAAGGAAGGAAAACAATGTCAAGAATAAAATTAAAATTACTTAAAGGCTGCACAAAAAATTCAAATATAATGTGAACAAAAATAAAAGAGAAAACTCTGGAAGTTGATCAAAAATTGGCCAAGGCATGGGATTTCAAGTAAGACACACAGACAGGCCCGTCCCCAGAATTTTAGTTTGGTGGCCAGAGAGCATTCTCGGCACCAAAACCAGGCACGTACCGAGGAGAAAAATAGAAAAGTTGGAAGGGGAATAATCGAAAAACGTAAAATTATTAATCGAAAATTAATTAATCCTTACAAAATTCCCAAGTTTCCATATACGGTACAAAAAATAAAAACATTTACCGTGATCACAAGCATTTTTCGTCTTCAATTCCAACATTCTAACAATACTAGCCATACTACCAACTTTATTTTCAAGTTCACGGTTTTGCTCCAAAAGTGACTCTTCCACTTCCAAATATTTCTTTAAAAAAATTTTTTTTTCAAATTTTCTAAAAACAAAAAAACCTGGTCTTGACTCTTTCTCATTTGCCTTTCCCTTTCATATTGATTTAATAATTGTTCATTTTCTTCCTTTAACATTTCATTGTCCACAGCAAGTTCGTCTTTCTCCAAAAAAGCAGAATCCAAATTTTCGAGAACGTTAACAACTAATGGCATTAAATCCTTAAAAATAAGTGAATTAGACAAGAATTAGAAACAATTTTCGATAGCTATCATGAAAATGAGCCGCTGAGGTTTAGTCAAAAATACTAAAAACTCTAAAAAAATTCACTGAAAAATTTTTGGTCAAGAGGGAATGACCAAAAGAGATTGACACGTTACGCCGTGACCCTTTAAAAACTTTCCCGTGTGTTGGCGAACAAGGACTTCTACCAGGCACGTAACTAGGGAGTGCCTTACTCGTACTACAGGGACCGTACCCAAGTGAAATTCAATACGGATTCCAAGGGCGTATCCAGAAGGAGGCTGGGGGCGTCCGGAACGCCAAAGTAAACGCCAAAATTTTGGCGCACACCCAATGTTAGCCCCCAACCAAATCAGACCCTGGCTACGCCTTTAACGGATTCAATCACCCGACTTCAAACATTTATGGGAAAAAATGAGCTTTTAACAAAAAAAAGTGAATAAATTACAACCAAACCTTAACACTCTCCTGTCCAAATTTTTGAATCATCGATTCAAATTCTTTGTAAACTGCTGAAGCAATTGCTTGAACTTTGTCTGACATAACGTGAGAGGCTTCTTCTGAACCATAAGCGGAACTGGCTCCTCCGTAAATTAACTGAAAAAGAAAAAAGGTTTCTGTGATCAAATCAATAAAAGAGAAAATACCAACTTCGTTAGAGCTTGTAGAACTTTGCATAGTAAAATAAAATTTTCACTTATTTTGTGAATATCACTAAAATTCCAGTTTGCTTTTAGTCAACACAAACAAAAAAAGAAGCATTTACACATGAATTATTTAAGGAAACCGCGTGCTTAAAATAAATCGTTAGAAATTTGGGGGGAAGTGTGAAAGAGATTTACACTATTTTGCGCTTACTATTTTTAAGTGTTTATCTCTATTTTCTCATTCTCTATTAGCTTATTATTTCTCTTACTAACACTCTTCTTTTTTGTTCTTACTCTTTTCTGATAAAGAAAAAAGAGCGAGATAATGAGGGACACATAGGCGCGCGGCCATAACGGCGCAAAGCCATAACTTGCTGGAAAATTTCTGGCACTTATCAATTTTGGTACCATTCTCTTTAGCTCGATGAGAGGAATCGTTTAATACTGAAATTGGTAAGATTAGGAAATCTTGCAGCAAGTTATGGCTTTGCGCCGTTATGACCGCGCGCCTACTTGGGCTGTACCATGATAATGAGTTTTTAAATAAAAACACTTTTTGGCATTATATATTTTTTATTTCTTAATTAATAATTTCAAAATGGTAACTTTTGAAAACGCCATATAGTGAAGATTTTTAACTTTTGTATAGTTGCCCTTTAGTGTTCGACTTTTAATTTTTCTTTTTCCAGTTGTATTATGAGCAGCTTCACAAGTGTGATAGTTGATTGTGACTCAACAAATTGGGGTATGTTGATCTCAAAATATCCAGAAACAAATGTTCTAGAAGATATTTTCTCTGCTGTAATAGCTTTATGTAATACTCACCTATTTTTATCAACAAATAACAAACTACTTGTATTAGCCGGTGGGGCAAAATTGGCAAACAAAAAATTTCAGGAAGTTGAAACAGACAAAACAGCTTTGGATTTTGCAAAATCACTTGAGATTTTTCTAAGAAAAAAATTGGAAGAAAATGTGAATTATGAGGAGCCGGCACCTTCTCAATATTCTGGAGCTATTTCGCTTAGCATTTGTGGTAGGTATTTTTGATTAAAAAATGTGGTCGGAAGGTAATTAGTGTTGGAAATGGTAGGAGTAAGTCCACACGTTTTGCTCACACTTTTCTGTCCACAAAATTTTTGCGGACAGATTTTTATCCGCAAAATTTTTGCGGACGGATTTTTATCCGCAATTTTTTTGCGGACAAAAAATTTTTTGCGGACATATTTTTTCGGGTTTTATTTCCTTATTTATTTTCCCTTGGGTTTTCACTAAAATTTCATATATTTTATTTATTCAGTTTTCAGCTTTCAATAAATATTCTAAACAATATCCCAATTCTTCTGGTTCAATTATAATTATTAATTTGGCCCAAAATCTTTCAAATGAACACAGTACTTTAATGAATTTATTTTTTGCTGCAAAACATTCTTCTCTTGTTGTAAATTCTGTTTCTTTGAATGGAAATGTTCCAATTCTTCAACAAGCTAGTGATATAACTGGGGGAACTAATGTGGTTTTAGATAATATTAAATTACTTGCACAGACTATTTTGGTTTGGAATTTTTTTAATTTGGGTATTTTTAGACGGGGATGGAGGACTTTTCGGTACCTATTTACTCCCCCCAGTCAATTTTTTCGGTAAATATGTAAAAAATGGTCTGTCAGTCATAGGTTATAGAAGTCAGTCATAGGTATAACCTATGACTGACTGACCATTTTTTACATATTTACCGAAAAATTGACGGGGGGGGGTGAAGTAAATAAGTACCGACTTTTTCTATTACTTTTTATTGTTAGTAGTAACTTTTTTATTTTCCTATTTAAATTCTTGGTACTCCATCCAATGGCTTAACCAGAATCGGATTACAGGGGTATGCACCAAATTTTTGGCACACACTCCTGAATTTTGGGGTGTGCCTAGATACGCCCTGGCTCAATCAATTAATACATTATTGATTTTTTAGTATAATTTGGTTCTCATTTGTTAGAAAATTTTTTGGGTAACCTCATTTTATGTTTATTTTCACACTAATCTAATTTCTGAGTAAGATAAATTTCAGAGTGAATGCCTAATTGCTTCCAAAACTTCTTTATTTACCCATCCACAACAAGATATTGATTACAGAGCTGTTTGTCATTGTCATAATAAACTTTTGAGTATTGGATGGGTTTGCTCTGTTTGTTTGTCTGTTACTTGTAATTATGTCCCTTTCTGCAAAATTTGCAAGTTTGTTTTTTTTTATTTTTTTGGGTATTTTTTTGGGTTAAATTCCCTTTTGTGGTGTTATTTTGCGTTCCTCTGTTCTCGTATTTTTGTTGTTTTTTTTGTTCCTATTTTTCGGACTTTCCAAAGGCTTCTTGTCATTTGTAAGTCTAGGGGTGATACCTGTCCTTTTTCTACTTTTGATTTGGTATTTTTGGACTCATAAAAATTCATAAAATACCTCAGTTTTTTAAATGCCAAATTCCCATTGTAAATTAAAATTTTCCGGTTTTTAACTTTTCTAAACTCGACTATGACAAAAATTCTAAAATAATTTTTTAAATTTTCCTAATTTTCTTATTTTTTTCAGTGCTGTATTCCCCCGTCCCTTATTTCTCCAGCAAAAACGACCTCCAACAAAAAATGTTCAACAACAAAAAAGAAACGAAAATTGATTTGATATTTATTGACACGGGTTTTTATTTTTGTTTTAATTGTTTTTGTTTTTTTTATAAATTTTGTTTTTTTAATTTTCTTGGTTTATTTAAAAGTTTGTTTTCGATCTTTTTTATTTTTTAAAATTTCGTTCATTTTTTTTTGATTTTTTAGAAAAATAAAAAGAAAAATGAAATTTTCTGACTTTACAAGACATTTTACTCAAAGAGTATTTTTGGATGCATTTTCATCTTTTGAAGGAACTATTGATTTGGTTTGGGATGGAAAAAAGATGATGAGGCTGTTGAATTTGGTTTTTTAATTAATTTTCTAATGACTGTTTCGAAAGCGACGATATCTCACATTTCCTTGTTTTCATAGGAGTGTTGGGGATTAAAGCGTTTTAATCTGTCTCACAAGGGAACATTTCGAACTGTGACCAAAAATTTTCAAATAAAAATTATACCATCGTGTAGAGCATGGTCGATAACCTATTGCCAATTTTTGGCTTTTTTGGCCCTGACCCCCATTTCGAAAAGTTATAGGGGTTCAAAGTTTTCGACTTTTGGAACGGTTGAGTCGCCCTCACTTTTGTTATTATTTCCCTTCCTAAAGAGAAAAATGAGACTCCTTCTCTCCATTTTTCCTTTCCTCTTCTTTTCCCATGTTGGTTAAAGAAAGAGAAAAAGAGGAGAGGAAAGAAAAGGAAAAGAGGTATCTCTGCCTTGCAGCTAATGTCAATTAAAAAGGAAAGAGGAGATGGCAGGGATGCCTCTTTTCCTTTCCTTTTCTCTCCTCATTTTCTCTTTCTTTAACTAATAGTGGAAAAGAAAAGGAAAGGAAAAAAGGAGAATGGGAGTCTTATTTTTCTCTTTGGGAGGAGAAAAATTTCTCTTTAATAAAAAAGTGAGGGCGACTCAACCGTTCCAAAAGTCGAAAACTTTGAACCCCTATAACTTTTCGAAATGGGGGTCAGGGCCAAAAAAGCCAAAAATTGGCAATAGGTTATCGACCATGCTCTACACGGTACTTTTCCGTTTTGTTACACCCCCCCTATATTAATGCTCAAAATGTCATATATAGGGTAATAAAGGGTGCTGAGTCGAACGGTACCCTTCTTTTTCCCAGGAGATGTCTATGAACCAAGATAAAGGGCTCGAAATGGTCAAAAACCATAGGAGGGAGTAAGTTCATTTCTGGGGTAAAAATTCGAATATACAAATAATACCCCATTCGAAAGAGCTCATGGAGCTGAGTCGAAAGACACCAAGATCAACGAAATCTGATTTATTTGACCGAGATTCAGGTCCCTGAAAATTGTAGAACCACACAATTTTTTGTATCGTAACTCAGTCCAAACTTGCTCGAAGACGGTGATTTTGGTGTCATTCATCTCAGCTCGTCGAGCTCTTTCGAATGAGTTATTATTTGCACGTTCGAATTTTTTACCCCAAAATGGCCCAATGGTTTTTGACCATTTCGAGCCCTTTATCTTGGTTCACAGACATCTCCTGGGAAAAAGAAGGGTACCGTTCGACTCAGCACCTTTAATTACCCCGTATGTGACATTTTGAGCATTAATATAGGGGGGTGTAACAAAACGGAAAAGTACCCTCTACACGATGGTATAATTTTTATTTGAAAATTTTTGGTCACAGTTCGAAATGTTCCCTTGTCAGGTGTGTGTCAGTTTCGCCTTTTCCAAATTCCACCTTTTGACTTTCTTGTTACCATTTCTCGCCTTTTAAAATCAGTCTAAGACACCCTTGACTATTTATGTTTCGGTTAACCGAAAAATTGAGTGAAACCAACAATCCTAATCTGAAAGCAAAGCTTCTTGAATTACAAAATTTTTTAAATTTATTTAAAGATTGTAACCCCCAATTTATTGTCACAAAATTTAAATGTTGGAAAGAATTATTCTTTAAATAATCCTGGATATTCCAACGCTGCAAATCTTGTATTTCTTCTTTATGCAACTCAAACATCTATTGAATTGGTCAAAAGTTGGTTGAGGAAATTGGATGATAGGGTTAGTTGAATGAGGTTTTTTTGTTAATTTTTGAGATTGATTGTCAAGGGCGTAGCCAGGGGGTCGATGGAGGGGATTATTCCCTCCCCTTAGCTATGTTCTTGATGTTTGTGTAAAATTTTTTTTCCAATTTTCCAAATAAAACTGAAAAAATAAATGTAGGAACCCAAAAAAAGAGATTCCAAGTGAATTCTCGTTTCATTAGGACCATTGCATCATTTAGACCTGTAGATTGGATTTTGAAAAGTGTGAGAAGACGGCCTCCTTATCACCTTCCTACCCTTCCTGCCCTTCTTGTCACGGGATTGTCCCCGTTTATTCGTATGTAGATGATGACGAATAACTAATTGATAAGGAAAAACGGGTCTGTCTTGGTATATTCGAGAATAAATGGAGATCTGATGGCCAGGAGGAAGTGTTCGTTCTATAAAAATGGTTAGAGAGTTTTTGTAGATGCTCAGAAGCTGTGAAATTTTGCATATTTATTCATCCGAGTGTTCCCTAATAGACCCCAAAATTTGAGAATTTTTGGTTCGGTATTCAGAGAGTTCTAATCTCCTAAAAAGCATCCCTCCAAAAAAGTTTTCTATGAAACGACCTAGTATATAGACAAATCTTTTTACTTCCTTGTGTGTTTCACTTTCCTAGGAATCACTGAATTCTAACCCTTATTATTTTTATTTTTTTCAGTGTCAATGCTCTGTCCATCTATTTTTCATTCCAGAAAAAACTTATACGCTCACAGAACGCTTAAAAGACGATAAATCAGTTTGGGATAAAATTTGTACAATTAAAAGTCTTCCAGTCAATTGGTTTCCTTCAGAACAACCATCATTAATTTCAATGGATTTACCTCAATTACCTCCACAATTATTTATTAATGGAGATTGGAATTTTCTTTTTCAATGTGCAAAAGCTTTGAAACAATTGGTTGATCAATTTAATCGTTTGCCTAATTTTTATTCAAAAGGAAAATGGTCGTTGAGAATTTTGGAAATTATGAAGAAACAAATTGAAAGTGTAAGTAGTAAGAAGAAGGTTTATTTAAATATTTGGGTAATTTTTCAGAAAAATTTTTTTGAAAAAGTAGTCATGGAAAATTGAAATTTTTTGTTGTAATTAGATGAGGAATTTTCCTAGTAAAATTTTCTTTTGTTTTTCCCTCTTGTTTCTTCTCTAAGGTTTTCCATTTTTGCTTTTCTTTGAGGAAGACAAACCTTTTTACTTCCCGTGTTTTTACTTTTTTTCTTTCTTTTACTTTTTTATTACTTACCCTGGGGTGGGATTTCAGGGGTTATAGTTGGGCTGTGATGTTCATTTGGCCTGGGATCGCCTTACCAATTTTCTTTTATTTGATGGAAACCTTTTTTTATAATTTTTGGTTTTATGTTAAAGAAACTACATATAGTCAAAAAATCCACTAAAAAGAAGATGTCACTTTAATTTAATTTTTTAGACACCAAAGAAAGCCTTGGATTCCACCAAAAGCGAATTTCGAAATATTTCTGATGTTGTTCTAATTGATAGATGGATTGATCCACTTACTCCTATGTTGAGGCAATCTACATTTGGGGGAGTTTGTGATGAGCTTTTTGGAATTGATTCGAGAGGTTTTTAATTTAAATTAAGGCTTTAATTAAGCTTTCTAAAGCTAGTTACTTGGTGGTGTAGTGGTTAGCGCTTTAGGCTTTTCAGTGGGGTGGTGGAGGGTTCGATTCCTCTAACTAGTAATTATCTGGAAAATGAAGATAAATGGTGTAGAACTATATTTTTTTATTTTCAGGAATAATAAAAATCCCTGCAGAAGAATCTTCTGATGATAAACCCGACAAATCAAAAAAAGAAGAATTTGAAGAAATTCAATTAAACGATCAAGTTTACGAACAATTACAAGATTTGTCTGTTGGAGGAGTTGCTTTAAAATTGAGAGAAATTGTTGATGAATTGAAAGGGGAAGAATTGGTTTATTTTTTTTTAAAAAAAGGACGGGAAAATTTTTTAAATTTTTAGCAAAGAAAATCCCTCGATTCTGTTGCCCAATACAAAAATTTTATAGCAAAATTGCCAAATGTTGTTGTAAAGCGTAAATCAACGGGAATATTTATGCGACTTGCAGGAGTTGTGCAACAGCGAGAATCTGATGATTTTTATAGAGGATTATTGCGGTGTGAACAAGGTTTTTCTATTTTTAAGGATGGGGAAATAAAGGAAATTTTGGAGAGAATTTTTGTGATTTTTTGGGATCAAATGTCACCTTACCTGTTTAAAATTTTAACTGTTTTTATTCGCTGAAGCAATTTTAAGTTTCCTTTTCTAAAAAAATTAATTTCCACTGTCAGGGTTCGAACCTTGGCCTCTATCAGTTACAAACTCAAAATTTATCCCACTTAACTAAAGGACCATTTCTCTAAAATTTAGCCCTTTCTTTAGGAAATTAAAAAATTATTTTTTAAAGAAATTATGCGTAATCCACAACATGATAAAATCCATCCATTTATTGAAAATTCACTTATTGAAATGAGAGAAATCAATTCAATTTTGCGTCTTATAATTTTACAGTCATTAATTTCAAATGGGTTGAAATCTTCTGTTCTTCAGACTTATACAAAGTTGATTGTTCAAGTAAATGAATTTTTTTGAAATTTTCCTTAGGTAAAAACTGGACCCGATTAAAGCAAATTTTGGATTTTTATCAATAACTTTGGAAAATCCGCAAGTTTAGTCCGCAAATTATAAAATCCGCAACGAAACAGATTTGTTTCTTTCATGAGTACTAATTTAATTTATCACGTTTTTACATTAACAAATGTTCAATTTTTAAAATATTTGCCCTTTTTATTTTTCAGAGTTATGGAATATCAGAATTAAAATTGTTGTTAAAATTACAACTTGCTGGTTTAGTAAAAGATGAAAATTTCTGTGAAAAGAGATGGGACGTTTCTTACACTCCTGGCAATTTTAATCAATTAATTAGAAAATACAAATTTGCGTTGACTGATTTGGAGGAATTGGTAAATTTTTAATATTTTATTTGAATACTCATTACTGTGATATCCAAAGAGGAAGATAAAATTGACGTGAATTATTCCCAAAATCTCCTCTGTCGCTGGACATCCTTCACTACTTCAATAAAAATTTCGGTCCGAATCCGGATATCCCAAGATTTTTCGTGATCCGCTAACCATAGGACAAAGGTGGCAAAATTTCCACAAGTGATAAAAATTACAAAACATCCATAAGTTAAAAAAGTTGAAAAATGTCCCCCTAAAAACAAAAAGGCCCCAAAAATAAAAATATGTCGAAAATAGGGTTGTTGGTTCTTGGTAAATCTTCGGATAGCCGGAACCGAACCGATATCCGAACCGAAAAATCATCGGTTCTTCGGTTCGGTTCGGTCCAGAACCGACAACCCTAGTCGAAAAATAACGTCTACTTAAATTCTAATCATTTCTAAAAAATTTTCTAGAGAAAATCAGAAGTTAAAATAGGCAAGCCATCCCTCTTAATTAGAATAATAGAAGAAGGATTACAAAAAGAATGGATAGATTTTAACAAAACTTTAATGGAAACAACAACAGAAAATAACTCAAATTTCCAACAAAAAGATGAAGAAAATAAACAAACATTAATTTTTGTTATTGGAGGGATAACTAGAGCAGAAATGTCTATTTTAAATTCTTTACCTTTTAAAATATTTTGTTGTACCACAGATTTTATGAATTCTAATGATTTGATTAATTCATTTAGATTTTAAAACTTGGAAGAAAATTATTAGGATATTTTATTAGGATATTTTATCCAATAAAAACAAATAGGTATATTTAATCGGCCAACTTTTTTTATTTTTCATTCTAAAAATTAAGGATTGGACTGAATTTGAGTGTTTTATCCGCAAATCTTGCTTCAATCTAGAGTTGTTCACGACCGGTTAATTTTCGCTTGTGGCGGCCCTAAGGTTCTTAAAATTCCCCAATTTTTGCCTGGTGAGATTAACCGATCATGGACACCCAAAGATTGAAATAAGATTTGCGGATAAAGCTTGCGGACAATTATTTTTTATCCAATAATTAATTAATTATTCCAAGTCCAATCCCTAACTCTCTAAAAATAAAAAATACAATGTTTGTGAAAAATGTGTGTCATCAAAGGATATAATCAAGTTCATAACGGGTATAAAGGTTTCTGTCTGTATTTTGAATTCGGGGATATCCAGCAACAACTGCATCTTGAGATCCAAGAATTAAATTGTTGAAGACCTTAAAAATAAAAAGTTTTTTAAAAATTTGCGGATTATCCGCAAAATTTTTGCGGATAAAACTTGCGGACATCCGCAAAAATTTTTGCGGATAAAAATTTTGTCCGCAAAAAATTTTTGCGGATAAAACTTGCGGATAAAAAAAAGAAAAAGAAAAACCTTCCAAGTCGGTTCTCGAACTTTTCTCGCTGGATGCCATAAAGCCTGTAAACAATACTGCAAAACTTTAATTGGTCCAAGCGAAACACGCAAAGCATCACATGCAAAAACAAAACGTTGAATAACATGAGGAGAATTTTCTAGCATATTTGGCCAAATAAAATTGAATAAATGTATTAATGCATCTTCACAACCAAATCCATGCACTCCGAGAATTAAATGTGCACAAGCATCAATGGCTATTTGTCGGTGAACTACGTCCCTTTAAATTTTTAAAATTAATAGAAATTGATTTTGGGTATGGAGGGAAGGCTTGATGGGCTTTTGCTGTCCATCAAGCCAGGAAAAGCTGTATTTTTCCTAGGACGGGGTTTGGTGGACTTTTGCATACCAAGAGCACACGCTCAAGAAGACTTTTGGCTCTGATCTAATTTATGAGTCCAGCGAAAATTCATGAATTCATTGAAAATTTATGAGACGAATAAAAATTTATGAGCGAACGAGCAAAACTCCCAAAATTTTGGTTGGATACATTATTCTTCATTGGACCCATAAACTAGCCAAACTTTTATGACTGATTTTCCTCTGTCCCCAAAATTTATCTTTTCTTTTTCAAAATCAGGTCATTCGAATAGTTATTTCTCTGTGTAATTAGTAGAGGGCAGAATTGAGTGATTCTCCTGCGATCCCGTCCCTAAATCCAAACCAAATCATGTTTCCCAAAAATTAAATTTAAAAACCTTTCCATCATAGCATCAACAAGTAAAGGAGTAACTGCATAAATATAATCCTTTGCCATTTCACCAATATATTCAAACATAAATGAGAAAGCTTTTAAAACACCATTTTGGACATTTATTTCTAAAATTAAAAATTTTAATAAAAAATTAATTCGGAAAATTATGGGGAAGGATTACACAAAAAATAACATTTTATAACCAACATTGCTTAAGGTTGATAGTTTTTAGACTAAAGTTTAAATCAAAATATGACCAGAATTAAATTTAGTATCCAAAATTAAATTCAAATCAAGAACCCAATAATTAATGCGGATCTCAGATTTTCTTTCAATTTCGATTTTTCACGATCAGTTAATTTTTGCCCGTGGCGGAATTAATTTTCTTATTCTCAAATTGAACCGCCGTAAGCGAAGATTAACCGGACGTGAACACACCTATATTTTATTAACAATAAGCAAAGTTCCCGAGAGACATTGGATTTGCTTCAAATATCGGTTTAATAGAGAATTTATTCAAAACTATGATCCAATTAGACACATTCAGAGTTTCTTATCTGGGATCGATTCCCAAAATATACCAAAAAAATAGTCAAATACCCATAAAAAGTTCCCAAACCCCAAAAATTTAATTTAAAATTAAAAACCTGGTACTCGATATTCATTCATTATAGCAGGAAGAACAGTAAAAGGAGCACAAGTTTCTGCCACAATAGCAATAGCCACAGTTGTACAAACACGAAGTTGACGTTCTTGTACTTTTAAATTATTCAATAAAGTTGCCAAAACATCGTGGGGACCAATAGCTTTAGCAATATATCCAAAAGTATTTATTGCTGCTCGTCGAATTGATTTTTTGTGGGCTTTAAGTAATTCTAACAATTCAAAACATATACGCATCCATTCACGAGCAGAAACAAATTCTGAGCCGCGATCAGCTATTTTACCAACTAATTCAATACAAAATTCTTGAACCTTTTCATGTCTGAAAATTAAAGAAAAAAATTTTAATTATGGAGAATATTATGGGATTTAAAATAAAATTTATAACCAGAGTGGGGTGACTCACAGCCATTTTCAAAACCAAAAACTTTGTCATTTTTCCAAAAAGTAACATGAAAAAAATTAAAAACCGATTTGTGAAAATAAGGAAATTAAATAAATTTCCTCAAAAAATAATATTTAAATAAAAACTAGAACCAAAAATGATTTTTAAAAACAGGATTAACCGAAAAAGAGTTATTGGTTAATAAGCAGTAGTTGTGAACCATTCTAGTTTTAACGTTGTTAGTCTAGATAAGTCCTAGTTATCCTAGTCCTAGTTATTAAATTCTAGATACCCTTTAACATAAACGTTTTGGTAGGTTAACCGAAGAATAAAAAAATCCGAGAAAATAAACTTATTTTAAAAAATTTTTACTCAATGGGATCTAATGTCATTCGAAAAAAAAACAAAAATAAAGAAAACTCTCACCGATTTTTAAGAATAGGTGTAAGACGAGGTAATAAATCTTTTATAGGAGGTGTCATTTTAGTCATTCCAATAACAGAAACAATAGCACTTAATGCCCCCAAAATAGATCCAAGTACTTCAGGATATTCTTCACCCAAATATTCGTATAAAACAACTCCCAAATGTCCCATTAATTTTTCTTCTTGACAAACATTCATTACTGGGGCTATTTTTGCAATCTAAAATTTTAATTAAAAAAATATTTTTTCCTCAAAAATTAAACCAAATCAGTAGCTTGTTGACGAACTTTAGCAGATTTATTATTTAAACGCCACAATATAGTTCCACAAATTTGGGGGAGGTATGGTTTTGTTCGACGTCCCAAAGCTTTACAGACTGTCCCGAAACCTTCAAGCATTATTGGATCCTGCAAAAAGAATATAGAAAATTGTAAAATAAAAATTTATTTTGGTAAATTTGGAAGGTCCTATAAGGAATAAAATATTTTGGAAAGGAAATTGACAAACAAACAAAGGGGCTGAAAATTTGAAAAAAAAATTTTTTTAAGGAAACTAAAAAAATAAAAGAAGCTATCGATGATTAAATAGACGCAGCAATTAGTCCCATTAGTCGAAATATTCAGGAAAGACTGTAAGGGGGGACGCCAAAATTATGTCGCACACCCAATGTTAGCCCCCCCCCCCCCGAAATCGATCCCCTGGCTACGCCCTTGTCTGTCTCATTAAAAGAAACAGGGACATAGTGCTACCGAGATACATAAGTAGCAGGGATGGACCATTCCGAATTTGTAAAAGCTCAAAGATTTGGGGGAGGTAAGGTATTTTTAGATAAAGACATAAGGACCTAAAAAACTCCCTAATCCAAAAAAAATATTTAAAAACCTCTTGTGTTTGTTCTTGAAATGCATACAAAATTCCATCAATTAATTGCTCCTCTAAACGAGAATCAATCTCTGCTGCACCCATCAAAGCCATAATATTTTCAATTGTTTCCATTACCATTTTTCTGTATTGTTCATTTTCATCTTTTAAATCATCAACAATTCTACTAACAATTTCAACAGAACCAACCTTAAAATTTAAGGAAAAAATAATTTTTTTGAAAAAAAAAATAAATTTTTGACAGAATACCCCGACTCACTTCAGCCCTATATTAAAAGATTTGTAACTAAAAAATCTTTTGGGCTATTCATTATTTAAATTAATTTTTTTAAATAAAAATCTTCAGATCGAATTTAGGGTAGAAAAAAGACGGATAACCCGGATTTCCCCTGGATTTTCTTCGGATAACCCGAATTTCCATAGTGAGGCTATATTGAAAGATTTTTAACTAAAAACCTTTTGAGCTATTTCAACTGTTGTATCAACCAAATGTTTGTAATTTCGTCGATCCATAGCCATCCGATGATTCCAGAATGCTCTAAAGAAAGGAGTCAAAATTTCTTCTCTAATATAAAGAGGTTCTACACCATCTGTGGAACAACATTGTTTTACTACCTAAAAATGATTTGTAAAAATTAAAACAAAAATATTAGATTTAATTCAAGGTAGTTCACGATAGGTTATTGACTGGTATCACCAGTTTATGATTAATCCTCGTCAGTTTAAGGTTAATCCAATTTCGGTTTTCGATTTTTATTAGGTGTGGACATAATTACTTGCCGTTTTTTCTCCTTTCCACATAATAAAAAACGGCAAGTACTAACTATGTCCGCACCGAATAGTTAAACAACAAAATCTATGTTTTAGAGGAAAAATTTAAAAAATCACACGTGTTCAGAAATCACCGGTTTTGTCTTCTCATGGACCAGTTAATTTTTTTGCCAAAATAACAAAACTTTGAAGTTTAAAATCATGCGTGAATTACCCCAGTTAAAACGCAAAAATAATTTTAAGAAACCTTCAAAACAATCTTTTTCATTTCCTCGTCGGGAGAAACAAATTCCCGAATTAATATAAGCATCACTTCTTTTGTGTAATAACTAGCATACTCAGCATCCATCAACGGAATGAGAAAACCAATAGCTTTGAGAAATGCAGCCAATCCTTTTCCTCTATGTGTACGAATTCCTTAAAAATTTTATAAAACTTTAAATGATAAATTGTTGTCCCTGTCTTATTTGAGAAATTTCACTCATTTCCAGGTTGTAGAGGATCCCATAATAGAATAATTTTCTGATCAGTGATCCTATGTAATGTGTCTTTTTCGGATTTACGTTTATAAGAGTAACCAAAAAACAGGTACAGAAAATTAGAAAAGGTTCAATGACAGAAAGATCAAAAAATTCGTATGTCAAACCCAAAAATATACAAGATCAACCCAAAAACATAAAGATAATTTTCCATCTTGGAGGACACCACACAAATATTTTAGCAAAAATTTAAAAACCTTTCCATAACGGCTTCAAAACAGAGTCAAAAGCTTCAATTCCATAAGGAGTAGCAGCCTCTGCCAAAGCAGCAATACCAAGGGCAGTAATTGTTCTGACTTTTTGTTGATCATCCACTAATCCACCTTCTACAATCTCCACAAGTTGTTTGAGGTGAGGAAGAACAGCACAACCCATAAGAATTGCAATTTGTTGGACAATTTTAATACCTTAAAATTGTGTCTTTATTAAAATCCGTGTTCAACCAAAATTAAAAAAACGTATCCTAAATTGAGACTGTACCTAACTCTAAGGGTATCTAAAAACGAGGTTCGACTGTGTATTTTTATTCACTTAAAAAATCCCCATCTTGAAAAAAAGAAGGATAATCCTACTGGCTAGCATTCAGAAGGCTTACTAGGCAGGGATGGGGGTTCTTAAAAAAAGAAAGTGGATGCAGCGCCCGGCATTCTTTAGTCGGTAGAGCACCTGTACATGGTGAACGAAAGCGCCTAGCAATTGAGGCTGTACCTAATTCTAAGGGTATCTAAAAACTAGGTCACTATTTAGTATTCACATACAGAAATCCTAATCTAGAAAGAGAGACTAGCCGTCGGAGGATGATGCCTGACAAGGGCAAAGCCTTTCTTACCTCTCAATATCCCCAATTTATTAAAAATACAAACACAAACCTGTATGTCTAGCCTGCCAACTCTTTTTACTTTTACAAACAGCCTTCAAAAAAGGTAAAAGTGCAGGTATTCCCAAAGCTGAGGCCACAACTGCAAAAGCGCGGGCTGTTGTGTTCCTAACATATTCATCTACATTGTCAATGTCAGGACGCATTGTTGAGATCATTGTTGCCAATCCAGCGGCTTTAGCCAAATTTGAAATTATTTCTCTGCCTAAATGTTAATTTTTTAATTTTAACAATTTTTTAGTTTGATTTAATTAAAAAATTTCTAGAGTTTGGAAACACAGAACTTTGGAGAAATTCAGAAAACCTGAGAAAATTTTGGTAAAATAGTCAGAAAATTGTCAGTAATGCTTCAGAATTTTGGACCTTCCCTATAACCTGCGGGTGATTTTGTTAATCTGGAGGCAATTTCCAAGAAAATTATTTTCAGCAGCTAGAGATTTATTGTCATTTCTAGCAAGTAGAAAGATAATCCAAAAAACCCGGAAAAAATTAAAACACCCCCCCCCCCCAAAAAAAATAAATTCCCAAACCTTCAACACGAGCATAATAATCCTCATCAATCAAAAGCGGTTCAATTACCACCAAAATTTTGTGAACATAAGGTCGAACCAAGTCATCAAGTTTGTATAAAATTCTATCAATAACTTTAACCATTAAATGTCTTTCTTGGTCTTCAAGTGTTGGAGACATTAAAAGTGGCAAAATTTGATTAAATAAAGGTCCAGCGCCCAAACGACGAGCATTTTCTGTTATTTTCCTCAATCCAGATTTTCGTTGTGAAGGCATTCCATTCTTTATTTTTAATAAATAACCCATTATTTCACGTTCATTTCTTTCTGCTTTTGTTAATTGACTTTCATCTACATCCTGCAAAAGTTTGTCAAAATATTGAATATCTTCAGGTTTGAGTGCTGGCAATTCGGGATCTTTTGGTTGAGTATCTATTATTCCTCCAACTCCTTTATCTGCACCAGCACCCCCTCTTTCTGGTGTTGGAGGGATCATGAAACCGCCGATCCCGGACATTGGTGTAGGTGTTGCCAATAATTTCCTTGTTGGTGTTCGAATTGGGGCATAACCTTAAAAGAGAGACAATTTGATTAGAAATAGGCCAAAAGTTAACAAGGCTAACTCAATGAACATGGTAATTAATGGCAAAACTGTGGTTGTATTCCGAGTTAGTGAAGAAATACCCAAATTCCAACCTTATTTTAATTCTCCAAAAATTCCCGAAAATTGGTCCAAAAAGGGTTAAAACGGTTAACAAATTAAATTTTCTCACAGATTTGTCTACAAATAAAAAAGTAACCTAACCCCACAATCCAAAACTTAGATAAAATTTTAAAATAAAAATAAACCAGATGGAGGTGCCAAAATTTTAAAACCAGGCGGCATTAAAGCATCCAATTCTTCATCTGACAAAGGACGATTTCTATCATCTACTTCCTTCTCCCATTTGTAGATTGCTGCCTGTTCTGGAGTCATTGGAATGAATGGAACAGCCGGTGTCTTCATTCCCATTGCTGGGGTTCCAATTGGAGTTGTTCCTCCAGGAGTTAGCATTGAAGGAGTCATTCCCCCATTCTGCATGATTTTTGGTGTAAAATGTGTTGGAGTTGCGTCAATACCGGCCATTGGAGTTTCTGACGGTGTTTGTGATGGAGTAAGGTCCCAACGAGAACGTCTCTTTGAAGCGCCGGGGGTTTCCTCTGCTCTTTCACTCAAGTCCATTTTGATGTCTCTGGGTGTTTCCGAGCCCCATCCAGGTGTCATTCCTCCATCCCGAACAGATTCTTTTGGCGTTTCATCCCAACGATTGCGACGAGGAGTTTGTGAAGGGGTGGCATCCCATTGTTTATCTGTTGCTGGAGTTGAGTCTAATGCAGAAATATGTGCTGGAGTTTCATCCCATTGGGCAATGTTTGGTGTTTTATCCTTAAATTAAAAAAGAAAAATTAAATGGAAGTAGATAGGTGAGGAAAATGATGTCCAATCCACATAAATTCCCGTAACTTTTTTTCTGATAAGTGCAACAGAAAAATTCAGAAATTTTTACTCCCTAACAACCTCGGGATTAGATTTCTGAAGTTACAAAACAGGAATTATGTGTGTTACCCAAAACCCAATCTTTTTTGACCCGAAACAATAATCGAAGAAAAGTTTGAAAATCAGATCCAACCCCCAATTTAACTTCTTCTCAGACAGTCTGATCCATATTTAAAGAAATTTCCCTATTTTAAAAATAAAATTAAAAAAAAAACCCTTACAGCAGCAATAGCATGTCCACTCAAAGCAATTCTTTTCTTTCTTGGCGCCTGTGAAGGTGTGTTTTCAATATTTTCAGTTGGAGTATCTTCAGGAGCAAAACCTTTAGCTTGTCTGTTAATTCTTAATTCGCCAGATTGATGTTTGTCGACCAATTCTTTTTCAATTTTTTCCTAAAAATTTGAAAATTATTGAAGCATGAATGATCATGAAAAGAGTAAAAAATGGAGTGAGTACTTATGAAAGCCGTAAAACCAAAAAACCGAGAATATTGTCTATTCGGTCTGAGAGCTGAACGGCCCGTTTCGATAGAAAAAACGCTAAAATTGCGTAAAACGTCAGCCCTGGCCAGTTTTCTATCAATAAAAAATACGCTAAAAATAAACCTTTTCGGCAGTCAGCAACTGTTCTTGCATAATTTTGGCATAAGTTCTGTCACGCGAATCAGGCGTTTGATCAACTAAAATTTAGCAAAATTAATAAAATAAATTGGAAACTTAATACCAAACATATCAGCTCTCTCTGGTGAAATTGGTCGCTTTCGTGCGCGAAGTTGGTATTGACTTTGACGTTCGGCAATGTTTTTTCTTCTGGTTTCAGAAAACGGGTCTTCGTCATCATTCTTTAAAAAAATATTTTTAATAGTATTAAATTATAAAACCCTCCCCCCCCCCCAGGAAATATATGCCTAGAAATTATAAAAGGAAAATCACTTTGGGTTTTGAAAGCCTGAGTCCAAATATCTCTCTATCAACCCTGGACCGTTTAAACAACATAACCCAAGTATCCGATCCAGGATTTTAAATTTAAAACAATGTTTAAACAAACCGCTTTTGCAGCCTCATCAATAAAGTGTTGCGGACCTTTAGACATTATTCAATATTATATTTTCTTCTAAACAAAAAATCAATTAAACAATTAAAAAAACAACGAAAAACTTAAACGAAACGACGGTAATTTCAAACTTTGTCTCCCCTCCCCCTCCTTTTTTCCGAAAAGGGGAGAAAAAATATCTAATCTTCTCTTTATCAATGTTTCTTGTTTAAATATGCCACAGGAAATATAGTGAAAATTGAGGAAGATTTGATCATTATGTAAAACAAGGAGTAGGGGGACAAGGTTTGTAACAAGAATAAGGAACCGCAAGTCAACGTTTTCGTTGACTTGCGGCGAATATCAACAATTACCTATTCGCGAATAACTTTTTTCTACAAAATACACAATGCCAGAACAACGTTGGATCAATGCGACATTGAATCTCAATGTTTTCACATCTCTTTTTCTCTGCTCTTCCAATATTTTTCTCCCCTTTTTTCTATTAATTTCCATTCGTCGTAGTCTCTCCACTTACGTTGAGGTATTTTTGCGGACCTCTCAAAATGTCCAACAGAGCAAAAATACGCTATTAGTCGAACAATAAGTTAAAACTACGTAAATTTTATTTATGTATTTTTTGTTTTCACTTGTATTGACTTACTTTAATTATATCTGGATCCAGGCTGGATCTGGATCCAGGCCTTGATTTTTCCTTGATAGAGAGTCAAGATGTAGGCATTTTTCAGAGTTCCTTGCCTGGACTCAAGGTCGAGGCCGTCACTTGAAATTAAGCTAAATTTTTATTTTTTTTAGATTATAATTTGAAAACATTTAATTAAATGACTGGTGGCAAACGCGGATCAGATGTGAAGGTATAATTTATTATTAGGATTTAAGCATAACATTCTTTTTGGGTTTTTACGGAATTGCTTCAATTGGGTAAGGGTCGGAAAGCCTAAAGATTTGTGAAAATAAATGTGAATTGTAATCACACTTTAAGGTTAATATTCCGTCTACTAGTGGATACTTTGCTCCCAAAAACAATGTTAAAGTAAATAATCCCTCAAAATCATTAATTGATTTACATTTTTAGTTCGCCAAGACTTTTTTCCGTCCTAAAGGCTTTTGGTCTTCAACGTTGCGAGTACGGATTCCAATTACAGAAGGAAAACTTCCCCTTTCATCACTCACAAGAGCATACCCTGGAGCACTTGGACTTATGTATGAACATGTCAAGGGTGAAAAAACCAGCCTTAGGTATGTTTGCTTACTTTATTTTGCTATTTTTTGTTTTAGTTTTGTCGGAAATGAATTCTTGCCACCCGGCGATGGATGGGGTGAAAGAAGTTATGAAGTGGTTCTTGATGTGAATACTTCTGCTCCTCGTATGGATGTGAATACTTCTGCTGCTCGAATGGAAAGCAACACTAGCTGGGATTATAGGAGTAATTTTTACTGCTGTTTTAACTTGATTTTGTTATTTATTCGACTTTTTTGGTTTTTTTTTAAATTTACTAATAATAGATAACAAAATCCTTTATTAACTTGCAAAAGTGAAAAGTTTATTTTAAGATTTTGCTTTGTTCATCTTCGGATCAGTGGACCTTCTTTTATTCTTGGCATTAATCTCACAATCAAAAGAGTCAGAAAAGGTTCATTTTGTTACACCATATGATTAGATTGATTTGTGATTTTAGGGTTACATATCTGCATTATCTGCTTGGGCAGGTGTTGCAGCTATTTGTTTGTTAGTTGTAGGATTTTTTGTTGGGTTGTTCCTTGTCTTAGAAGACAACTTTAATCAACTGAAGGAAGGAACTCGAAAACTTAAAGAGGGCACTGAAACTATAAAGAACAAGCTGGAGAAAATTGAAGGGAAATTGAATAATTGACATTATTTTGATTCTCAATTTATTTTTGGATCTCCATTTTGACTTCACTTTTGTGTGTCATTTTTATAGCTTTATCTAGTTTAATTTTGTGTTAGATTTGTGGATTTAATTAAAAAGATTTTTATTAGATTTTAAAATTAATTCTCGATTAAAAATGGTAACAATAACCTAGATTTATTTAATTTTTTTTCGTTTTTCAATTTATTTTTCAGTCGATTTTTCTTTTAGATAACGATTCGGTATTTTATTCAGACGCAAAAAATTTAGCTATTGATTTACAGTTTTCTCTAGCCACGTTGTTACTCAAATGCCAGACGAGTCGGTCCTGATAATTCAGCCGTTCTTAAATATTTATTATTGCCTATTTCTTTTTCAGACCGACCCGATCTCTTTTCTTTTTCCATATGTTTTGACTGGAATTTAGGTTTATCTGTTCGTTATAAATTTTATTTAGATATCACTTTTATGAATAACAATAATAACAACAATAATTCATCATCTGGCACAAGCGGAGTTAGAATTACCAGAAGAAGTGCACGTAATTGGATAACTTTGGTATCTAAAGAAGCATCTACACCAAAATCATCAAAAAAAGGTTTTTTAATTTTCAACCAATTTTTCTGTCTTTTTTTTTCTAGAAGTTGCTGGTATTGCAAGTAAATACTTGACTGGAGTAGAAGACGAAGCTGCTGTGAAAAAACTTTCTGCAAAGCGTGAAAAAGGTTTTTTAAGAATTATCAAGGGTGTTAAAATAGCCCCATACCTTTTATTTATGGGTGAGGTTTGGCAATTCAACAGCTTTTAGGGGTTTGGCAAGACAAGCTTTTGGCAAGATAAAACGTGCCGGTAATTTTGAACGAAGTTATAACTCGGCGGTGCATTGGGTCCAAATGATGAAAACCGATTCTGAAAGACTTTAAGACTCAAAGCTTTTCGATGCGTATCAAACCGAACTGAAAAATTTTTCGATCCCGTTTTTGGTTCTGTTAGGGACGAAGATTTTCCAAGTATCGATAAACCTCTATTTTTGATCTTTCAATCACTGAAAGAGTCAATTTCTAAACTCTAAACGATTTTGTTGTTCTTTGGTGTAGTGGGAAAGATTTAGGTTTTCTTTTTTGATAGGGCTCGGGTTCGAATCCCACTTATTGATATTATTTCAAAATTTAATAATTAGACACTAGAAAATTTTTAAAAATTATTTTCGAGTTTTTTCGACCTCAATTTATTTTTTAACCCAATTTTTACCTTTAAAAACGTTCAAAAATTCCAATAAATTTTTTTAATTTTAAAGAAGCCCACGAACGTGCTCTCGCATTTATTCAAAACCAACTTTTAATAACAAGAAGAGATAATTGGCTATACGAACCAGTTGAAGAATTAATTGGGTATTCCTCTAAATTTTAAAAAGAAAAAATGTCGTCAAAATGTTTTGTGACTGTTGGAAGTACTCAATTCGAAAAATTAATTTTTACAATTTTAAATGAGGATTTTTTACAAAATTTTTTAAAAATTGGAATTGGCAAATTAATTATACAAAATGGAAATGGGAAAATACCTGAATGTTTAGAAGGTTTTAAAAAAGAAGGAGAAGAAATTTGGGAGGGGAAAATTAGTGGAATTGAGGTTTTTTAATTTTCTTTTGTGGACAGATTTTTATTTTTTTTTAACTTTTTGGGATTTATTAGAGGAAAAGACATAAATTATGCCTTACATTTAACGGCCAGATTTATTTTCAAAAATATTTTGGGGGAAATTTTTTTAAGTTTGGTATTTTATAAAATCCACATTTTTTGTCCGCAAATTATTAAATTAATTATTAATTCTTGAAAGGTTACATTTTTGACAAAGGGTAATTATTGTTGTTGATTAATTAAAATTCTGTCCACAAAAGTTTGCAGATAACTTTATTAAATTTATTTTTAGATTGAACTTTTTCGTTACAAGGATTCAATTTGTAGTGAAATGGAAGGTATTTTTTGTTTAAATATTGCAAAGAGATTTTTTAAAATTAAAATGGAAATTTGAATGGGACCACGATTCAATCTAGTTTCCCTACTTTTTCGGTTTTTTCCGGTGAGATTTTGGGTTAGGTCTGGAAAGACTTGGGTTTTCCTATTTCTCTCAGTTATCGAGTACTTTTCAGTTTTTCTAAATTAATTTCTTTCTACCTTGAAACTGAAATTTAAAAAGTTCTGAAAAAGTTTTTTTGTCATCACATCCATGCTCTGTTATGGATCTACCTTAAGTAGGTAAGAAGTGAGAATTCTTTCCTATGTGGAGGTTATTTGGAGATCTGAAATTTAAAAAACCTTGACCCTGGAGCTTGTTGACCTCAAGTCAAAGAAAAATCAAGGAACATTTAAGAAGGCCTTGAACAATGAAAAAGTCCTTGATTTTGACTTTGAATCTAGATCCAAAGTCGATTTCTATTAGACCCCATTTTAGGCTTAAAAAATTTTTTTAAAATATTTTCTCTCATTTATTCATCAAAAAATTTTTTTTTCTTTTTAAAAAAAGATGCCAATTTAATAATTGGGCATGCCGGTGCCGGTACTTGTTTGGAAGTTTTAGAACTAGAAAAGCCTTTTATTGCAATAATTAACAACAATTTAATGAATAATCACCAATTAGAATTAGCTAAACAATTGGAAAAAGATGGGTATTTAATTTGTACAATTCCAGAAAATTTGGAAAAAATTTTATTTTTTGAAGAAAATAATTTATTTGAATTAAATAAATTCCCAAAATTTGATAAAAATATTTTTTGTAATTTTTTAAAAGAATTTCTTTAATAACAAAAAAATGTGAATGAATAAATTAATTATGTATTCTGATTTTTTTAAATTTATTTTTGTAGTAATTTACAATAAATAACTTAAAATATTTTTTGGCTTTTTGGTGTGCAATAAAATTTAGATAACTAAATTAGTGACCGGACCGGATCCGGCCGGATTTTCCCGGAGTCCGGGTCCCAAACCCGAGTTTTTCGCGATCTCCGGATTAAAACCGGACCGGATTAATCCGGAAAAATCCGGCCGGATCCGGTCCGGTTCAAGTTATAAATCTGGTTCCGACAAAATCAATTTTGCCGGTCACTACACTACATAGTAGCTGTATTTTTGAATATATTTCTGGTTTAATTATGATTAATTTCTGAATTTCTTTTGAAATCGTTTCCTTGTTTTATTCTAATTTTCCTCAATTTCCTAGAAAATTTACTCATATCTTGTTGTGCGCCAAAAAATTATTTTCCGCACAAAACGCCAAAATTGGCGTTACAACGCGTTATAAAAAAGTTTTGGCGCACAACAAAAAAATAAATTTTAGATTATATCTTGAATTATTTTTGAATTAATTATCAATGTATTTCTCAACATATAAATCTCCTGAGTCTGTGCCAAATTCAAATATTCTAGTACTTTTTATTGATGCTAATGATCCAGATACAGTAGAACCTTTACATGTTATTTTTGAAGAATCTTTGAAATTGGCAGAAAATGGAGGAAATAATGTAAAAAAATAAATAAATTAAATATTTTTTCTAAATTTTTTATTTTCAAAAGATTCATTGGTTTCGAACAAATCCAAGTTTAAAACTTCCAGAATTAATTGGAGGCATTCCACGTTCAAATAATCTTTCAATGATTCACTTGCATTACGGTAGGTATTTAATAAAAAATAGAAAAATCAGTGGAATACTCGACTAAAAAATCAGAAAAAAATCAGAACTTTCCCAGAATTCCTCAAAAAATAATTTTAAATTTTTTGGCACTAAAATACTTATTTTTTAAAATAATATCCATGTGCTGGACTCGAATCAATGCCATATAATAACAGAAAATTGGGATTTTCCCACTACACCAAAAGTATTTTGGGGCGGAAAAAATCAGAATTTTAGCTATTTTCTGTTCCCTTATTTTCGAAAGCACGTTTTGTTGACATTTGATTTTGTATTATTTTTTTGTTTGGGCCAATGTTATTTAGCACAATTCGTTCATTGTTTTATAAAAAGTGGCCGATCAAATTAGCAAAAGATTGGACGGGGCCCGACCATAAAAGCTCTTCGATGTTCAGTCAGTTGATGGTGGGACGGTTGAGCAGTAGGATTGTTCCCGGACTGTGGGAGGGCCACGGAGAAAAATTTTTGGGGAGTCAGCACCAATGAGGGGGGATGGGATGGGGAATTTTTTTTCCTTTCGTCATGGCGGGGACGGGGAATTTTCAAAAAAACTCAAATTCCCCGACTTTAGGGGACGGGGTACACTCCTATCGAGCAGTGACTGGATCCCTTCAGAAACAATTAATTTTTTTTATTTTAAATTTTCAAAAAAAAGGTTATAACCAAATATATTCTTCAATTCAACTATTTTGTACCAAAACTTTATTTATAAATTCAATTACTTGTTCAGCAATATTTATTGAATTACAAGAAATTAATTATTTATTTACAAATTCAGAATTTGTTAATTTATTAGCTTTACTTAAAAATACTTCAAATTTTATTTATTTTAGAAGAAAAAAACAATTAAATAATTTAAATATATTTCCAGTTAATTATTTTTTTAATTAAAATTTGGGAATTTTGGGGGAGTTTAGTAAAAAAATTTGGAAGGGTGAAGCAGGGTTGCGTCGTAATTGAAAATTTTTTTTCGTAATCGTAATTCGTAATTCGTAATTTCTAAAAAATTTTCGGAATCGTAATTCGTAATTTTAAAAAATTTTTCGTAATCGTAATTCGTAATTCGTAACTGAAAAAATGCCGTAATTCGTAATTCGTAATCGTAATTCGTAATTTTTAAAAAAATATTTAAATTAATTTAAAAAATCAAATATCTACAATAATTGCTGTTTTTCCCATTAATACCTCAAAGTTCTCTTATTTTTCTAATATTATTTCACATCCTAATTAATATCCTGATATCCATCCCTCTTAATACACTTAATCTTCCTATATATCTTCAATCATTCATGCGAAATCATCGTCCCAGATTAAGGTTTGATATCATGTGATATCACTCTCACTCATCCTAGTAAAAATAAATTTTTCAATCCCCAACTTCTTTTAATCTCTTAATATCCTCGTTAATCTCAGATAAGTTTTCTGCGCCGCAGGCAAAAATTTTGAGAATTTGGAAACCTAAGGAGAAAAAATTCATTTTTAAAAGCAGGAAGCAAAAAGCTTTTTGAAGTATAGATGGTCATGCAGCCAGAACTCTTAGATTTTCTGCGCCGCAGGCGAAAATTTTAAAAAATTCATGACCAAATTAAGAATTTTTAAAGTTTTTCAATTTTAAGATATTAAAAAAAAAATAAATTTACAAGTTTAAATCAAAATCAAAGTTTTAAAAACATTTATTTTTGAAAAAAGAAGTGCTTAAACTTCATTTCACAATCATGGATTCGAACCAAAATATCAAAGGGAGTGAAGCCTTTACTATTAAACCACTCAACCATCGTTCAACTAAAGGGAATCTGAGAGAAAATATAAATATTTCTTGCCATTTTCCTTCAAAAATTTAATATTTGTCTGTTTTGAAATATAATTTTTATTTTCGTAATTCGTAATTTTTCCCGATATTTTCGGAATCGTAATTCGTAATTTAAAAAAAATTTTCGTAATCGTAATTCGTAACTGAAAAAACGCTGTAATTCGTAATTCGTAATCGTAATTCGTAATTACGACGCAACCCTGGGGTGAAGGTTGAAGTTATTTTGTCAGGAATCTTAAAGTGTTCAAATTAATCGGGGCCGGGTTTTTCGAATTAAAACCCTGAAAACCAGGAAACCCCGAAGAGCGGGGGAAAAGCTCTTTTAATTTTAAGCCTGTTTCCGGATTACCGTACTATGTAACCCCGGTCCCGGGCCTGATGTCGAATACTAATGCTTACTGCCTAAATTTATCAAACACTAGAAAGATATTTAAAAAAGACTAAAATCCCCAAAGAAAATTCTATAGTAGTTGGTAAATTAGGTACCAGGGATGAATCAGCTTCCGCTTTTAAAAATTCAAAATTCTCCATCCCTGTTAGATACCCACAGAAAAAGTTCTTTTTAATCAATTTTTTAAAATTTTCCAGGTAGTCCTTTTCCTCAGAGATTTAGAACAACAACAAAAAATACTTGTGTCAATGTATACAAATAATGCTTTAAATTGGAAAAATAAAAATGAATGGAAAGATTTATTTGAATGGAGGGAAGGGGAGGGGGAAAGGGAATTTTGAATTTTTTTAAATTTTGTCAGAAAATTCTTTGTTTATTCCTTTTTCCTGATGATTAATTGCTCTCATTTTTTTCTTTTTCGAATATAAAAAAATAAAATAAAAACAATAAACAATTTTTGTCCTCGAATGTCGCAACAATTAATTATTCTTAGTAATTAATTGCCTATCTTCTTGATGAACATTTAAGCAAATTATTTAATTATGTATTCTCTATTAATCAATGGCCTAGTGTTCGGTCGATTAAAAGCCTGACCAAGTGATTAAACAATATCGTTCACCCCGTTTGTTTGCGTCACCTCTAGGAATTCTATTCATTGCACGTATTACCAACAACATCTCTCTCTTAATTAGGGTTGGCCCCTCTAATTAACAGTTAACTATTGATAATTTTTGTTTAATTTCTATTAAAATTTCAGTCATTTTTTGGTTTAAAATTATTTTTTAAATAAATTAGTTATTTATCAGTAAATGTTTTTAAGGATTCTTTAGTCCTTTTTCTCATTTTTGTGTCTTTATTAAATATTTATGGGCTGTTATTTTCTCTCAATATTTCCAAATATTGTTTATATACACAAAATATGGCAATTTATTTTTTGCTAAACATTAAAAATTTTTTTTAATAGAAAATGGAATTTAAATTTTATATTTTTCTGTTATTTTGTGCTTCTATTAAATCGGAAGTACACCAAACTGAGAATGATGGTATTTATGTTTTTTAATTAAAAAAGTATATAGAGGATATTGGATAAATTTTGGATTTTAGTCAGATTTTCTCAAATTAGTCAGATTTCCCCTAGTAGTAACCCGACCCTTCGTAGTTGGAAGTATTGGGGATCGGGGTTTGTCGAGGTAGAGCTTTCGGGTCGAGGTTATTGCCAAAAAATCGTCTTTGGGGGTCAGGTTACTACTTTAGATAGAACCATTGAGTTAAGTACCCACCAAAAATACAAATTGAACTATCCTCCAACCCAAGGCGTTAATATCTATAATGTAAAAACTAATATTGTTTTAACCAATTCGATGGTATGTATATCCTCGTTAAGTAACCAAAAATAAAATATGTTCAAAAAATTTTCAGTAATAGAAAAAGTGAATGAATTTTTGACGGCCTTTTCAAACTTAGCCAGTCCAATGGCAGACTGGCTAGAGCACCTTGAAGTTGCTAAACAAAGCACATTGGATTTAATGAAAATGTCTGGCCCAGTCAGTGCTTTGGTAGCAGCATCTCTAAATAAAGCTTTTGCTGTAATTATTTTTTAAATTATTTTTAATTAGTTTATTTTAATAAAAGACCAATTTCCCTCTCTATAATATGTTACAATATTTTTTGATTATTCGATTAATCCAAATGTAAAAAATTTGAGTTTTAGTTAAGTACCAATTCCACGTTTGGAGGTTAATCTTTTAAAAGTCACTCATTCTCAAAAATCTTAGGGGTTTTAAAATTCATAAAAACGTTTAATTTTAGGCAAGATATATCAAAAATAAGATTTTAAAACCGGTCGTTTCACTCCTAGTATATACTAAACTCTCGATATAAAGAACTAGAAAAGACTGAAGAGCTTTTATTTCAAAAGGCTCGTCAAATAGAGGGATATTGAGAATTAAACCACTATTAAAGCGAATACAGTATATTAATTGCCTTTAATAATAGAAAGAGTCAAAAGAATACCAAGCAATGGTGAATCTTAATAGAGGAATGAAAAATAGCTTCAACAATTTGGATGTTAATTTGCAAAACATTCAAGGAAAAGAATTAGATATGTTCGATATTTCAACTTATTTAAATGTAGGTTATTTTAAATACCAAAGATATCAAACCCGTTACATCAAACCCGTGAATTTTAAAATCAGGGTTGGACTCGCGGCCCATCAATCCCAGGTCCTGGCAGAATTTGCATATGACCTCGTCGTTAAATAAGTGATTTTTGTACGTATAAGTCTTCATTTAAAAATTTTTTGTCCTCATTAACATATTAAAATTTAGAAATTTTGATCAATTACATATGTTTATAATAATAATTTAGCAAGTAACAATGCGCATCGCCTCTCTCAGTTTATCGGTTGACTATGCAACGAACCCTGTTTTTAGCAGAAGTGTACCAATTAAACAAGCTTTCATAAATGCTTGTGTAGGTGAAAATGGACCGGAGCAAATATTAATGGTTGGTTGATATAATGAGGGGATTGTGTATATCTGACTTGCCCTCTTTCCAGAAAATTGATGAAAAGTGGTTTAATAACAAGTGAAATATTGGTTACACATCTCTGATCGCTTTTAATAAAATTTTAAACCTTCATTGGTTTTCACTTTTAATTTAAACCATTTTCCAAAATTTCCATTAAATAATACTTTCAGTTCTGGGGTAAATTCAAACTTGCTTATAAATCCTAAACAGCAACACCTTCAAATAAAACCTTTTTTCTTTTAATTAAAAAATTAATAAATAGAAAATCAGTCGATTAACTCGTCGGTCTTGCAAATCAACAAGTGAAGAAATGGAGAAATTACACTCCGAGGCTCTAAATCTGTTTTCGTACATTGAAAATTATTTCCAATTAAAAGAAAAAGACTACCTTGATGAATACTCAAAAATCAGAAACAGTAATATATCACTAAAATATGTTCAAAAATTTTTTATAGAATTTTTGGATGGTCAATATGCTCTAGACTATGCGACAGCCGAAGAAAATCTTGCGTCAGTGAGAGATGATATGTTTTTTATTTATAATTAAATTATGAGGATTAATTAAAGGTTAATATTAGTTAAAGGTTAATATTACATAAATTAGATCGTTTATACATATAAACAGTAGAGGTATAATACACAGGAAACTACCCGAAGATTAATAACAATTTTAGTGTTAATCTTTAGTGGGAATTTGATCAGATTATTTCTATTTTATATCATGATTTTTATTTTAAGCGTTGAAAAACTGTTCAAAAAGAAGACTGTATTTTTAAACGAGGTGTTTGATTTAATCAGAGAAGCCACTTCCCACAACGAGCAGTAAAAATTTATTAATTAATAATACATTTTGGGACGGTTAACCTAGAATCAAAAAGGGTAATAGAATGGAGGATTAGTGAGGAAGAATGCTAGGCCTGTATACCAAATAAATGAGTTAACCAATAATTTATTTACCGGGCAACGATTTTTGAAGGGATTTTTGGGTTCCCAAAAATAAGCCACAGGGTTGGATTTTTCTTTTTATAAATTATAAACACCCATCTTTTTATTGACAGATGTATTCTATCTAGTGCTTTGACGGGAAACAAGGAACAAACAAGTGCAATCCAATTTATGTCTGAGAAAATTATTGCAGACATAAGTAAAGTTCTAAGTAAAGAATTGAATTTAATCACACAGACTAATTTTGATTTTTAATATTTTTAGATAAATCTCGCACTTATCTGCGCAAACACTACATTTATTGACCCAGAAAGTATAGAAAGGTATAAAGAGCGCAGCGTTAATCATGGAATTAAAATTATAACGTTTATGAAAAGTTGGATTACGAAGAAATTGGTATTTTCTAATATATATGTAGATGTAAAACTTCCCGTGGCGTTTGGTCCTACGGGGGTGTCGATCTATTTTCTGTTATAGATTTCGAATAAAAATACCCCCAGGGCCCATACAACTAAAGTTAACTGTTTATGAGTTATTTAATGCATCCCCTCTAAGCAAGTTTATTATGTACTTGGTTGGGCAAGCTCCCGTCACCTTAAGATTTAAAGTCAGAATACTCATTTATCTTAGGCGGGACATGGAATATGAAAACGAACGAAGAAAAGTTGAAAATTTATAATCAATTTTAAGGATCTTTATTGGCCAAACGTTATGCTAACCCGAGCATTTGAGGCAATTAAAGATGAAGAAATACAATTAATAAATTACAATCAAAGCGCGGAACGAATTGGCAAAGAATTGTTAAAAAGAGGCTTGCCGGGGTAAGCTACTAAATAAGTTACTTCACCCGTGAATTAGATAAAGCCCCAAAAATTAGATTTTGGTTGAAATATCAAGTTGGGAATGACGCCAACAGAAATGGGTTATAACCGAGTGGGGTTATATAAAAGGGAAAAAATATATTGAAAAGTGTCCAGCTCGCATTTTTTCTTCCGTAAAAAGTATTCCTGCAAGGTAGTAGGGACAACGGAAAAGTAACAAATAAAATTAAAAGTTTGTTTTAGATTCCATTTTCATGTGTTAATAACCCCATATTGGCTAGAGGGGGATGAGTTCTTGTATGGCCCGATATGCTTTAATGATACTGTTTCACAATGCAATAAAACAACTAACTTTAAAAAAGTTAATGTGATATCCTTCCGTCAACGAATCGAACCTCATACTCATGCAATAAACGCACATACATGGTTGGAAAAAAATGCCAATAATATTACCAGAATAATATCGTAAGTGTTATTGGTTATTTATTTGAGAACGCGTTCTTATTTTTTGGCAAAAGCTTGCTGAATAGGCAAGTCCCTCTAAGGGTCTTTTTACTGCTCTAATTACAACAAAATTTTATTATTTTGTTTGAATTGTTTTAAAATGATCCCCCAGAAGGTCAACTCACTAGTGATTAGATTACTCTTAAGGTCAATTCTCATGTCAAATTATCTGAGAGATCAACTTCAAAATCAAGCAGGCACTCATATCATATAGAGCAGATAATCTCTAACCATCAGTACCTACCCTCCGTAGCAACACATGTTTTCCTATCGAAAATTCAATTACTCGTAATTTTGTTCAAAATCATCGAATCGATATTTTTACTCTAGCCTGGGCCTATATTTCTGCGAGTTCTTGACTCCTAGAAAAGGTTATTATATTTGAACTCCGCTTAGAGCCCAATATTCTTTTCATTTATTTTTCTTTAATTCAGAAAACACAAAAATCTAAAGTCATTGGGAACGATTATATATTACGTGTATGGTGCAATTGGATCTTTAATTACAAAGGAAGGATTCAGTGGATTTGTATTTCTATTTAACAAGGCTTGGACGTGGTCTGGGAGCTGGATCGACTTTGGCTTGTTCTCCCAGACCTCCAATACTATATCAGGATTTGGGAAAGTGGAGTACGGAGTAAACAATTTACTTTCCGCGTATCGATACAACTTGTTTCTTTTTGTTTAAAGGTTGAGAATAAATTTTTGAGATTAGCATATTATTTAATACTTATTGAAATTATTTAAATTAATTTTCCATTTTTTGTTTCGTTCAACTCATTAATTTCAATTAAATGTTGCCCTTAGTATTACATATATACTGTTTTTCAGATTCGAAATTTTTAGTTACCTATATTCCGTTTTCTTACTTCTGGAACTCCCTTGGGCCAGTAAAAATGGTAATTCTTCGGTTTTCGCCCCCCCTCCTTTTCGTTCCTCAAATTATTAAAAAATGGTCAGTCAGTCTTAAGTTATAGAACTCGTCGAGCTGTGTCGAATGACACCAAAATCAAAAAAAATCCGACTTGATTTGACTGAGATACAGACCCCTGCAAATTGAAAAACCATAGGGGCGAAAAACAATAAGGACGAAAATTTGTACAAATGATAGCTCATTCGAAAGAGCTCGTCGAGCTGAGTCGAATGACACCAAAATCGACGTGATTGGACAAGATTTGACAAAGTTATGACATAAGTTGCCGACTTCGATAAGTATAATTAATGTCATAACTTTGTCAAATCTTGTCCAATCACGTCGATTTTGGTGTCATTCGACTCAGCTCGACGAGCTCTTTCGAATGAGCTATCATTTACATAAACTTTTTTTATTTCAAAAAATTACCCCTGTGTTTGTTCAATTTTGGGTCTGTATCTCGGTCAAATCAAGTCGGATTTTTTCAATTTCGGTGTCATTCGACACAGTTCGACGAGTTCTATAACCTAAGATTGACTGACCATCTTTTAATAATTTGAGGAACGAAAAAGGAGGGGGGGGGGGGCGAAAACCGAAGAATTACCGTAAAAATATTAAAAATATATTGAAAAAATATTTCTTCCTAAATAACTTTGATAAATAAATTTCAAAATAAGTTTTTTTTCAAAAAATTACTAAAAAATAAATTTAAAATAACCCTCTTCACAATTTGAGCAAAAAAGTCTGTAAAGCAAGGTTTTTAAATATGTATTCGGAGACATTTAAGTGTGAGTCCAATGAAGGACGAGTCTACTCTCTCCCTCATAAACCTTCAATGAACTTATAAACTTTGAATAAACTACTAAACTAGACCAGAGCCAATAAAATTCATTTTTTAATTCACAAAAATTTAAAAAATATTTTTGAAAAAATAAAATAATGAAAATAATAAAACCAAAAAAATTGTCACAAAATTTAAAAAAAATAATTTTATTTTATCTTCGATTAAATATTTTGTAAAGCATAGCATTGTGACATATCCATCTGTTTATATTAAAATTAGTTTCTCCCCAATCTTGAATGATTTTAATTTGTTTATTAAGTTGTTGTTGTTGGTTATTAATTTGTTGTTGGATATTTTGTTGTTGGGGTTGTTGGTAGTAGTCTGTCTGTGTCGATATTGACAATAATTGCTTTTCTGGCTTTAAAAAAAATTTTTTTTAATTAAAAAGAAAATTCTGAAAAATTAAAAATTCATCAAAAATTGAAAGAATTGATAGACCCAATATCATAGGACAACCGGTACTTTTCTGTTTTGTGACCACACTTTAAAAATGTTTAAAAAGGATCATGAATATGCACAAACTATATGTCATTCGACTCAGCTCTTCGAGCTGAGTCGAATGACACCAAATTCATGTGGGGTTCGAAATGGTACGGGCTCGAAATGGTCAATAATATAATAGAACATTGGGTCACACAGGTTTACTTGGTTTATTTTGTATCGTAACTTTGTCCAATCTTGTTCGATCACGCTGATTTTTGTGCCATTCGACTCAGCTCGTCGAGCTCTTTCAAATGAATTACATTTTGGTCATATTCATGATTTTTGATCATTTTAACCATTCGAGATGTTTTGACCATTTCGAGCCCGTACCATTTCGAACCCCACATGATTTTGGTGTCATTCGACTCAGCTCGAAGAGCTCTTTCGAATGACATATAGTTTGTGCATATTCTTGACCCTTTTTAAACATTTTTAAAGTGTGGTCACAAAACAGAAAAGTACCGGACAACCAAATAAAAGTTAAGCTTTGGTTAATCCTTAAAAGAGAGGGAGAAAGGGACATAATGAACAAAATTCCAGAAGACAGAAAAAAGTTTTGGATAATTCTAAAAGAAACTAATTAAATCCCAATACTTTTCCGGTCCTTGGAATCATTTCTAAGAACAACCAAAATATTTTAAAAACGTTTAACTGAAACCGATTAATTTATGCATCCGTGTCAGGCCCTGCCCGGTACTTGTGTAGTTTCCCCCCATTAAGCCCCGCCCCCGTCTTCCCTGTCTTTGCTCGTTTCCTCAAAAAGAAGAGAGGACACAAGTATCGGAATCAGTTCTAGGAACCACCAAAATATTTTAAAAACTGGAACCGATTAATTTTTGGAACCACGAAAGTCCTTCCCTCTCCCTCCCATAAAGAAAATTTAAATTTTCCCTCTACCTTTTTATTTAAATTTTTTTCTTCTTCAATAATTTTATTAATTTCTTCCTCCAATTTATCAACAGCAACAACTTCTCTTTCAATTAAATTTCCTTCTTCTTCCCTTTCTTTCGCTTCAATTTTATTATTTTCATTATCAACAACAAATATCCAATCATTTTCTGGTATAAACATTTTTAATAAATTTGAATATCTTTCCAAAATAATTTTTAAAAAATTATTTTCTTTCAATTTTTTTATAAAATTTATTGTATTTATTAAATCATCAGAAAATATTTGTTCAATATTTGGATCTCTTATTTGTTCTAATGCTGTTGTTATTTGAATTAAAATACTCAAGTTTATGCTGAAAAATTAATTTAAATTTTAAGAAATTTAAGAAATAATTTTTAAAAAGTCAGAAATTCCAGAAGAAAAAATAAAAATCAGAATTTTGTAACCTGAACAAATCAGAATTTTTAGTTTCAGAAAAATCAGAATTCTGAATGCGGAAAATCAAAATTTAGAAAATCAGAATTTCTATTTCAGAACGAAGAAATCAGAATTCTGATTAAAAAAACAGAATTCTGATTTAGAAAAAACAGAATTCTGATTAAAAAAACAGAATTCTGATTTAGAAAAAACAGAATTCTGATTAAAAAAACAGAATTCTGATTTAGAAAAAACAGAATTCTGATTAAAAAACAGAATTCTGATTTAGAAAAATCAGAATTCTGATTTAGAAAAATCAGAATTCTGATTTAGAAAAATCAGAATTCTGTTTTCTTAAATCAGAATTCTGATTCAGGAAATCAGAACTTTTAAATTAAAAGAAAATCAGAATCTGAAAAATCAAAATCTCTATTTTTGGAAAACCAGAATTCTGATTTCAGAAAGAAAACAGAATTTTGAGATCAGAAAACAAAAAAATAAGAATTCTCAATTTCAAAAAAATCAGAATAAAAGTCCAAATAAAATCATTAGAACAGAATTTAAAAATTAGGAGACATCTGTCCACAATAAAAATAAACTTTACTTCTTTTTACATTTAAGGATTAATTTATTAAATTTTCCCACAAAAAATTTAATTTAATTAAAAATGTTTAATTACTTGGTTATTCCCTCATTATTTACGCATTCAACAAAATTCCAAAATTGTTGATGATTTGAATTACATTTTTTGTAAAATATCCAAGGAAGTGTAAATTCTACATTAAATTCACATTTTAAATATTGGGAAAGACGAAAAAGAAAAATCTGAAAAAAAAATTTTTTTGAGAAATTTCCAAAAAATCCCCCTCCAAAAAAACCTTAATATCAGCTCTAGAAATACTTTCAGGCGAACAAGCATTAAAAGCATCCTGAGGAAATTCGGGAATAGAATTGAATAAATCGTCAATAAATGGATCTACAAAATTTTTAAAAATTTATTAAAAGACAGAAGTGTGGGGGAAATTTGCGGCCAACAAGAAAACATGGATATTTTTATTTATTTTTAAATCTGAAATTGTCTTTTTTTTAATTTTTTCTAAATTTTTTAATTTAAATCCACACTCGATTGATAATTATTTTAGAAAAAATTCTATATGGAAAAGTTGGCATGGTTATTCAACCAGGGATGGATGGGGTCAGAAAAAAAGTCGAGTTTCGGGTAGGCTTTTCAAAATTTTCTTTAGGATCGGCTTTCGGGTCAAAAAAGACCGGAGTCGGATCTGAGGTATTCAGAGTATCAACTGACACAAATCAACGTGACAAAATTTCCAGCCGAATTTTAAAAGTCCAGCTGAGGACCATACGTCTGGATTAGAGAGAAAATTCCATTTGAAACTTAAGTTTATGTAAAAATCTCTTACAAATTCCCTCTTTAAATTCATCAAATTCTTCAAGTAACCAAACAAATCTTCTCAAAAAATAAATATTTTCACTCAACAAAAATGCTCTTTTTAAACAAGCTTCTCCATCAAAATATTCATTTGAACGTCTCAAAATTGTTGTCTGATCACAAAAAATAAAAGATTCATTTTCTCTATTTCCTTTGGGTAAATTAGTAAATGTTTGGGTATAATTGAAGACAAATGATCCCAACTGAAAAAAATTAAATTTTTAATTTTATTCCCAAGAAAACAAATTCCAATAGGAACGGACACCGTGTTTCTCTCCCGCCTTTACTAATTAATAAAACAAATTTTTCGAAAATTTAGTTCGTTAAAAATTTTTTATATAAATTCCCTTCCTAATTTCAACACTTATCTTTAAATTAAGCAGGAAAAAAATTATTTTTTAGAATTCTAGTTTCAAAAATTCGAGCTCTTGGAAAAAATTGTATACTAATAAATTAAAGGATAATGACAAAAAATCCCAACCCCAAATAGAAAACTTAAAATAATTAACAAGACTTATAAAAGGGAAACGCAGGCGTGCAGCCATATCGGCGCAAGGCCATAACTTGCTGGAAAATTTCTGGCCCTTATCAATTATAGTACCTAACTGTTTAGCTCGATGAGAGGAATCGTTTAATACTAAATTTGGTAGGATTAGGAAATCTTGAAACAAGTTATCGCTTTGTGCAGTTATGGCCTCGCGACCCTTGTAAAAGTCGTGTACAAACAGCAAAAATGGCCCTAGATTTCAACTTAAAATAAATTATAAAGCCCCCCTACACAATAAATTAAAAACAAAAACAAACCATAAAATTATTACAAAAAAGCAAAGAATTTTCATCAACACAATTTTTTCTAATTAAAACAACCAATTCAAGTGTATAAAGAGACAAAACTGCATTTAAATTTTGGTCAACATCATCCCCCAATTCAAGTCCTTTAAATCCATATTCACAAGCTAGACTATAGGAATAAATGGCGAGAATTAATTGTTTTTGTTTTTTTGAAGAAATTGGCTGAAAATTGGTCAAAAATTTTTTTTTGAAATTTTTGGAGAAAATTTTGGAAAATTTTTTTTTAATTTTTTTTTATTAAAAAATTATTTTTTAATCTCTCAAATAGTTTTCCTCAAATCTTTAATATTTGAGACAGACAATTTAAAATATTTACTGAGGTTTACTAATCCGGGAGGTTTACTAATCCGCAGAGCTATAACTTCTTTCAAAATTGTCGAATCCGGGACGATCTAGTATGGTTTGATTCAATCGTCGCTGCGCATCGAACCATACCAGGGCGTCCCAGATTCGACAATTCTGAACGAAGTTATAGCTCTGCGGTAAGTTGGGCTCGAGGTAAGTTGGTCTGCTCCCTGATGATCCAAACTAGGAATCCTGCCGTCCCGAGCTTCAAAAATCAAAAATTCCCAAATGTTGTCTGATAGGAAATTCCGATTCCCAAAATCGTAAATTTATGGGAGGATTCTTATTGTTAGTTTAACTTCAACCCCTCTAATAAAAACAACAAAATATAGCAAAATAATTTTTGAATTAGGAAACCAAAAAAGAAAGTCCAAAGACAATTAAGTTTTTCATTTCTTCCCAAAAGGTTTTATCAAAAAAATTAAATTTTAAAAAACTAACCGATTTATCAGCCAACACACAAGCATTAATAAAATCACCAGTTCTCATATAAATAATGCATTTGACCAAACAATCCAATAATTTAAATTTTTTTGAATTTTTATTTTCAATATTTGTTGATTTTTGAATTAATGTGTCTAATCTGCAAATTAAAAAAAATTTTCGAAAAATTTTCGAAAATTTCGAAAAAATTTTTTGAAAAAATTTTCAAAAAAATTTTCAAAAAATTTTGTGAAAATTTTCGAAAAATTTTTGAAAATTCAAAAAACTTTTCGAAAAATTTCCAAAATTCCAAAACTAACTGTAATATTAAATTAGCAATCTTTTTTGTATTGAGAAAATTTTTTTGACAAGATTCGTCCAAATGGTGTAACAATAAAGCATCAATTATTGCTGCATAAGCACAATAAACATCTTCGGTTAATGACAAGTCTGCGTTCTAAAAATTTAATTTAAAAAGGAAAGCTAGAAAGGAAAATTCAAAGAATTTTTAGATAAAAAACTCAAATTACGAAATTTCTAAAAACGCATACCATAAAAAATTTATTTGGTTATGTGAAATTTTTAAAAAATATTCAGGTCGGAAATTCGGAACCTTATGGGGAAATTTCAAAAATGAAAAATGTTTAATGTAAACTGAAAGAAAAAAATAAATTATCCACCCCCACCCCCAAATAACATTTAAAAAAATTTAAAAAAAAACAAGCAAACCTTAAGTAAATTAAAATATTTATTAACATTTAACCAATTACTAAATTGACTGTCCACAAAATTTAAACGAGCTGTTTGAATTAATTGATTAATTTCTGTCATTTGAAATAAACTAGAAATTCTTTAAAATTTTATTAAAAAAATAATTAAATTTAAAAAATATTTAAAAAAAATCAAAAAAATTTTTGAAGTAATTAAAAATTTAATTTTAAAATTTTATCAAATAAAAAAAATAAACATATATATATTTATTTATTAAAAAAATAATCATATAACGGCAGATAGTCAAACCTTAAAGAATAAAAAAAATTATAAAATTTAATAATATTTTTTTGACAATTATGAAAAGTTTTGGATTTAATAGAAAGTTACCCTGATAGTCTTAAAATTTTGATAAAATTATTTTAAAAAAGATTAAAAAAAAGGTAGGGTAAATGGATTTTCTTCGGTTAAAGCAGAAACATTTTTGCAGAATATTTCTGCGGCCATTTGCCGAATGTAAAAATTACCATTTACTGAAAGTATTCTAGAAAGCATTGCCTCGGTAACTCATCAGTCGGTAGTGCAGCCTAGCAATAAATGCCAAAAGGTCGTAGAGTTACACTTTAACCGACCTCTTATTTCTAGTGACCGGATCCAGCCGAATTTCTCAGGAGTCCGGGGTTTTTTTTCGCAATTTCCGGATTAAAACCGGACCGGATTAATCCGGAGAAATCAGGCCGGATCCGGTCCAGCTCTAGATGCAAATCCGGAATCCGAAAAAATCGATTTTACCGGTCACTACTTATTTCATTGAAATTATTTTTAAAAATTCATAATATAATAATTATAAAAAAAAATTTTTTTTAATTTTAAAAATCAGAAAACCCGTCAAAAATATTTAAAATCCCAAAACATTTCACAATTGCCTTCCTTTTAAAATAAAATTATTTTTAAAAGCTCACAGTCTCCATTTGTTCTTGACTATAAATTTGATTTGAGTCTAATGGAGTTAAAGGAATAATTAATTTAATTTTTCTTTTTTGGTCATCCTCAGCTATAAAATAACCACACAAAGTATTTCCTTTTACACATCTTATTGGCAATTCAAAATGAAGGGCAAATTGTGTAACTGATTTTGTTGGAGTTAATTTTTTTGCCTGAAAAGAAAAAAAAATAAATTTTTTTAAATAAATGTTAGACCTTAAAGTGAATTTTATTGAAGAAAAAGCTAAGGGGCTATTGCACATAAGGCTGACTAGAGACTAGTGTTTCAACGGAACCGAAATTTTGACCGGAACCGGAACCAATTTGAGTGTCAGATTCAGGAACCAAAAAAACTGGAACTTCCGGTGAAACACTATTAGAGACCGGACTGTGAGGCCGTAGAATGACTATAAAATCCAAAGAAAAGTAGAGAAAAGAGTTGGTTGTGAATCAATTGGGATTTAGCTCCAATGCTCTTGTTCTTGGAAATCCACGGAAACTGGCCGGACAGAACCGAAAAATTTTTTGTTCTTCAGTTATGTTTCTAATCCCCAACCCTACCCCAAAAAACCTATAAAAAATTTTCAAAAACAAACCAAATTTTCACTTAAACTTTCTTCCAAACTTGTATAATAACCATCTAAAGTAGACGTATCCAATTTTATATCTTGAAGTTTAACCACTTTCTTCCCCAAATTTCTTATTCGAAAAAGACAACGCCAAAGATGAAAATTTTGTCCATCTCCTCTTCCATTAATTCCCAAATAAAAAGGAATAACTTGTACTTCATTTAAGTCAGTCAAATGTTTGTAGACAGCTTGGGGAAGTCTAAAAAAAATAAAATTTAATTAAAAAAAATTTTTTTAAATTTCAACTAACAATTGATTAAATTCTAATCCCTGTTGAAATGTTTCCGTTTCAAAACCTAAAACTTAAAAAAAAAGATTAGAAAGGGGTTTTAAATTAAAATCAAAATTAAGAGAGATAAAAGTGTGGAAAATTAGAAAAAAAATTTTTTTTAAAAGAACTGATCACAGGGAAAAACAAAGGTGCATTCTTACATGAAAAGAACAACACTAAACAAGGCTTGAGCTTTGCTTTTTTCATAAAGAGGAAAGGGAATTTCTTTTGAAATTGATAAACGTCTTTTTAAAATAAAAAATGTCAGTATAAAGTAGAGTTGGACGATATCGATATTTTAGATATCGATCTAGATTTGTCCAACTCTAATCTAAAGGATGCCGTTTTGAATTGACCCTTTTGAATGAAACCCTAAAAAATTTCGCCTGTGTCGAAAAAAAGACAAACTTATAATTAGAGATCGGAATTTTGAAAAAAACCGGGACCGGGAACCGGGTTCTGAAGGTCGACCGGGAGGGACCCGGACCGGAAAACCGGGAATTCCCGATCCCGGTTTCATCCCGGCATCTTCAAAAAAAACGGGAAAAAGGACCGGGAAACCGGGAAACGGGACCGGGTCCCGATCCCGTTCCGATCTCTACTTATAAGTAATACACTTCCAAAATTATCCAGATTCTCGCATGCAAATTTAAATTTTCAAAAGAATAAAAAAAAATTTTTCATTCTAATCTGTATTGTCCTTTCACTTATAAAATTTTGTCTCTTAAATCCTTTAACTTATTGCTAGAATTAATTTTTTCAGTCACCGCCCCTTGTATAAAACATTCCCTTTCTCTTTTCAAATCTTAAAGGCGAATGTTAAAATTAAAAAAATCTTTCAAAAATTCCCCAATTTATACCAAAATCCAAACCTTCTTCTAACAAATTTGGCGTAGGAAAGCATTGATAAATATGTTCATTTTTGATAGGTGGCGTTTCGTCAGTCAAATTTTGTAAATTCTGATAAGGCCGAATTTCATCGTGTGCAACTATATCCATTCCGTTATATTCTGTTTTATTTTTTTGTTCCATATTTCCAATAGAATTGAGGCATGTAGTTAAATTATAGGGAAAATGCTGAAAGGGAATTTTTTAAATAATTTTTAAAATTTTGAATTTTAGAGGAAAGAAAAGAGGAGATTTTCTAGCCGTCAGCCCGTTTTTATTTTCAGAAAAATATAAAAAAAGAACCGGATACCTACTAGATTTAATTAAACCTTTTAAGAAAAAACCCCTTGTTTTTTTCTTTATGCCCCAAAAAGTCCGCAAGTTTTGTCCGCAAGTCATGTAAAAAATTAATTCTTTTTACTAGCCTCTTTTAACTATAATAGTCCCGTAATAAAATTCAGCTCATCTTAAGGACAAAGTTTACAAACAGATTCGAAAAGACTAAAGAAAACCCCCAAAAGATGACATTAGATCCCAATAAATTAAAATATAAAAAAACCATTTCATTCCAATCGTCACTATCAATCAGAACTTGATAATAAAAGGATTCTTCGAGTGGCGTATTCACACTTAAACAAAAAATTTATTTAGAAAATTAAAAATAAATAAACCTTCTTCTAGAATAAATAACACAATTTGTAGACTTGACGATAATTCCTCTAAAAAATATTTTAATTTTCGATTCAAAAAATAATTAAAATGCAAAAAAATTGAGGAAAATTTTGTTTAAATTGTGAAGGAAAATTTAAAAATTCATTTAAAAATTCAAGGAAAAACATCAAAAATTTAATGATATATTTAAGTAAATGGGTTGTTTTGTTTTGATTGTTGGAAGTATTCCAAATATCCGAAGTATTCCAATATTTGCCAGAATTCTGAATCAACATGCAATTTCTGAGAAAAGCTGTTTCAAGGGCTGAAAGCAAACGAAAAAAAAATTTTTATCAGCCGCAAGTCAAAAACCAATCAATTTTACGCAATACATGTCAACTGGCAAAATTGGCTTACAATCCGCGTACTTTTTCAGTAAACCAACACCAGAAATTAGCGATGGAAAAAGGCGACTATTTGGGATACCTCTCACAATCAGGTCCTTATTTGTTAGCGAAAGGAAGACAGGAAATAAATTTGACGAAATTCTCCCTCAATTTTAAAAACAAGACAAAGTTAAAAAAATCAACAAACCTATAAGCAAAAATTTTATGAACAAATAACTGCCCTTTTTGATAAATTTGACTTTTACTATTTTCAGGTAAAAAAGCTCCAACTTGAAAAATATCAGATTGTTGAGTTCTTTGCGAGCCAAATCTGTCAAAATTTAAAAATTAAAAGAAAATTTAAAATTTAAAAATAACCTCAAAGCCCTAATATTCGACGTTGTAAAAGCACGAGAAGCAAGTACATTTAACATACCTAGAGTTTTACACATCTTTTTGACCATTAAATTGGATTAAAATATTTATCTAAAATTCCCTTAAAAATAAAAAAAATTAAGGAGGAAGAATCCAAAAGGTATTGAAATTTAAATATTTTTAAGTCAAAAAAAATTCTCAAATAAATTTACAAAAAATTATAAATATCAAAGGAAAGTTCGCAAAAAATTTTTTTTTGATTGGGTAACAGGCTTTCACAAAGAAAATATTATTAGTCAACAAAAACTTCTAAAAAGGAATCTTCATTTACTGCTAGTGCGAATTCGATTGATTTTTGATGCCATTCGATGAAGAACCCCAGACTTCCACTTATGAAATCTAGGGTTTACTTACACAATGAATTAGGGCCAAAAAATATTAAATTCGTGCTGACAGTAAAAAATGATTCCTTGTAAGAAAGTTTTCATTAAAAAATTAAAAAATAAATAAAATAATAATTTGCTTGTTTTTAACAACAAATTAAGCAAAAAAATTAAAAAATAATTTTTTTTTTAATTTATTTAATTCCACAATAAATATTACAAATTCCAAAATTTAATTCTTCAAAAGTAACATTATTAAAACCTGCTTCTTTAACCATTTTTGAGAATTTTTGTTGATCAGGAAAGACACGAATACTTTCAACTAGATACTTGTAACTATTAAAATCACCAACTAAAAGTTGTCCAATGACTGGAATTATTTGAAAACTGTAAAGATCTGAAAAGAAAAGATAAAAAAATTTTCTGTTTTTTATTTACTCTCCGCAGGAATAACCAAAAACAAAAATTTCGATAAAATGGACCTCGAATTTTTAGATAACCCAATGTTAGGAAAAACTTCAATTTAAGATATTTTTTTAAATTTTGTTAGCCAATGGAAAAGGATAGCTGACCAGAAATATTCATGATGTACGAGACTTACTATAAGGTTCAATTTTTCACAAGAACTAAAGAGGTATTTAGTTCTTGCGAAAATTAAATTTTTAATTGATTGTGGAAAGAGGTGGAGACTGAATCAAATTTTGGAGTAACTCACATTAAAGAATAACCTAAAATGAAAAATCCAAAAATCCCAAACTCTAATTGATGGCATAAACAAAGGTTAGTGAAGAATCAAGGAAATAAGGGAAAATAAAATTTTCTAATTATAACTAGTCTTTCAGTAAATTTAAAAAATAAAAAAAAATTAACCATAAATATTCTGAATAATCGGATTGTTGACTTTTCCAAATTCTAAACAAGAGAACATTCCTTAAAAATTATAAATCCTTTTCTTAAACAAAAAATTAAAAAAAAACCTCTAGGTTTTAACACCCGAAAAGCTTCCTTCAAAACTTTTTCTGGATGTGTACAATTTCTTATTCCAAAAGCTATTGTGTAAATATCAAAAGAATTGTCTTCAAAAGGGAGAGATTCTGCATTAGCTGTAACCCAATTTAAATGGCTAGAATAATTTGGAGGTACTCGAAGCTTTCCAACTTCTAACATATTCTAACAATAAGAGTAAAAATTAAAGTTAATAACTCGAGAAAAACATGAAAAGACCCTCCATATGGTCTAATTTCTTTTAATTTTCATTGGAAACAAAATAAAAAATATTTTCCCTTCAAACGGATTCGAACCCCTCCCCTATCCGCTGTTAAATATAAATTTAACCCACTAAACCAAAGATGACTTAAACACCCCTAAACTGTTTAATACAAAATCAAGACACTCCTAATGAACTCATTTGTTTTGATTTTCATTGGAAACAAAATAAAAAATATTTCCCCTCAGTCGGATTCGAACCCCTCCCCTATCCGTTGTTAATCCTAAATCTAACCCACTAAACCAAAGATGACTTAAACGCCCCTTAAACTGTTTAATGAAAAATCAATACACAAACCTCATTAATATCCACAATAGTAACAGAACCATTCCCATTTGCCCCCATCCTTTCAGCAATTCGAAAAGCAATATCCCCCGTACCTCCAGCCACATCCACAACTTTACAATTTTTGTTTAAAGGCAAATTTTGGACATAATAATCTTTCCACAATCGATGAATAAATAAACTCATTGCATCATTCATTAAATCATATTTCTTCGCTACATTTGAGAAAACTGTTTTGACTTTGAAAAAATTAGGGGGAATTAATTAAATTTATTAAAAAACGGGACACGCCCAAAACGGCGCGAGGCCATAACGGCGCAAAGCCATAACCTACTTCAAGATTTCCTAATCTCATCAAATTTAGTATCAAACGAGTCCTCTCATCGAGCTAAGGAGATTGGTACCAAAATTGTTAGGGGCCAAATATTTTCCGGCAAGTTATGGCTTTGCGCCGTTATGGACAAGCGCCGGGCTGTACCCTTAAAAACCTATGAAAACCTCTTTGTTGTTTCTCTTCTTCTTTAATTTTTTCAAATCCAAAGTGTGTAGATGTTGTTGTATTTGTTCGAATAAAAGTAGATAAAGCTTTTATTTCATGAGTTAAAACAAGCAATTTATTTGAGCAAAATCGCATTTTAGAAAATATTTGAAAAAATTTAAAGTTTGATTATTGAGAAATTAGTGAAGGGAAGCCGGTTCAGAATGGCCAATTCATAATAGGCCAATACAGGTCAATTCAGACTAGAGACTAGTGCGCGGCAAAATCGCATTTACGGGATCCCGTAACGGGATTTTTTTCAAAATTTTTTACGGGACAGGATCCCGCGGGATTAATCCCGTAAATCCCGATAATCCCGTTCTAAAATTTAGCGGGATCCCGCGGGATTTCGGGATTTTCACATAAAAATTTTTACGTAATAGATATCGGGGAGATCATCCCGTACGGGATCCCGCCCCGCAATCCCGCACTTTTTTCGATTTGCGGGAGTGAGGGATTTATCCCGCGGGGTCCCGTCCCCCAAAGATTTAAAAAATCCCGCATGTGGATCCCGCACTTTAAATATAGTCCTGTGTTTGTTTAATTTTAATATATTCAATTTTTCTTTAAAAATTTTTACCAAATTTTTAGAATGTTATTGTTAAAGACGAGTAATCCCTTTGTTGCTTTACGCTTTCTTTCAAGAACGAGTCAACTTTTGGTAAAAAGAAGTTTGTTTTTTTTCATTTAAATATTTTTTAAGAAAATCGAAATTTGGAAAAAGGGGTTTTCGCCTTAAGACTTGTCCGCAGATTTTCCATTGATTTTTGCGGATGCTTTACATAAAAATTTGCTTGGGAATTTTGTATGATCCTTTCTTTTCCCTTTTGGTATTTCTAATAATTCACTCCCCTATTTTACTATTTAAGGAAGATTCCTCGGAAAAAATATTGTCCGGTTCAAAAATTTTATTAAAAAATTTTTGTGTTTAATTTCTAAGAATTTTCATTGATTTTTGAGTGGGGGGTGGAGGGGGGGGGTTGAGCAATTCGAGGAGAGATTGAGAAAAAAAGTGAATTTTTGCCTATGACCGTCCAAATTCAAAAAAATTTTCATTTATTTTTTAAAAAAAAAAATTTTCATTTATTTTTTAAATAAATTTATTTCTTTACCTTTTTTAGTAAAAGAATCGATTGAAGGTGATTTAACTATAGTTGAATTGGAATCTTTGCCTGAAACACAAAAATCTTCAAAATTTGGACCTTCCAAACTCCCCGCAATTTGTGAATCAGTATTTTTTTTTAATTTAAAAATTATTTTTTATAAAGAAATTTAGGATGTTCAGACGTGTAATTGTCCTTTGTGCAAAATTTCTGTCAAAATTTCCTATCAAGATGTTCTTATTTTGGAGCAATTTATGCGTTTGGATGGGACTGTTCTTCCAAGAGAGTTGACAGGTTTTTAATGTTTTTTAAATTATTTTTTTCTGACGGAATTTTTTTGAGTTTTCTCGTTAAAAACGAGTTTAGAAATAAAGAATAGAAAATTGGGTTATATTTTAATTTATCTAACATGCAAGAGGGCAGCTAGGGGCTGGATTTAAATAGGTTATAATATTTCACCAAACCACGGTTTCTTTAGGGTTCCGGACCCATTTTTTATTTGAAGGGAGTGTTTTAGATTGATTTGACTTTTCCCCTCACATAACACCTTCCTACATAAGTATCAGGGGTTGATTTTCTTCCGCTTCCGTCTTTTTTGGGTCTTTGGCTTCCGCCCCCATCTTTTGTTTTTTAAGATTCAAAATTATTTCTTCCTACATAGTTATGTCAGATAAATTCAGTCCCGAATTAAACAAGTGTGACTTTATCTGTCTTTAAAAGATTTTTGTGTGCATTTTTTAATATTCGGAAAATTTGTTGGATAATCTCCTTCATTTTTTAAATAGAATAAAAGCTAATTTAAGTACCTGAGACATTCCAAAAATTTTGTGATCGTTTTTAAATATAATGGAGATAACTAAACAATTTTTCTTAATTTTAAAAATTGTCCGCAATTTTAATTTTTGTCCGCAAATTTTATAACTTTTATTTTTTGCGGATTGTCCAAACAAATTTTTTCACAAAAATTCCTTTTTAAAAACATTTTTTCTATTCAGGTTTATGTTTTGAACAACAACAACGCTTAGAACGTTGTGTAATGGAAGCACATTGGTCTGGACTGTTCCCTGACCGTACAATTCCGGAATTTGATCGTTCTGGCTATAAACGTTTTAATAGACATTGGGATGATGATTCTGCAATGTTTCGACTTGAATATAAAATGCAGCCGGGAAGTTGGTTTTATATTAAAAGGTATAATCCTAGAGCGGCGTTGTATAAGAAGAGGGAAGAAAAGGAAGCTGTAGCTAGTGGATAAATAAATTTTGTTTGTTTTAATTTAATTTTAATTTTTTTGAGGTGGTAAAATTGGAGAGGTTTTTGAGTATTTTGTTTATATTTAAACTTTTCTAGGACCCCTTTTTTGATTAGGCTTTTTTGATAAAGCTACCCTCATAGTGAAACAGTTATTCCAGTGATAATTCAGTAGTTTTGTTCGGAATCATTGAATAAGCTGATTTTGGTGTCATCATTCAATTCAGCTCATTGAGCTCTTTCAAATGACATCATTTTTATGAATCGTTTTCCGAGACGGATAACGGAATTTTACAATTAAAAAACCGGGGTACAGCCCAAGTAGGCGCGCGGCCAAGTAGGTGCAGAGTCATAACTTGCTTCAAGATTTCCGAATTTTCAAAAATCTAGTATTAAACGATTCCTCTCATCGAGCTAAACAGATTGGTACCTAAATTGTTAAGGTCCAAAAATTTTCAAGCTGGTTATGGCTTTGCGTCTACCTGGCCGCGCGCCTACTTGGGCGTGTCCCATAAAACCCGGCAGCATCCCTTAAAACTTATCACCTCGTACCCACTGATTTTGGTGTCATTCGACTCAGCTCTTCGATCTCTTTCGAATGATTTATCGTTTATATGAATTGTTTCCGAGACGGATGATGGAATTTTACCAAAGAGACAAAAAACCGGGGTACAAAATTATCAATTTTCACCCTTTACTCTTGAAAATTTTCTAATGATGAGTACACAAATTTAATTAAAAAATAAAAGATTTTATCAATAAATATTTAATCTTTTTTACAAAAAGGTTTTGATTTTGACCAAATACTTTCATTTTTGCATTCAAGAATGTTTTCATTGTTAAGATTATATCCTTTATCGCAATAATAGAATATCCGTTCGCCAACCTTTTTATTTTCAATTTTTATTTAATTTAATTTAAGCCTCACCAAATAATGATCCTTTGGAGGGTGGATAGTGTTTCCGTGTTTAATTTGTCCAGGGAAACGACAAATTTGCTCGCATTGTGTTCTAAGTTAATTTGGGGGTATTAAAATTCAAGAAGAGTTAGAATACCTAAATTCACTCCAATATCCATCTGGTTGACAGAGTAAAAAGTCAGAACCTTAATTTTTACATAGAGAGAGAACTAAAGTACCGGGTAGGCATTGATCCGGCGCTTCTTATCCTCCTTCTCTTATCCTCCCGTATCACCTCTTATTGCTAGGCGCTTTCGATCCCCAAATACAGACGCTCTATCGACGGAGCTACCACGCAATGACGCTTTTACCTAGCAGGTTCTTTAAATACTAGCTCTCCCCCTCTTAAAAGGGGGAGAGCTAGCTCTCCCCTCTTTAATCTCCCCCTCTCCATTACCAGTGCCAATTAAAATATTAACGAACCAGTTAACAAATAAGACTGTGGGCATTGAAGTAACAATAAATGCCCAACACTAAATGTGATAGGATTCATCTCAGAAGTCGATGAGAACGAAGGAACGTGAGTTTTAATAGAAATAGGTGGAGGTAATGAAGGCATTGAACATTTAATTTCTTTGAATAATAAGGTAATTGTCTCCCTACAGCAGTTATACCTCTACATTTAGGCAATTCCTCCTCCCAAAGGCCGTCTAAACCGCATTTAAAAGTAGCCCTTCCAATTAATTCATGTGTCGGATTACAACTACAATGTGCAGATCCCCCAGGTCTATAACTGCTTACTTGACAGTGTAATTGAGGATGGTGGAGAATAAGCGGGGGGCATTGAATGTCTTAAAAATAGCAAATATTTAAAACCGTCCTTGTCTCCAGATAATTATTTGGAAAGGAACTAACGAGTGCATGTTGGAGCTAACTGAGACCAATGGCCGCCTTCCAAACAAATCTTAAATTCAAATTTATTTTCAAACTGTTCTCGGATCTTGCTTGTAGATACACCCAATACATAATAGACCTCTATTTTAAGCATAATTTTGGTTGGTCAAGGGATTTAAGGAAATAATTAAGTAATATCTCCAGTAATGGATACTAGAGCTGACAATACTATTGGTCTTAAGGTTTTTTCGGTTTTGGTCTCGAGTCCTGGGGTGCGGTCTTGGTCTTGGAAAATTTTCGGTCTTAGATCCTTAATGGATACACTATTCTACGTATATTTTAGCCCTAAAGATGTATTCCCAAGTAAAGTATTTATCTTACCAGAGGGCGTTGATTGAGAATTTGATATCCCGAAGAACAAGAAAACTGTGCAACGGTGCCCAAAAATAGATGCGATTTGTTTGTGAGATGAGGACCAGCAGTTGACGAGTAATGAATATTTAATGTTGGGGAACTATTAGCTATAGGTGCGCAATACTCATCTAAAGAATTTTGAATAAGTTCTTTTTGAAGATTTTAGATGGATACCTCTAATTTGGAGGTGTAAACTATTACGCCTATTATTTGATAGAATACAATGAAATGAGCCACTATCTTCAGGTTGTGCAATTAAAATAGTCAACTAGTAAAAATATAAATTAGATAAGCTTTCATAGTTACTAGAGTTCGACACTGGGCCGAAACCCGGTAGACCGGAAAGCTGATATTTTGATAATCCGGTTCTTCCGAGTTGTCGAGGTTCCGGGTTGTCTTTGCCCAGGAAATCCGATCCGGGTCTGATTAAATGAGAAAACCAGAAGGCCCGGCAATTTGAAAATATCGAACTCAATAGAGGCTATAATTAGTGTTTCACCGGAACCGAAATTTTGACCGGAACCGGATCTCATTTGAGTTCCGGATCCCAGAACTTTTTCTTAGTTCCGGCCCGGAACCAGAACCAAAAAACGTCGTAACTTTCCGGAATTGGAACTTCCGGTGAACTAATAAATATTCATGTACTTGGAGAACGCTGAAGTTTACAAATTTATGCTGATTTACTCCTCTCATCCATTCCTGAAGAACAAACACAATGTTAATTTAGAATATCTGTATATACTTGTGGATAACTTCGATAACTTGAGAAACTTTCCCATCGTGGCTTTCCATTGTCCATTTGGTAAAAACAGAAAAGATGGATGGTAGAAGAGCTTATTTATAAGAAGATTATATAAGCAGTTAATAATACCGACTGACTAAAAGAACACCGGTTGGTGAAATACTCCATTGACCGGAAACCTTAAAAGTGGATTCTATTTTTAAAATAGAGACAGACCTCATTTATATGTAGATACACCCGTAGGGCAGATAAATTGTGCCTTATAATGGGTTTATCTTAAATAAGGGTTATGTCTAGATCTAAGGGTTATGCTTAGATCCATGCCTAGATTTACTGAAGCTGACAAGGACACAAACAGAAGTTTATCAAAAGAACAAAGTTGTGAGGCCGTTGGAGAGAATCGTTGGGGACAACAACCAACTCAATGATCAACATACTTTTATCTAACATATATGTCTCTAATAACGGGTGTATCTTATAATGAGGTCCTTCTTTATGTATTTTAAGACCAATCTTTGTCAAGAACTAACCTGAAAGTCGATTGGCGGCGGCTGATTGTCGTTAGCCTTAGTTCTATCTAATTTTTGACAATAAGGAGGTGGAGGGAGCCATTCCCCATTACGGCAAACACTCTTAAACATAACAAACTTTAAACTTTAACTTAAAAAATTGTTTATACAAGGCTAGGTCCTCTCAATAAATCCATTGAATAATTTGCACAAGAAAAAAATAGCTTGGACCCATTAGGGAAGTTTTGATTGAAAAGAACAAATTGGCGACTTTGCTCGTGAAAGACATTTAAACGTGCAATATCTCGAGGGAAATTCAGAGAGCCTCGAGGAGGGGTAAATTTGAATTGGCAATTAGTTGATAAATTAACTGAAAATTTAGGGGTAAATTTTGGGGTTTTTAATAGACCATTAGGGCATTCAATTCGATTGTAGACTTGCCATTTGCCTTGTTTACACTTCCATAATTCAAAATGGTCTAAACGCAGTTGATTGAGAGGGTTTGTACATTTTACCTTTAAAAATTAGAATATTTATTTGATTATAGTTGGACCTCTCTCTATTTTACGTACACCCTCGATTTTAGGTATGTTTTTTTCTGATGGAATTGGTCATAGAGTGGTGGAGGAGAGATGGGAGCTGTCTATAAGCAATACAGTAAGGCCAGTGAAGGTTCCCAGTAAATAAAGGAAGAATGAAAACAATCCGTCGGTTGTCTATTTTACTATACCCTCAATATTTTGTAAAATTTTTTAAATTTATTGGCTACTTCCCAGTAAATAAAACTTGAAAGAAAACAATCAGTCATTGGTAGTTGAACGGTTAATACATCGGAGAGCTTTCAAGATCAGGTCTCATCCAATCCTTTGCTTCGCTTAACAACCAATTTTAGGTTCAACTCATTTCTACGTTCAATTTTTTCCAACCCCAAGGGTGCACGTAAAATAGAGGGTATATCCAATTAATTTTACAAACCAATAGGGAAGTACTGGCCGGGAATCTAATACCAGACTTGTTCAAAATATTCCCAAATTGTTTTATTTGTTGATCATTTCTCGCAAGAGAATAATTAAAATTAAAGTGCAATTCCTTTCCTTTTGGAAGGCTTAAAGCAAAACATTCATCCATATTTTTATTCCCTTTTAATGATTTATTTTCAATTTTTGAACGTTCTTCTACACAAGGTAATAGAAGAGCCGTCCATTCACCATTTATACACTAAAAAGTGGACTTTTTTACTTGAAACTAATTATAAAATACACCCAAAAATAGATTTAGGTACCTTTATTCATGATCGGTTTATTAAAGGTTGGCTGGTCATTAAGTGGGGAAAGCGAGAATACTGTTATATATCTAGTCTAATATAAAATCAGTCATTGGCGAGTAAGGTTGGCGGATCCGGATCCGAAAAAGGCCGGATTTCCGGAAAACCTCGGTTCGGATACCGGATATCCGAAGATTTCCAACTATCCGACAACCTTATCGGCACCGAACCATCATTATTCTTGCCTATATACTCGATTTAAGATATTATTTTTGGGTGTATCTACGAGATCAAGATATAAACTTTGCCTGTATAGCCGCCGCTTCATTATATTCCATCAACGATTTGTTTACTTCACATAAATAACGAATAATCGTTCCCTCTGGATAGGAGGGCAAAAAATGTTCCAGATTTTCATTTGCTAATTGTATAGAGGCTAATGTAGTTCCGTGATATGGGGCTGGGCAAGAGTTGGAATTTAAGGGGGAGACTAAAAATTAATTTTATTCCCTTAAAGTCAATTTAACTTTCCCACCAAAATTTTCCACCACAAAACAATTTTTGGTCGAAAATATTTCTAAATTATTTGAATCCTTAAATATTCGCCCAAATTGGCATTTTATTTTTTCTGGTAATTGTTTTGGGCATATCAACTTTGCTGTGTTTCCGTGTTGTAATGATGTTGAGTTTAAGGAGCACGATTCTTTTTAGAAAATTTTTTAAGGGAATTTAAGAGGTGTGCGGACATATCGGGATTGTGGTGACAAAAATAATTTCTTGCGTGTTTACGTTTGTTCTAAAACATAAAAACACTATTCCATACTATCCAAGACCCAGTGGCCGTAGGTCCCGAAATCAGTAGGATAACTGTTCGTACCTTGAAATATCCCGATATGTCCGTCCCGATATGTCTGCGTGCCATTTAAAAGAAATTTTAAGAAACTTGGAACACACTGCCCCAATTGTTGAAGCAATCTTCCTCTAAAACACTCGCTCAATTCTTCCCCGACAACAGTAAATCCGCGAAGGCATTGAATACGCACTTTGTGTCCGTGAGGCATTCTTTCGTAGTATTCAAAAACTCCGTTTGTGTTTACTGAAAGGCGCAGAAATATTGCGTTTAGACGTGAAGGAAGTAGACAGCTTTCTAAGAAAATCGGATTAATTTGTGTGGATTTAATTGTAGAGGGTAGGCTGCCAAAAGTTTTATTGTTATGAAGATAGGGCTCAAAATGGTCAGATTTTTATATCATGTGTTGTGTAGTGGTGCAACTATAGTATAAAGGCCAGTGAAGTCGTCAGTCTTGTTGGATCATACTAGCCTAGCTAGTCCCTGATTCCTTTCGTCTGTTCCAGCCTCAATCTCTTTGTCTATATTGTTACATTTCTACTACGGATAAACTGTTATTCTTGTGCCCGTCAACATCGGACAACCCTCGGACATAACATTATGAATAACTGGGATGTCTCTGATTGAAAAAGTCGGGCCGACTTTTTCAGAATTTTCTTCGGATCGGGTTTAGAGTCAGAAAAAGGACCGGATTTCGTGTTTCCGGGACATCCCTGGGGAACAAGCGTATCCCTTAATGTCAATACCTAATTGTGCATTTTTGTCCCTGCTTATTTATGCTGAAAACAGCAAATTTTTTGGCAGACCCAACCTCTACAAAATCTAAAGTTTACTAGGTTTGCATTCAATTAATTTGGGTGTCCACTGCCCATTAATACAATGACTGATCTGTTCCAAAGGAGTACTCGTTTTCAACCCATTAAACAATTCAAACCCCGCCTTACAAACTAAAAAACAATTAAAAAATTCAAACTCTAAATTAACACCCACCAACAATTAATTCTTTGTTTTCCTTAATTATCAACTTCCACCCATTCTTTTTCTGCTTTTCTTCTGTTGGGAGTTGACATTTTTCGTTCCCTTCTTCCCCAATAGCAGTTAAATTAAAAGAACGTTTAACTCTACTCCACAAAATTTGCCCTTCAATGGTTGGATGCCTTTGGAAGACACATTTTGGTTTTATATCTGGACGCCACTTAAAAAAACTTTTTCTTTTTAGTTTGAGGAATTGGGGATTTACCTTTCCATATTGACAGGTTGCCTTTGGAGGACCTACAAAAATTAGGTAATATAGCCGCCCCTTGTTATGGTGTACTCCCTTGGAGCTTAAAAATCGTACACTAAAAGTGGAGGCATTGCTTAGATCTTCCCTCTCCTCAATCTCCACACTCCTATACCCTTACAAAATTGAAAATTATATAGTGGGGGTGTAGTGTTGCGCCGGAAGTTCCAGTTCCGGTAGGCCGGAAGTTCCGATTCCGGTAGGAACCGGAAGTTCCGAGATTTTTTGGTTCCGGTTCCGGCTTGTTTGTAAAGTTCCCAGTCCTTCAGTTCCGGTTCGTGCCAAATTTGCGGTTCCGGCGCAACAATAGGGTGTATATAACGAGGTTGAATGTGCATATTTAATGGATTGGTATCTATTATGTTCCCCAAAAATTAATCGTGAATGATTTAAATTAAATAAAATAACCAATTAAAAGGTTTCCTTTTTCACATTGAAACGAAATTGAACGTCCTTCTGGAACGCTGAATAAAAAATTCGAAAATTTAGAAAATTAAAAGAATTACCGATTAATATAATCAGAATAATCATAAGCTAAAAAGTCTTTTTTAAAACTTTCAGGAACTTAATTAAAACTAACCACCCATCTGCCCCTCAAGAAAAATTCGTCCCCCCTCCAAATTGTCAAAAACTTTTGTTGGGTGGTCACAAGACACTGAATTTTTGATATAAAAATGGAAATTAAATTTTTATTTACTTGCAAGACATCGAAATGGCGGGCCATCTCTAATCCACCTAAAAACAAAAATAAAGCTTAAACACAGTATAAACACAGTGCCCCTTCCCCAAAAAAGCTGGGTCTCCTTTGGTTTTCTAATTGTAACTCGACCAATGTTGTTTCTCAGGCTAAATTTGGTGTCATTCGACTTACTAGGGAACATCGTCCAATTTATACTTAAAGGAGAAAAAGAAGAGAAATTGCTCAAGCTCAATTACCCTTTAACACTCTAGTTGTCCAACTTTAACCAGTCACAACCTAAAACTATTTTGTAAAAAAGGTCACTTCAAGTAGGATGTCGGGAAGTCTCTATCGGATGGCACCAAGATCAATACCAAATTTTCGTATACAGTAAACGATATTCCCTTGTTAACTCGACAAGCTCTTTCAAATAACGCATATAATTCGTTTAAATTTAAAATCCCCCTAGTCAACTACAGCTTATCCAAATTAAATTTCATTACTTTCCATAAAGACATTTAATTAAATTGTTGGGCGAAGAAGGTCGAAATCCATGCAAACAATGATATTTTGCAACTAAATTTTTGGTTAAAACAAATTTTTATTTAACCAAAAACACCTGCACCATGTGTTGATTTAGTAAAAACTAATTGGGAATTGGGCATTTTTGCGGGCCATTTTTGGCAGCGAACTAATTTTTGTTAAATTATTTTTTAATTTTAAAAGTACTTGGAGTGCATTGGGGTACATGTGACCAAGTTCCATTAACACAATTAACCATTGGCCGATTTTTTGTGTCGTGTTTTGCATCGCAGAGGATTTGGACCGAAAAAAAGAATTATTTTAGAATTTATAGACTTGATTTATGATAGGGTTGGCAAACGTTACTTTTCGATAACGTTACTAGAAAAAGAAATAGGTATATATTTATATAAAAAGAATAAGCAAATGGACAACGGCTGTGAAGAACAACAACAGAAAATTTAATGGTTACGTCCGAGAGGATTAGGGGTGTGAGAAGGGGCGCTAATTACTCGTCTTTCATGAGACGGTAATCGTTATTTCTCGGTGTTATTGAGAATTAATTAGGATTTTCCATAGAAACGACCGTAACGTATCACTTAAGTATAAAGAAATAATTGTAGGGGAGGGGTAAAAGTTTAGCCCCGGGCGGGCATTGAACCTGCAACCTTCTGCCAGTTATTACTAGGAATGAATGTTGACGAATAACAAAAAAGTTATTAGGGTTCGATATTAAGGGCGGGGGCCGAGTTTACGGGGAACGGGGGTTGCGGGGAATTCGTGGAACGGGGATTGAACCCTAGTTCAAACAAAAGTACCTTCCTTACAATAAGAAAAAATTAACTCAGTTACCGTGAATACCCTCAATTTTTACCTTTTTTCCATGTGGAATTAATTCCCCATCAGAGAACTGACCTAGACGACCATTTCTAATTTTTGGGACCTTGCAATTTGCTTAATTATAAAATTAAATTAAAAATCATTTGAGAATTACCCAAACACTTGGGAACGTTCGAACTCCATTTCCCATTTTCTTCACATTTGGCAAAAGGAGCGCCAATATGGCTCATCTAAAACTTGAGGTTTAGTTGTTGGAGAATATCCAAACCCCTTCAAAACATCTAAAAACAACAATAGATCCATAACTAGTATCATCACCCTCAACATAACCATTCCAAATTATTGGCAATGGGGGGCACTTGATCTCTTCACAGTATGGATTCTGTCCGGCCCATACCCCCTCCGCCAAACAAATTCTTTGAACCTTAAGAAATGTCAGAGTATTTTTTTCTAAGAATTACTCAAATAACTAGCCTGCCCAACAAGTCTATAACCATCATTGCAGGAATAGGTAACGACAGATTGAAAACTTAGAGAAGAACCAATGACGGCACCATGTAGGGGATCGGTAGGCCGTGGACATTCAATAGCTAAATTTAAGGGGGGCTAACAAACGCTGCTCTTTCCAATAATGTTTTTCTTGTAGTTAGTTTTAGGAGATTTTCGATTTTTCTAGTTCTTGAAAAGACAGTTTTTCGTTATTTTTCTATGAGATAAGAACAGAATAATTTTTGGTGAGTGAGGTAACTAGAGGGGTGCCCCAAAACTAAGGTTGGCGGTTCCTGGGAACTCTTCGGTTATCCGGAACCGGAACCGATAACCGAACTGAAAATTTTCGGTTATCCGGTCTTTTTTTGGTTCTGGATAACCGGAACCGCCAACCTTACCCACAATAAATTAAAGTCTCTTTACTCAGACCTGCCCACCTCTGGTTATTCGAGGTACAACCGATCGAGCTAAATGTGTCAAACTATAAGATTGAATTTACAATCTCTTCCCCCCCCCCCCCCCCCCCTTAATGACGTTAGACTATAGTAAGGTTAAATTAAAATTTTCCTTACGTTTGCATAATGGTTGCTCCCCTAAAAATAAATCTTATTATTCACTAAATACTGTATAAATCACCACTCCATTCCCCAACACTTGTACACATTCTCTGTGCCGATCCAACTAAATTAAATCCGGGAGCACAAGAAAACTCGATTGTATGTGGAAATTGAAGATTATCACCCGACCGGAATCCGTTTAAAGGAATTCCAGGATCCTGACATTCTTGGGCTGAAAATTAATTTTTAGAGGTATTCCCGATTAAAGAATGAGAACCTTTGCAAACAATTTTTGGTTCTTCCCAAAAAGCAATTCCTTTATTATTTAATGAACATTTAATTTTATTTTTTGATTGGCTTGTATCCCTTACAAATTAAAAAATCTTTTTTATCATGTATTAGAGACCGAACCAAGACAAGATCTCGAACAAAAAAAACTCGGTTGTCGAACAAAATTTTCGGATCCGGATCAGAGGCGGGCGCATTGCGTTATTTGCGTTAAATTTTGGCCTTGCGTTGCGTTTTGCTTTTTGGAGATAGTCTCTTGGGTAATATTCAATTTCGTACCCCCCCCCCCTTTTTTTTTTAATTTCTCAAGGTGTTAAAAATGGTCAGTCTTGGGAAGAATGTAGAGCCCAACGAGCTGTATCGAATGACACCAAAATCAAAAAAATCCGACTTGATTGGACCAAGATACAGACCCCTGAAAATTGGAAAACCATAGGGGCGAAAAACCATAGGGTTGAGAGTTTCTACAAATGATAGCTAATTTGAAAGAGCTCGTCGAGCTGAGTCGAATGACACCAAAATCAACGTGATTAAACCGGATTTGACAAAATTATGACATAAAGTTGCCGACTCCGGTAGGTCTAGATAATGTCATAACTTTGTCAAAACTCGTCCGATTACGTTGATTTTGGTGTCATTCGACTCAGCTCGACGGGCTCTTTCGAATGAGCTATCATTTGTATAAACTTTTTTCATTTCAAAAAATCGCCCCTATGGTTTTCCAATTTTCAGGGGTCTGTATCTCGGTCCAATCAAGTCGGATTTTGTTGATTTTGGTGTCATTCGACACAGCTCGATGGGCTCTACATTCTTCCCAAGACTGACCATTTTTAACACCTCGAGAAATTAAAAAAAGGGGGGGGTACGAAATTGAATATTACCGTCTCTTGCGCCCGCCCCTGATACGGCTATCCGGAAATTTTCGGTTCGGATATCGGATATCCGAAGAGTTCCAACCATCCGCCAACCCTACAATCGAGATCTACTCTTAGTCCGATCCGTGTCCGGAAATTTGGGGAGTGGACACTTGGGGAGTGGACAGTTGGGGAGTAGATAAATGGGGAGTGAGCGGACATTTGGGGAGTAGCCTAACGATAAAAATACAATAGAATATTAAATAGTTTTTCTTGCTTATGTATTTAAGAAATGGTTATAGTGTAGTTCCGGAGGTAAAAGTTTGGGACGTAATATATGTAATTCGATACGTCTCGGCGAGCTGAGTCGAACTCCAATTTTCGAAAAAAAAAACTCCAACTCCATCTCCCAATTTCAGGAAATGATTCTGGACCGAGTTATAGGTTTTTGAAATTTGAAAAATCAGGGGGAGTAAGCTTGATTTTGAGGTGAAAAATTCGAATATGCAAGTAATAGCTCATTCGAAAGAGCTCTCGAGCTGAGTCGAATGAGAAGAAAAAAAATAAAAATTCAACTAAAATTAGATTGATTGAACAAGTTTGAGTCTAGACATAGGGCTCGAAATGGTCAAATACCATTGGTGGAATTTTAGAGTCAAAAATTCGAAAAAACATACTATAATAGCTCATTCGAGAGATTCCTAAATTATTTTTTTAATACAAAAGCAAGAAAAACTTTAATATTCTATTGAATTTTCATCGTTAGGCTACTCCCCAAATGTCCACTCCCCAATTGTCCGCTCACTCCCCATTTATCTACTCCCCAAGTGTCCACTCCCCAAGTGTCCACTCCCCAAATCTCCGGGAGCCGTCCGATCTCTGTCATGTTATCTACCTATATCCAGAAATACAACTATAATTAGCTTCCGAATCCAATTCATTTTCTTCATTAATAGAGGAGGAAGGAGAAAGTTTGTAAATTGAATAGGGAATTTCTGGTGGAGGGCCACACTTTACTAAAATTTATTTTAAAAAGATTTTTTTTCAGAATTGTTTATACAAAGGGGCCGACAAATAGGGCGAGAACCTGACCATTCTTTATTTCCTTGGCATCTACGTTGTGAAGGGCCAATTAAAATATAACCCTAAAAATACTTGAATAAAAAGAAATTCTTGTAGGAAAAACCAAATCACATCCATATTCGGCTATCGAGTTAAAAAGGAATCCTGTTGGTGTTTGAATATATCCATTTGGAAGATCAACAAGTGGGTGGCAATTAATTGCTATAAATTTGAATATAATGAGGGACCTCATAAATTGGGGCTGAAAGGATTTAGATCATAGGGCTGTGAGCCAAACGTCAATTTTTCAAAAACCAAAAACCTCATGATGTTCAGCCCTATTTAAGATACACCTATAATTAGGTGTATCTTAAATAGAAGGTATCGCTTAGGTATTTCCCAGAGGTGAATCGGAGTTCCAATTTCCGACAGTTCCGATTTTCAAAAGTTCCGATTTCCGGCACCTTCGTTATTTCCGATTCACCTCTGGTAGCTCCTCACATCTAGAGGTCAATCTAATATTTTAAAATGTTTCCTAAATTGAGTTGTACCTAACAAGTCCTACTCTAACAAAAAATTTTTTAACATACAAACATTTTGAAATACAGCTAAGTCCACATTCACCATCGCAAAGGCAAAGTTTATTCCCTCTTCGGCATTGTTCTTGATGGCTACAGGGTTTTCTACAAAATGAGGGTCTCGGAAATGTAGTTACGGGGCAATTAATATTATCAGATTCTAATTCATGTGATCTATCAGCATCCCCAAAAGACAAGTTTATTGACTTTAGAATCGTTAATAAAAAATAGAAATAGGTGGGCATTTTGAAAATTGGCTGGAAAATATTTAAAAAAATTTTAATTAATACAAAAAAGCAGGCTTGGTAATGGATACGGATACAGATAAGTTAAAAATGCCTGCATATATCCGCCTGTATCCGCCGTAAATATCCAAATACGGATGTTAAAATCCATTACTAAGTCTGCAAAAAAGTCGGACCTCCACAATCTCAACGAAAATTAATATTTTGTATGGAATTTAATTAATTAAAAAATTACAGCCAAAATTTACTAGCCAACATAAAGGAATAAAGCTTTGTTTTCCATCTAAACTAATCTTTTATTCATTGTATATAGTAAGCAAAAATGCCCTAAATTTGTCGGGTAAAGTGAACATCAGTCGCTATTTGTGTTGGATGGCAAGTCTCTGTTTATTTCCCTTGAGAATTTGTTCATTTTATTCTATTACCCCCTAATCTTCCCATAAAGTTGGATATTGAATTTTATTTGTTTTTCAAAACATTACAAATTAAGAAATAAATAAAAAATTATTTACTAGTTAGATTAATAAAACATTTTTCAATTTTAATATATTTTTTTTACAAATTTAAAGTTATTGTTGTGTTTATTTGAGCAAATATAATTGTTTAAAAAATGCAAAATAATATTTTTATTAAATTTTTATTTTCTTTAATTCCTTGTAATTTTATGGTGTTGCGCTTGTTTGTTTTTGCTTAATATTTTCATTAATTTCTCTAAAACATTCACAAACTAAACATACCCTTCTATGCACAAAATGTTCGGGATGTTCAAATTGTTGGTGTGGATATTGTTGTATTCCCCCTCCCTCTCTTGTTGGTCTCATCATTGTTGTGACTAGAAAAACAAACAAAACATTAAAACAAACAAAACATCAAAACAAATAATTGTTTTCAGGGCTGTGCGCCAAAATTTTTGCGTGGCGCACCAAACGCCATTTTTCAAATTTTTAAATCACGCCAAATGCCATGGCGCACAGCCCTGATTGCTTCCCCTTATTTATTTTTACCGTTTACAGCGTCTCCCCCAACATCCTGTAATGGAGTAATAACAAATTCAGCTCCATCCCCCCATCCATGTCCATAAGCAGTCAAAGGGTATGCTGCCTCCCCATGTTTAAAAATATCCAATCCACGTATTTCTACTTCTCTTGGGACCCTCATTTTTCCAAATGCTTTTAAAATTAAAAAAGCTGGAGTTAATACAAGTGCTGACCAAACAATTATTGCTACAGCACAAACACTTTGCCAACAAAGTTGCCAGAGTGCTTCATCAAATTTAACTTTTTCGGGGTCAATTAAAGAGAAAAGAAGCCCCTTTTCAGTAACCAAACAAGCACTAATTAACCCCCACAGTCCACCCCCAAAATGAACGGCAAAAGCATCGAGAGGATCATCTATTCGCATAATTAAACAAAGCTCTGAAAATGCTAAATAGGCCATTCCTGCAATGGATCCGGTTATTGCTGATGTCCAAACAGGCCTAAAAACGAAATAATTAATATGTTTTGTTAACCAAACAAACATTTTATCACAACCAGCACAGGCGCTAACCATTCCTTAATAAAGAGGGAATAATTAATTGTTCAAATTTTATTCTGATTTTGTATGCGTGGTTTTATATTCTGGTTTTGTTTTTCTTGTTTTATTTTGGTATGTTTTTATCTAAACAGAAAAAATGTTTTGATTTTATTCTGATTTTGTGTGCTTGTTTAAATATTATGATTTTGTTTTATTTAATGTTGGACTCTGGTTTTTTTCTTGTTTTATTCTGATTTTGTTGTTTTCATCAAAACAACAAAATCAGAATTTATTAAAAACATACCAGTTAAACACGCATTAATTGTCAACAAAATTGTCCACTTTCCTTTTCTGATAAAATGAACAAATAAATAAGACAAAGCAGCAAATGCCCCACACAAAATAGTATTAACCATAACTTTGGCTACTATTTGCCCAACACCTTTAGTTGAAATTTCTCCTGTCGATCCTCCATTGAAAGCAAGAAATCCAAACATTAAAATAAATCCTCCAAGAGAAGCAAACTGAAGGGGGAGGAAAGGGGAAATTTAGGAAAAGGAGAGAACAACACTTACAGGTACTGAATGCCCCTTAATTTCTGCAATTTTTGGTAATTTTCCTTCTGTCCCAACATTTCTCAAAGGTGTAATTCGTTGTTGTTTCCCTTTTTTAACTTTATTTTTCTGCCTAGCTTCTTTCTCAGGAAAACGTCCAATTCTTGGACCGATAAGCAGTGCTGCTATTAAAGAAATTGTTCCACCACAGAGATGTACCTAGTAAATTTGCCACAATTCATTGTTTAAATGCTTGTTTGATATTAATTCTGATTTATTATTCTGATTAGTTTTTATGTTATTGTGTTTTTGTTGTTCATTTTTGTTCTCTTACAACTTTGTTTTGTTTTAATTCTGATTTAGTTTTAATATGTTTTTCTATTTTTGTTCGTTTAATATTCTGATTTTTATTTGTTTTGTTTTTATTCTGATTTATTTTAATATTTGTTTTGTTCGTTTAATATTCTGATTTATTTGTTTTTTTCTTCTTTTATTCTGATTTTGTTTTGTTTTTATTCTGATTTATATATTGTTACCATTCCAGACCCAGCAAAATCAACATAAGTTGTTCTGAATGTTGTTGTGTTTGTAGTTGTTGTAATGTTTGTTTCACTACTATTATTGTTTAGAGTATTATTTTCGAATAAATGTTGTTCAAGTCCAAGGCTTGGGTCAAACCCTCTAGCCATCCATCCATTTGGGGTCCATCCCCAATGTGTTAGTATAGGGTAACAAAATGCTAGATTTTATTTTTTTAATTAAATTTAAGCTAAACTTACAAGTAATTAAAAGTGAGTAGGTTAAAAAACAAGCAAATTCTGCCCTTTCCGCAACCGCCCCAGAAATTATTGTCTAAATAATTTTTTTGAAATTTGGAAAAAAATTTTTTTTAAAGGTTTACAGCAGCTGTAGCAGCAAAAACAAATTGAAAAAAGAATTTTGCATAATTTTGTAGGCCAATAACAAAGAATTGACTAAAACCGAAAAAATGGTCTAGAAAATTGTTTGAATTAGGTCCATAGGCCAAAGCCCATCCAATTGCCCAATAACCAAGAATTCCGAGAACTTCAAAAAAATTTTGAAATTTTAAGCTTTTCAGTGTAAACATACGCGAATCCAAAACATTTTTAATTAGAATATTTGTACAATTTTTACTTCTAACGGCTCCTGCTTCGAGAAAAGCGAATCCACATTGCATTACTTAAAGATTTTAGGAAAACTTTTATGCCAATAAATTCCAATTTAAAATTCTGTTAATCACTGAATGGAGGGGGAAGTTTGGGGATGTAGAGCTTTCCTGGAAAGGTCCAGTCTTAACTTTGGTTCCGTCTCCGACCCGGTTTCGGCGAGGTTCTAGCGGGTGGTTGAAGTTAGCTAAGCGACATCCTCTATTCATTAAGTAGAGAAGATTGGTAGAGATCCCTTGGAAGATGCACGTGGAACATATCGAAATTTTAATCTTATTCCTTCCATTCCTGGTTCACACGCAGCTTTAGAATGAGTTGTGGAGAGGGAGAGCTGCCTAACATGGATAATATTTCGGCCCTGAGGGTGTATTCAAAATGGAAGTCCGACTGTATTTATTTTTAAGTTTTCCAATTTTTCTTCAACATTTGTAATTCCTTTTTTAATTATAACATTTTTCAATTTTCACTCACAAAATATTATAAGTGCCATAGCACAACTAAAAAAAGCATCGTTGTTGTCGTTTGTATTTAATTTTAGTTCGTCTAATATTCTTTTAAGTTCATTTATCTCTTCGGATAAATTTGTTGGATTTAAGGGTTCGGAAGTATTCATTTGGGAGAAATTGAAGTTTTTTTGGGGAGAATTTAAATTAAAAATTTTAAAACTAAAAATCTCTCATTTCCTAAATTAAAAACGATTAAAAAAGAGAGGAAGGTGTAAGTGTATGGAGAGTATTAAGGGTACAGCCCGGCGCGCGGCCATAACGGCGCAAAGGCATAACTTGCTGGAAAATTTCCGTCCCATGTCAATTTTGGTACCAATCTCTTCAGCTCGATGAGAGGAATCGTTTAATACCAAATTTGTAAAGATTCGGAGATTGTGAAGCAAGTTATAGCTTTGCGCCGTTATGGCCGCGCGCCGATTTGGGCGTTCCGAGTTATTATTATTTTTGTTATTTTTCTTCAAAAATTTGTTTAAAAAAATTTTATTTTTTAATTTAATCGGCCATTTTCATCTATTTTTTTTTTCCCTTTCCGCTCACATTACAAAAAAATCTATTAAATTTTTAATTGCTTTCGCTGTTGCCTGTGTTCTCCTCCCTCTTTTCCAAAGTTTAAAAATTCCGAACTGAAAGAATAATTTTGAGAGTGACTGAAGAGGGGGATAAATTTTTAAAATTATTTTAGTTGAAAAAAATAAATAAAATTTAGTAAAAATATGTATAGTCACATCCAGGCTTGGTAATGGATATGGATAGAGATAAGTAAGTTCAAAATGCCTGCGGATATCCGTCTGTATACGCCGTAAATATCCAAACACGGATGCCAAAATCCATGCCCATTACCAAGTCCGGTCACATCTCTATTTTATGTACTTCCTAAGGATCAGAGGTCGATCGGAATTTCAATTTCCGAGTTCTGACTTCCGAAAATTTAGGCTGATTTCTGAGTTTTTTTCTTTTTTTGAGCCATTTCCGATTTCCGATAGTTCCGATTTCCGGCACCTTCGTCATTTCCGATCAACCTCTGTTAAGGACGAAATAATTAATTAAAAAATAGTGTTTCCGAGAGCGTGCGTAAAATAGAGGGTTCAACTTAAACAAAATTTTTTGGAGAATAAATAATAGAATGAAGGACTAGGATAATCCAATTTTTTGTTATTCATGATTTTAGATTTTGAAAAATTCACAAAAATTATAGCAATTACAGGCCTATCAAAATACTAAAAATATCTTAAATTTAATAATTTTTTCAAACAGAAAAATGCATTGGTTGGTGCAGGAGGCCTTAATAGAAACAAAAAAAATGAGAGAATTGAACGAATAAGAAACATTTAAAAAATATTTTTATAAAATAAAAGAAGAACTGCTTTGAGAAGATAGAATTTCCCGAATTGAAATGATAAAAATGTTTTGTATTTTGCGCATTCCCCCACACAATATTTTCTAATTTTTTTTTCAATTTCTCTAACTATTTGGAAAATTTTAAGTTTTCCTTTCCCTTTTATTTTGTTTCGATTTTTCTCTCTCCAACAAGTTTTGCAATTTCAATCTTTTTTAAAGTAAAACATTGAAGGGGCCATATTTTTAATAAAAAGACAGAAACGGTTTTTAGGTACAATTTGGAAATTAGATAAATATTCTTGGAGGATTTATAATTTTAAAAATTAATTTAAGGGAGTTTCTTCCATTTCAATTAATATTTATTAGGATTAAACACTGTCCTTTTACTTATGTTAGGGTTGCACCCCGAACGCTCGGGGGCGAGTATATCGGGGTATGGTGGGTTTGGAATTGTTTCGGGGCGGGGTTCGGGTTGCATTTCCCTAACTTTTTATATACAATCAGAGGATTGACAATATACATGTCATTCGAATGAGCTTGTGGATTTTTCTCTCTATTTAAGGGGCAAACAAAGGGGTACTTATTTCATCCCCTCCCTCGTCCGCGATTTATTTGAAGTACGAAATGGTCAGTCATTTTTTCCTTGCATTGTAATGGAAATTAATCGAATTTTGCCTGGTGTTTCAATTTTATCCTGTCATAGTGGAAAAGATCGGACTTCAATGGCTTTGACTTTAGAGGAGGGAAGGATTTTGAAGGAAACTTGTGGAATTTCCACTCAACATGTGATGGAGAGTGTCTGAATGAAAATTTAAAAAAATGTTGCAAAAATTTCCAAAAGCTCACATTAGCTCAAATTGATGCGGTAAATCTAACCTCAGCCCGTATGCATGGTGAGCGAAAGCTATGGTGAGCGAAGGCTTCTGAGAACACCTTACAAGTCTGAATTTTTTCAAACCCGACCCGTCCCCGATATTCTGGTAAAGCAACGATTTGGCTTTGGTAATGTGCGATCAATATTCTAAATTTATTGGGTACTTATTGGGGTAATCAATTTAATTTTTCGGAATATGATGAGAAGGGCATTACTTCTTTATTACACAATCATTTAAATGTAGACAGGATTAATTTTAAAATTAGGTTATACATAAAAACGTTTATGTCTTCAGGCAACATTTTATATAAATGTGTGCTTGTACGAGAAAATGCCCTTCTCTACAAAAGGTTTGCTGAAAAAAGTCTGATGGAATATTCGCAGCCCATAGGCGTTATTGACTTCGTATTCCCTAAAAATAAATTTAACATTCCACCAAAACTGTTGTTATTCCACCTTTAGACATTTTGAAAATTTTTAATTCGCGGGGCCTTTTGAATTAAATTTGTACAATTTTGGCATAATGTCTATTTATTTTATAGATAATATAGAAGACATAGGAAGGAACTTGACGGTTTTTTCTTTTTCGTTTTTCAAAAAGCATTTCAAAATTTTTTTCTGAGGCATAAAAACAGAAGTAGACTGGGAATCTATGAGAACATCGAACCCAACCAAATTTTTTAAATCGACCCATCCTTTGTGTACATATTTATGGTAATATATCGTTTTTGTCGCTCACGTGTAATGCTTTGTCGCCGGTAACGTGCCCATGAATATTCTAAATTTATTAGGTACTTATTGGGGTAGTCAATCTAATTTTTCGGAATACATATGATGAGAAGGGCATTCTTTTCCTCTATTACACAATCATTTAAATGTTGACAGGATTAATTTTCAGATTAGGTTATAAAAACGTTTATGTCTTAAGGCAACATTTTATATAAATGTGTGCTTGTACGAGAAAATGCCCTTCCCTACATGTCTGCAAAAAATGAAACGTTTTGTGGAATTAAGTTTGATGGGAAAACGTTCGGGGATATTTAAACGCGTGTAAACATTATCAGCGCTTTAACTCAATCACCGAAACATTTCCGCGCCTCCCTGCACGCCAAAACGTTACCAATTTTTGGTTTAATTAGGTTAATTGACTCCTTGTTCTTTGCATTCTGAAAATTGCTGAAAATAATCAAAAACGAAAAACCAATTTTTAATCATTGCGATAAGGTTGGGCGAAAAAAGAAATCCGCGACAAAGTGTCCTGTCCTACCTAGAAAATGAAATAATAAGGGGATTAGAGAAAGAGAAACACCCTTCTTTTCATTTAAATTCAAAATGGCTTCCTTGATGTTTTCGATTATCTCTGTTTCATTTTTTAGATTTTTACATTTTTTCACCTGATTTTTTTAAATTTTAACTTTTTTTCTAGATACAAAACTTTTATTAAATTTTACTTTGCTTCTTCAATTCCTTCAATTCTTTATTTATGTTCAGAAGGTGGATTTGAATTATGGCAATGCTTTTCCGACTTGTATGAATAATGGATGCTCCAACAAGGTTTAGTTTTTTTAAATTTTATTCTAAATGTTTCTTTATCTGATTGGGGATTGTGTCTTTGTTTAAATCCGCCTGAAATTTCCGGACAAATAAGTGAAAGCTCGTTGAACTGGGTCAATGAAATCGAATCCGGGACTTTACTGGTAATTAGGGCTATATTTTAGAAAGCGGGTGGAGTTACCAAATGTTCTGACCAGAAAGCGAATTGAGGTGTCGATAAGTTTATAAACCTCTATTATCCGATAAGAGTTATCTGTTTTTATGTCAAATTAGACTCAAAAATTTACCTTTTCTGCGAGTTCTAGGTTAACTATGGCATAGCTTTTAGAATGCGGCGCTTAATTTATGGTCCGATGATTGTGATTTCTTCAGGCATTTTTGTATTGTTTGACATGCTAAAAATTTACTCCTAGGCCGTAGATAAAAATTTCCTGGGGAATTATTTAAATTTTTTGAGTTTTTATTCAAAATTATTTTTTCTTATTTTCACATTTAGGTAGAGGTGTGTGAACTCTTTAATTGCTCCTCACTGTAATTGCGCAACTTCAAATGCTGTCCTCGCTGCTGGTGATTGTATTTTTTGCAAGTTTAATTTTATATTTTTGGGAACATTGTTTACTGTAAGTGCAAGTTTGATATATTTTTTGGTACCAATTGGTAGAGGACCCTCGACTTCCTATTGTGAAGAATATGCCGTTTATTGTTTTGGGGTGTTTGAGGGTAAAATTGGTTTCGAGGAAATATATATCATTCGGCAGTATTGTGGCTTATGTTCAATCACTGTGATTTGGTGTCGACTAACTCAGCTCGACTAACTCTTTTCAATGACTCGTGTTTAGACCCAGAAAACCTATTTTTCAGTTTGAGTATAGTGCATTAATATATCAATCAAAAGCTCTTGATATAAGAATTATTTCTAGCAGGATTGATCAGATCTGATCAAATCAATTCACTTGGCAAAATAATCCATAATCCTTACACAATAATCCTTACAAAAATCCAAAATCAGAAAACCCCTCAACTTCAGACTCAAGGTATGATCGGCCCTAACTCGGCTCAGTCATCTTGCAAGAAGAAACGAATATCATTTCGCAATAATAAGTCAGTAATCCTCTATCGAATGGTACCTAAATATCGAATTC
>JARQAC010000001.1:13436064-13438564 GCA_036172945.1 Meloidogyne incognita
TAAAGCAACAAAATCATTATATAAATTAAAGCTTTCGCTTTAAAAGAAAATGACCCTGAACCAGACGTAGCAAAGGGTTTGACCCCAATGCGGCAATATGCGTTCAAAACTTTTGTGCTCAAGGTTTCTGCAGTTCGCACAAATTATCGCAGTTTGCTGCGTTCTTCATCGATCCACGAGCCGAGTGATCCACCGATAAGGCTAGAAATTTTCGTTTTTTTTAAAATATAGAGAAAAAAAGAGTGCTGGCGTCCTCACTTAAGAGGCTCATTAAGTCTTAAACTCATTAAAGAGTCCTAACATGTCACCACATATACAGCCACGGACGTTCACAACTGTATCAGCAACTAAGGTTGCTGACCTAAAGGTTGCTGACCCAACCTTTAGAGCCAATTCTTTTCCCGAAGTTACGAATCTAATTTGCCGACTTCCCTTACCTACATTATTCTATCGACTAGAGGCTGTTCACCTTGGAGACCTGCTGCGGATATGGGTACGATCAGGCAGGAGATTTTAAATTGCCTCCCTCGCATTTTCACGGCTCATGTGGAGCACACGGGACACAACAGGAACCGCTGCGCTTTACGAGACCAGCATCCCTATCTCAGGCTGAGCCACTTCCAGGGACATGATCTCTAAACCAGAAAACTGGGAATCTATGAGAACATCGAACCCAACCAAATTTTTTAAATCGACCCATCCTTTGTGTACATATTTATGGTAATATATCGTTTTTGTCGCTCACGTGTAATGCTTTGTCGCCGGTAACGTGCCCATGAATATTCTAAATTTATTAGGTACTTATTGGGGTAGTCAATCTAATTTTTCGGAATACATATGATGAGAAGGGCATTCTTTTCCTCTATTACACAATCATTTAAATGTTGACAGGATTAATTTTCAGATTAGGTTATAAAAACGTTTATGTCTTAAGGCAACATTTTATATAAATGTGTGCTTGTACGAGAAAATGCCCTTCCCTACATGTCTGCAAAAAATGAAACGTTTTGTGGAATTAAGTTTGATGGGAAAACGTTCGGGGATATTTAAACGCGTGTAAACATTATCAGCGCTTTAACTCAATCACCGAAACATTTCCGCGCCTCCCTGCACGCCAAAACGTTACCAATTTTTGGTTTAATTAGGTTAATTGACTCCTTGTTCTTTGCATTCTGAAAATTGCTGAAAATAATCAAAAACGAAAAACCAATTTTTAATCATTGCGATAAGGTTGGGCGAAAAAAGAAATCCGCGACAAAGTGTCCTGTCCTACCTAGAAAATGAAATAATAAGGGGATTAGAGAAAGAGAAACACCCTTCTTTTCATTTAAATTCAAAATGGCTTCCTTGATGTTTTCGATTATCTCTGTTTCATTTTTTAGATTTTTACATTTTTTCACCTGATTTTTTTAAATTTTAACTTTTTTTCTAGATACAAAACTTTTATTAAATTTTACTTTGCTTCTTCAATTCCTTCAATTCTTTATTTATGTTCAGAAGGTGGATTTGAATTATGGCAATGCTTTTCCGACTTGTATGAATAATGGATGCTCCAACAAGGTTTAGTTTTTTTAAATTTTATTCTAAATGTTTCTTTATCTGATTGGGGATTGTGTCTTTGTTTAAATCCGCCTGAAATTTCCGGACAAATAAGTGAAAGCTCGTTGAACTGGGTCAATGAAATCGAATCCGGGACTTTACTGGTAATTAGGGCTATATTTTAGAAAGCGGGTGGAGTTACCAAATGTTCTGACCAGAAAGCGAATTGAGGTGTCGATAAGTTTATAAACCTCTATTATCCGATAAGAGTTATCTGTTTTTATGTCAAATTAGACTCAAAAATTTACCTTTTCTGCGAGTTCTAGGTTAACTATGGCATAGCTTTTAGAATGCGGCGCTTAATTTATGGTCCGATGATTGTGATTTCTTCAGGCATTTTTGTATTGTTTGACATGCTAAAAATTTACTCCTAGGCCGTAGATAAAAATTTCCTGGGGAATTATTTAAATTTTTTGAGTTTTTATTCAAAATTATTTTTTCTTATTTTCACATTTAGGTAGAGGTGTGTGAACTCTTTAATTGCTCCTCACTGTAATTGCGCAACTTCAAATGCTGTCCTCGCTGCTGGTGATTGTATTTTTTGCAAGTTTAATTTTATATTTTTGGGAACATTGTTTACTGTAAGTGCAAGTTTGATATATTTTTTGGTACCAATTGGTAGAGGACCCTCGACTTCCTATTGTGAAGAATATGCCGTTTATTGTTTTGGGGTGTTTGAGGGTAAAATTGGTTTCGAGGAAATATATATCATTCGGCAGTATTGTGGCTTATGTTCAATCACTGTGATTTGGTGTCGACTAACTCAGCTCGACTAACTCTTTTCAATGACTCGTGTTTAGACCCAGAAAACCTATTTTTCAGTTTGAGTATAGTGCATTAATATATCAATCAAAAGCTCTTGATATAAGAATTATTTCTAGCAGGATTGATCAGATCTGAT
>JARQAC010000001.1:13443564-13663564 GCA_036172945.1 Meloidogyne incognita
TAATGCCTGAGGCAAAATGATTTAGCGATGGACATTTCCCTGTTCACTCGCCGTTACTGGGGGAATCCTGTTTAGTTTCTTTTCCTCCGCTTACTGATATGCTTAAGTTCAGCGGGTGCTCTCGACTGAGTTCAGGTCAAAATTGTTTGATTTTTGTAATTATATTCATACAATTAGGATAAACAACAATCCTCTTAAAATATAAAGCAACAAAATCATTATATAAATTAAAGCTTTCGCTTTAAAAGAAAATGACCCTGAACCAGACGTAGCAAAGGGTTTGACCCCAATGCGGCAATATGCGTTCAAAACTTTTGTGCTCAAGGTTTCTGCAGTTCGCACAAATTATCGCAGTTTGCTGCGTTCTTCATCGATCCACGAGCCGAGTGATCCACCGATAAGGCTAGAAATTTTCGTTTTTTTTAAAATATAGAGAAAAAAAGAGTGCTGGCGTCCTCACTTAAGAGGCTCATTAAGTCTTAAACTCATTAAAGAGTCCTAACATGTCACCACATATACAGCCACGGACGTTCACAACTGTATCAGCAACTAAGGTTGCTGACCTAAAGGTTGCTGACCCAACCTTTAGAGCCAATTCTTTTCCCGAAGTTACGAATCTAATTTGCCGACTTCCCTTACCTACATTATTCTATCGACTAGAGGCTGTTCACCTTGGAGACCTGCTGCGGATATGGGTACGATCAGGCAGGAGATTTTAAATTGCCTCCCTCGCATTTTCACGGCTCATGTGGAGCACACGGGACACAACAGGAACCGCTGCGCTTTACGAGACCAGCATCCCTATCTCAGGCTGAGCCACTTCCAGGGACATGATCTCTAAACCAGAAAAGAGAACTCTGGCCCGGACTCCACACGAGGTCTACGAGTTCATTTGCGTCACCGCGCAAAGTAATCCTTGCGGATCACCATCTCCCATGCCTGGTGTGGGAATATTAACCCACTTCCCTTTCGGCAACTGGGTGGACAAAATACCGTTAAGTACCTCATCTCCCCGCAGTGTCTAGACGGCTTTAGCCGGTGCCTTAGGATCGACTGACCCACATTCAACTGCTGTTCACGTGGAACCCTTCTCCACTTCAGTCTTCAAGGATCTCACTTGAATATTTGCTACTACCACCAAAGATCTGCACTAGTGGAAGCTCCAGCTGGGTGCACACCCAAAGCCTTCAACGCAACCACTACGACCCTCTTACACGTCATTGCCAGACTCTTCACGGAATACAAGCATATGACGGCAGAGTATAGGTGGCCCGCTCCAGCGCCATCCATTTTCAGGGCTAGTTGATTCGGCAGGTGAGTTGTTACACACTCCTTAGCGGATTCCGACTTCCATGGCCACCGTCCTGCTGTCTGTATCAACCAACACCTTTTATGGGGTCTAATGAGCGGGCACTTTGGCACCGCAACTCCGCGTTTGGTTCATCCCACATCGCCAGTTCTGCTTACCAAAAATGGCCCACTTGGAGCTCGTATTCAACGCCAAAGTTCAAAATCAAGCAACTTTGACATCATACCCATTTAGAGTTTGAGAATAGGTTAAGAACATTTCGTTCCTAAGTCCTCTAATCATTCGCTTTACCGAGTATAACTACTCGTGAGCTCCAGCTATCCTGGGGGAAACTTCAGAGGGAACCAGCTACTAGATGGTTCGATTAGTCTTTCGCCCCTATACCCAAGTCAGACGATCGATTTGCACGTCAGAACCGCTTCGGACTTCCACCAGAGTTTCCTCTGGCTTCGTCCTGCTCAGGAATAGTTCACCATCTTTCGGGTCTCACCGCGTACGCTCTTCCGCCACCCTGCTGTAAACAGTTAGAATGGGGCCATGCTGCACTTTTTTACAAGATCGCACATCAGACTCTAAAGAGCCATTTACTTTCATTTCGCCTTTAGGTTTTTAACACCCAAAAACTTGCGCACACGATAAACTCCTTGGTCCGTGTTTCAAGACGGGTCGGATAGATGACCGGCTTTTACATGGGGAAGGAGTACGAGAGCATTAACTGGACCGAACTAATTGAAAAGCACGTGTCGCATGCGACCGTAACCTACACTCAGATCGAACCAATAAATGCCCGTAAACCATACTCAAATGTCCAAGACAAAAAATGCTAACACCGTTTGGGTACCAGCAAGCTGGCCTCAAAACGGCGGTTACAAATCTGCCTCAAACATCCCCAAGCACTAAACAAGTAAATGCATCACAGAAAATCATGCTGCTTCTTTCTGTCCCAATCTGGAGCTCAGAGATCACAACACAAAAATAGTGTAAATGAATACTTGAAAGATACGCCGACTCTATCCGTTTCCACCTCACCGGTTTCACGTCCTCTTTAACTCTCTCTTCAAAGTGCTTTGCAACTTTCCTTCACAGTACTTGTTTGCTATCGGTCTCGTGGCAATATTGAGTCTTAGATGAAGTTTACCACCGACTTTGGGCTGCGATCCCAAACAACCCGACTCTAAAGCACGCAAATATCGATCAATTATCTCAATGTACAGGACTTGCACCTTCTGTGGAACCCCTGTCAAGGGGACTTGTTTGAGACACTTGATCAAAAATTACGGCTTATACGCTACACCTCATAATGCCTGAGGCAAAATGATTTAGCGATGGACATTTCCCTGTTCACTCGCCGTTACTGGGGGAATCCTGTTTAGTTTCTTTTCCTCCGCTTACTGATATGCTTAAGTTCAGCGGGTGCTCTCGACTGAGTTCAGGTCAAAATTGTTTGATTTTTGTAATTATATTCATACAATTAGGATAAACAACAATCCTCTTAAAATATAAAGCATCAATAGCATATATAAAAATTAAAGCTTTCGCTTTAAAAGAAAATGACCCTGAACCAGACGTTGCAAAGGGTTTGACCCCAATGCGGCAATATGCGTTCAAAACTTTTGTGCTCAAGGTTTCTGCAGTTCGCACAAATTATCGCAGTTTGCTGCGTTCTTCATCGATCCACGAGCCGAGTGATCCACCGATAAGGCTAGAAATTTTGTTTTTTTTAAATATAGAGAAAAAAAGAGTGCTGGCGTCCTCACTTAAGAGGCTCATTAAGTCTTAAACTCATTTTAGAGTCCTAACATGGCACCACATAGACAGCCACGGACGTTCACAACTGTATCAGCAACACCTAGACACCAGCGACAGCCGTTTCACAACTATATATTTTTGTTGCGAATTCAAATTTGAACATCACATAAAGTAATGATCCAGCAGCAGGTTCACCTACAGCTACCTTGTTACGACTTTTGCCCGGTTCAAGCCACTGCGATTAAATTGGTTTCCATCAAAGTAATTTAGAAAAATTAAATCAACGGTCCCCAAATTTCTCGAAATGGCTCAGTCCCGGGCAGCGACGGGCGGTGTGTACAAAGGGCAGGGACGTAATCAACGCGAGCTGATGACTCGCACTTACTTGGAATTCCTCGTTCACGGAAAATAATTGCAATTTCCGATCCCAATCACGGCAAATTTTCAATGGTTTACCCGCCCCTTTCGGGGTAGGACAAGCACGTTGATTTTGCCAGTGTAGCGCGCGTGCAGCCCCGGACATCTAAGGGCATCACAGACCTGTTATTGCTCAATTTCTTTCGGCTGAACACCGCAAATCCCTCTAAGAAGCTGCATACACTTAAATTATGTACCAGCTATTTAGTAGGTTAGAGTCTCGCTCGTTATCGGAATAAACCAGACAAATCACTCCACGAACTAAGAACGGCCATGCACCACCATCCACTGAATCATGAAAAAGCTATCAATCTGTCAATCCTCACAGTGTCCGGGCCGGGTGAGTTTCCCCGTGTTGAGTCAAATTAAGCCGCAGGCTCCACTCCTGGTGGTGCCCTTCCGTCAATTCCTTTAAGTTTCAGCTTTGCAACCATACTTCCCACGGAACCGGAAGACTTTCGTTTCCGGGAAGCTCCCCACCAAGGCAATATAATTTCCATCGGCGGATCGCTAGTTGGCATCGTTTACGGTCAGAACTAGGGCGGTATCTGATCGCCTTCGAACCTCTGACTTTCGTTCTTGATTAATGAAGACATTCTTGGCAAATGCTTTCGCTGTAGTTTGTCTGGCCACGGTCCAAGAATTTCACCTCTCACGGGGCCATACAAATGCCCCCGTTTGTCTCTGTTAACCATTATCTCAGTCCGTAAAACCAATAAAACTGAACCGAAATCGTTTTCTATTATTCCATGCACGATCATTCAAGCGAAAACGCCTGTTTGAAGCACTCTGATTTGTTCAAAGTAAACTTGCAATGCCTGTTAAGAATCCTGTTAAGGACTCAAAACCGAACATTACGATAAATCGATAACACCCAGAAACACCCGGAGGGTTCCAGGGTACCGATACGAATCCAACTACGAGCTTTTTAACCGCAGCAATAATTCTATGTATTAGCAGAGCTGGAATTACCGCGGCTGCTGGCACCAGACTTGCCCTCTGCTTGATACTCGTTAAAGGGTTTAAATTGTACCCATTCCGATGACCGGCCTCAAAGAGAACGATCTCGTTATTTCTCGTCACTACCTCCTCGAGCCGAGAGTGGGTAATTTGCGCGCCTGCTGCCATCCTTAGACGTAGTGGCCATTTCTCAGGCCCCTTCTCCGGAGTCGAACCCTGATCCTCCGTTATCCGTCACCACCACGGGAGTCGATTATGCTCCCGTCAAGTTGATAAAGTGGACGCTTGAAAGACACGCCGCCGGCACAGGGCCATGCGGTCAGCTTAGTTATTCTGAGTCAACAAGAAGCAGCCGAAGCCGCGTGGTTTTGTTCTAATAAATGCGCTTTTCCGAGAGGACAAAGCTTTGGTGCATGTATTAGCTCTAGCTTTTCCACAGTTATCCATTTAGATAATCAAGATCAAGTAAATCATGGCCATTGTAATGAGCCGTTCGCAGTTTCTCGTTAAAACGATTAAACTTATACATGCATGGCTTAATCTTTGAAATGAACACATCAGTTCAGGCAGGATCAACCAGATATCTCGTAATCCAGGTAAAATTCACTCACGAAATCTGGAAGTATCAAATCTTACCCAAAAGCAATAGCTGAACGATAAAATACTCGAGCACCGACGGCACCAGAACGACACACGAGGCGAGACAGATTTGGTCTCACAACCAATCTCGGGTCACTTGCTGGCTTTACGAGACACTAAAAAGTGTGCATCGAACCGACAGATTGCTCGTCCTGCCAATTCAGCAATGAACTGGCATAAAATTCAGATCCTTCAACGAGGACGCTTCGTCTCAACACAAAATATCAACTTTTCACTTCACCAATTCAGCCCAGAGGCTACATTTAGTATTAAATTTTTTTCTCTCATCTCGAGATTCACGCTAAACATTTTTCAGTTGGGAAATTCAACATCTCACCATATGCAATAAGATTTGCACCTAGATGCTGCCATTTCACCAGCTTTTCCGCGAGCTAGAGCATATCCGCAAAGTATTGGCCTACCTAATCCGCTAACCCACAGCGCCCTTTAGAATGATGACAAATCGATTTAAAACGGTTAAAAATCAAAGTAGAACATTTGAGTCTTCAGATTGCACCATAAACATGTTGATTGGATGATAAGAATTTGCTTCAAAAGGCACCAAGAAGCCCGGAAGGACTTGAGATCTGCTACGTCGAGAATTATTTATTTTCCTATGCATTCTTCTTTTCCATTTCCTCAGCAAACAACCACTTTATTTTACAATTCGCAAGCGCACAGCCACTTTTTCAATTTTACTCAACATACAACCACTTTTCTAATATAATGTGAGTCGAGGCGAAAAGAGAAATGGACCAAATGCAACCCAAGCTATGCGCCATCATGAGAAAAATAAAGGAAAGGGAATTAAGCAAGAAAGAAAACGAAAAGTGGTCGTAGAAATAGTAAAAGTGGTTGTTTAAATAGTAGTTATTTAATTGTAGTAATGAATTATTGAAACAATTTTTGAAAAATTTGGGCATGACCCCTTCGCACAGTATGATTAAATGTGAATTTTTAAAATATTTGAGCAACGCGTGCATACTAAATTTAAAATAAGATTTTTTGAATAAAGCCATTATTATAACGATTTTTGGAAAAAACCGGCATGACCCCTCCACACATTGTAGTATCATTTTGTTTAAATTAATTGTAATATGTATTATTTATCTTGTATTTCTGTAAATGTTTTTTAACCGTGCTTAGCCATTGTTATATAATTTTATGAAATATTGTATGCTGATTTGTCTTTGAATTTGTAAGCAATAATGTAATTGATAATGTATTTATACATTGTATGTATTTTGTGTGTGTGATCTCCCTCAAACTGATAGCCTCGCTGTTCAAACTCTCCTGCTCTGATATAAAACTGACAGTATATGCATATGTGGTTATTATTTTATGGTTGTGTATATTTGTATAAGTATGTATTTTCGTTTTTTGGTTATTGTTATAATTATGTATTTATTGTGTATTTTTTCGTATAATCTGAATATATGCATATTGTTTGTTTCGTATTTAATTCCTTAGTTTTAATGTATGTATCCAAAACTGAAATAAAGATCCATATACAACTTTAATTTTTGAGGGAACAAAGCTACAAATGCACTAAGGATTTTTTAAAATTAAAAATTGCCAAATAATCTAAATGAGCTATCAAAAGTTGATATTTATGTTAATACTTCTCCCTATTATTCCTTTTACGTTCATTTTTGTCATCTTTTACCACCGACCGAAATTAAAAAGTTATAGGACTTCAGTTTCCCTCGCTTTTCTTATTAAAGAGAAAATACTCTTTTATGCTTATCGAGTAGAGCATAGTCGAAAACCTATTGTAGTTTCTTGACTCCGACCCCCAAATCGAAAAGTTATAGGGATTCAAAGATTTCGACTTTTGGAGCGGCTGAGCCTCCCTCATAAAGAGAAATTTTTCTTTTATTAAGAAGAGAAATAAGACTCCCATCCTCTTTTTTCTTTTCCAATATTAGTTAAAGAAAGAGGAGTAGAGAAAAGAAAAGGAAAAGAGGCATCTCTGCGCTTCAGCTAATGTGATTAAAAAAGGAAAGAGGAGATGGCAGAGATGCCTCTTTTTCTTTTCTTTTCTCTCCTCCTTTTCTCTTTCTTTAGCTAACATTGGAAAAGAAAAAAAGGAGGATGGGAGTCTTATTTCTCTCCTTAATAAAAGAAAAATTTCTCTTTATGAGGGAGACTCAGCCGTTCCGAAAGTTTAAAACTTTGATGTACTATAACTTTTCAATTTGGGGGTCAAGGCCTTATAATTTTTGATTTGGGGGTTGGAGCCAAAAAAGCCAAAAATTGGCAAAAGGTTATCGACACTGCTATACACAATGGCTTATGTTACATCACAATTTTTGGTCATAGTTCGCAGTGTTCCCTTGTCAGTATACTATATTTGAATATGAGTTCAAACTTATAAACATTAATCGGCAATAAAACCTGAAAACATATTTTCCTACTTTTCACCCGTTCTGGTGGATTTTTAGTTATAATTAGGTAATCCAAAATGTACACAAATTTCACTCAAATTCTCCTCCCTTTCCCTTTGATTTTTGGATAGTGCAGGAAAGGAAGAATTAACGCAATCCAAAATGTCACTACTCAAATTATTTCCCTTTCTCTTTGATACTTGGATGCTACAGGAAAGAATTATCACAATCCAAAATAATAATACTTAAATGATTCTCGCCGTGTCCGGAAAATGCGTCAGTGGATACTATAGTGACCTTATACTATAGCGACCCAGAAACGACCCAAAAGATCAATGAAGAAGAGAGAATTAGTTGAGTGTTGACATTCTGGATTAACTAAAAATCAATGGATTAAGAAAGAAGTTTTTTCAAGTTTTATCGCCAATTAATGATTGAAAGTTTGAACTTATATTCACTCAGGACAATTGATTACCTAATGCCAAACCTTCCGAAAAAGCACAAAAATTTAAACAGTGACGGAAACCGGAGGAAACCGGCAATAGTGAAACTTACTGATCCCTAGAAGGAAAAATAAACAAAAAGTGCATTTTTGATATTGCTAATGCTTACCAGTAGGTGGTAAAAGACCCGAATTCAACCAAGTAGAATTCGGGTTAAAAATCTGAAATTAAGATACTCGCACTCGGCATACTCATCTCTTGAGTCGAGTTGAATGTATCCAAATTATTGTGACGACAACATTAAACGAAAGTATGATCAATTAAATACACGTTTGGAATAAAGAAGATAAATACTCAAACAAATCAATAATCAGAATTTGGTTGAAAGGTGTCGAACCATAATTTTTCAAGTTAACACTAATTTCAATTTTCGAATTCACAACCGCTATTAACCTGATCGGATTCGGATCCGGGATTCGAAATAAAATTTTAATTTATATTCGCACTCGGCATACTCAATCACCTACTAGGAAACCTCAAAAATGTCGAACAAGCACTTGCCCTTTTTCTATGGACCAGTAATCTTCACGATTACTTGGAACTCTTAACACCAGATTTTGGAACATTTACTAACAAACCCAAACGTATTAACATAAATTTAATCAACTTTCGACTCTCAGCTCACAAAATTACTGAGGAAAACCCCTACTCAATTCTTCAACATTAACCCAAAAAAATATGAAATAAAACTTGCACAATACCAACAACAGCCGCGCAGGAAGCAATTGATGTTGCGTAGTTACAGTAAAGAGCAATTGAAGTTTTTATCAACATTACCTAAATTTGAAAAAGTAATGTATTAAAAAATCATTTTTGAATACAAAATTGGGCAAAAAAATTCAAAAAATTCCCTGAAAATTTTCTTAGCTACGGGCCTATAATCACAATGCAGAAAGTCTGACAATACTCCAGTTTGGGTGTGCCATTACACACATATGAATTTTGGCATTAATCAAATTTAAAATGGCTACTTATAAAAGGCCAAAATCGATAAGAACAAGCTAATGGATAGATGCTTGGCATGTCCTGGAAGCCGTAGATAACTTTGGATCCGCTAGGGATTCATACCCAGGAAAAAAACGAGCAAAAAGTGCTTTTTTGATATTTTGAGGTTTGCCAATAGGAAAAGAATGTAATAAACAATTGAGATTAATCTGACACTTCTCTTGGATATGAGTTGGACGGTATCAAAATTTGTTTCAACCCACATCAAAGTGTGCCATTACACTAACATTATACTACTCAACGAGTTAATAGCTAGTGTCCAACGAAGGAGTCCGGATAATTCGAAGGATTTTTCAAAACTCAGCAACCCGTTTACTAAACCTCAAAAACTCGAAAGAGCCCACTTTGCTCATTTTTGTTGTGAACCGATCCCTCACTTATACCCAAAATCAAAAAAAATTGAAAGAAAACCTTGTAGATTGTTTCATCAATATTTCATCCATCGTATCAAGCAGGTTACACATCTGATGCTGCCACATCAAAATCCTGACAAGATCTGACACATCGAAATCCATTCATCAAATTGAAGGGAGGAGTAGGAATAAATTTTTGAAATTTCGAAAAATTTTTGGGAAATTTTTGGAAAATTGTGAACTCTAAAAAATGTAAAAAAATAAAAGATTAATCAAATTGTTATGAATAAAATTGTAGGGACCTCGGACCAAAGGAGAAGATTATTGATGTGAAACCCTAACTATGACAAAGACAGAACAGAAAGATGGGCAGTTTGTTGTTTACAAAAATGGATGACGAAAATAATAATGAAATTAAAGGAAAAGAAGCACACAAAGAAAATCTCTACTTCTCTGTTTTGTAAACTAAATATCTCTAAATTAAATAACGTTATGCCAATGTTTATAGTAAATTAAATTCAAAAGTGTCTAACAATCAATCTACAGACAAAAAAGAACAAATATTCCAATCAAGTACTTAAGTCTCGTTAACCTTAAATTCGTTTCTCGGGGGTGGAGACGATTAGAAAATAACCATCAAAAACAATTTTGGGTAGGTAAACTGTTGAAAAAAGTGCAATCAATCAACAACTTCAAAATAGCTTGAAGGAAAAGGAAGAGTAGGAATAAATTTAAAAAACCACGTTCACTTTTACTGTTTGGAAATGGCATATTCCAATTTCAATGAGAAATGGAAAATTTCAAATCTATTGATTTTTATATTAGAGGCAAAACAAGGGAACTCCCACTAACGGGCGAAGTTGTTCAACATTGATTGAACGCCAGCGGTAGGTTCGGGGCTAGAGGTAGTTTGGTGAGTGTACCCCGACCCGAAATACCATGCGGACATTAACCAACATCACACTTTTACGGATAATACAAAATCGATTAGTATCGATAAACCGTCAAACAAAATTCGAGCTCTAATCCATTCAAAAGAAATTTATTTTTTGAATGGATTTTTTTTCGAAAATATAGATTTATACTTGTATAAACACAACAAAAAAAGATTTTTAAAACCAAAAAACATCAACAAAAAATAATATTTTTCTCCAATTAATCCATATCATCACTCTCCTTTGCCGTATTTGTTTCTTTCAATTCCTCCATTTCTGTATTCAAAGCAATTGTAATTGTTTCTTCCACCAAATCTAATTCCATCTTTTTCAAATCTTTTCCACCTCTCAAAGCTAATTTTTCTTCTCTTTCTTCAATATCATAATTTTGGGAACGTTGTCGAATTTCTTTGAATAACGCCAATGCACTTTGACGAAGTTCAATAATTTCCTAGAAAAAAGGAAAAAATTTTTAATGACGGAATTTTGTGTTTTTTCAAGGATTACATTGAACAGTCACACGCCTATAGAAACATGACTCACTATTTGTGAGACAGGCAAAACTTTAAATTAACCTAAAATTCATGGGCAGTCTAGCATAAAACAGCACGGAAACCGGGTATTTTAATAGAATTTGTGTTTTTCGAAGTTGCCGGGGTTCTAACCTGGAAAACCCGGCTCCGGTAAATTTAGAAGAGAAAATACACCCGGGTACAGGGCCCACCACGTCAATTAGATCCAACCTCAAATAAAAGCCTATCCCCAGAAACTCTCAAAGACCTCAAGTTTAACTCGAAGTTTTTACTATTTTTCATTCACACAAACGACTAAAAAAAAGAATTTTTCTTTTTACCTTAGACACTTTAAGTAATTCCCTCTTATCTTCTTCCTCAAATTGTTGTGATTTTTGTTTTAAAGTCTTTCTAATTTCTTTAAGTTTTTGTTCACTTAATTGAATTGGTGGACGAGGTCTCCATCTAAATTGCAACAAAGAATCAACAATTTTTCGCAAAATTTCTCTTCCAAGAAATGTATAAATTCGATAACCAGTTTCGTAACGACTTTTGCCTCCAAATGAACAAATTGCTAGATAACGTCCTGTTGGGTCCCAAAATGCCTGAAAAATAAATTGTTAAATAAAAATTTAAAGATTTTTATGAACGTTTGAATAAAAATAAAAATGAAAAACAAAGATAAAATAGTGTCTAATTCAAGGAAAAATTAAATTTGAATTTGACTAAAAAATCAGAAAAGGATCAAAAAATAAAATTGACACAAAAAAAATTCAACCTTAAAATGTTCTGATTTAAGAGAGGGCGGAGTAAAAAGTTTAGCCAGGAGCAGGCAACGATCCACCTCTTGGCAGTTATTACCAAGCGCTTTTACTTAATAAATGAGGTGCTATGGTGATCTCACTTTTCTTTCAATAGATCCTAAAACCCCAGGCTATTAAGCGTAATAAATATTAAACCAGCTGGATCTCCCCTTTCAGTACAAACATTATAGTAAAATCTTTTTAATAGCTCTTTCTTACATGGAATAACAAAAAAATGGGTAGAAAACCAAATAAAAAATATCCATACTAATCCCCAAAAAAATTTTAATAAAAAATCAAACACCCCCCTCCCTCCCCCCTACTTCCCCAAAAAACAACAAACAAAAAGCAAACCTTTGTTAACGATGGATGTTCAATAGACCGAATTCTATTAGCTTCTGTTTGTCCACTAGCATCAATAAAATAAACTAAACCTCCAGGAGTACTTGCCCCATAAACAATTAACCAACCACCTTGAGGTGCCCAAGATATTGAATTTAAATTTGTTCCAGATTCAATTTTTGATAAAAGTTGGGGGGCAGATTTGCCTTTGTCATAACGATAAATTAATGGAGTTATTTTTGTTGAACCGACTAGAACACAAAATTTATTTCCTGAAAATTGAAGAAAAAAATATTTTCAAAAATAATTTTTTAAAATTTGGAATAAGAAAAAAATTAGGTGGTGGTATTTTGTGAAAATGAGGGAGGTAGTTGGCTTGACTCTCTCCTAACATTCTCATCTATTAAAAATATTTTAGGTTCTGAAAAATATTTTTTATATTCTTGGCTATTTTTGTAAGATCAAGAAGCCATATCTTTGCCTTTCTATCACCACAGGGACCCCTCCCCCGCAATTCATGGATAAACTAGTCTAAAAATCTAAAATTTATTTCCTAACAAATTTATAAAATAAAAAAAAACCTTTAGGTTCCCAAGCAAAATTTAAAAAAGGTTCGGGCAGTTGTAATGTTAACACAGAAATTGTTTTTTCAGTACAATCAAAAATTTCTAAATGGGATGTTACACCCTAAAAATATACAATTTAACAAGAAAAATATACGTAGAGGCTTTGAAGGTTTGATTAATTTTTCTTTTATATTTCTGGCAGAAAGAGAAAAAATAATTGGGCTGATCAGCCTAGTAACAGAAAAGTCCCCCCAAAATTGTAATAAAAAAGGAAAGGAATTTGAAAGTAGAGTATGTCCGAGTATTTTTTATTTACTCGATCGCTCGGGTTTTTCTTCTTTTCTTGGGCTCAAACTTGGGATCCTAATACTTGGGGGAGATCCTAACATCCTAATATTTACTCGACAGACTCTGTGTAAACCGAGTCGACTTATTCCCAATTACTCGGTACTCACTCAGTCTTTCCACTAATTACTCGGTACTCGACGTACTCTATTTGAAAGTTTAGGGGCGGTCTTGGAATCCATCTTTTTTTTAAATAATTCCCCAAAAAAATCCAAACCAAATATTTTATTTCTGCAGGTTTATTAACTTCTTCCTTATTTTTAATTACGTTCATTTTTTGATAACGTTCAGTGTGTGCAGCCAAATATAATCCAGTCTTTTGCCAAAAAATATTTACTTGAAAAACTCCAAAAATTCTTTGTGCTCGAAGTTTTGTACGTGAAGGAATTTCCATTATTCCAATTTCTGCTGGTCTATTGGCATTTGACTAGAAAAGAAAAAATAAAAAAATCAATTTGAGAAAATGAGACAATTGATCCCAATTAAATTTTCTGGATTTTTATAAAATTTAAAAATAATTTTGAGTTTTTGAGGATTCTGTTAATAAATTTCTAATTAAACTTATAATTGTAGAACCGATTTGAGAAAAAAAATTGGCAAGAGAAATCTGGCCAGGATTTTAGTGACCTAGCCTAAAGACAAATATTCCTAATATCAATGTCGACAACCGAGGTTTGTGTTCGAGATTTCGTCTGTTTAGTCTCTACTCCCAATCCACAGTAGGGATGGGACGGGTTCCCGAAACCCGATCCGAAGAAAATTTTGAAGACCCGACCCGATTTTTTCTCAACACGTCCCATCCCAATCCACAGCGACTCTGAAGTTGTAGAATTTTAATAAAAGTTTATGGAAGTTGGACTTCCTCTAATTTGGTAATTCCACACATTCGACAGGGTGTGTCAAGGAACACCACAATAAAGTCGCTTTGACTACTTTCCTAGTTACGACCTCATTAGGCAACCCCAACTGTTATAAGTAGGGATCGGATTTTTAGGTCGTAAAAACCTTAAAATAGGCACCTAAATAGGTTGTATAAAATGCTAAAATAGGTGACAAAAATAGGCAAATAGGTCGTAAAAATAGAGAAATAGGTTGCAAAAAAAGGTCGACATAATGGGCAAGAAAGTCAAAAATGCCTAATAATTTCTATTCTAGTTCATAAATTTCAGCCCCACTGCAAAAATGTTAATAAAAGTCCAGTTTTGAAAAATTTTTGATTTTTGAGTATAATATTTTTCAAAAAATCGAAGAAAAATTTTTGAGCCGATAAAAAAATTGACAAAATTTTTGAAAAATTTTAAATTTCTTTCAAATATTTTCGAAAATTTTTATTAAAAATCGAAATTTTATGAAAAAAGCCCAAAATAGGTGACAAAAAAGTGAAAAAATCACAAAAACATCCTAAATAGGTTACAACCTATTTTAGGTTGCAAAACACCAAAATAGGTTCAAATAGGTCATAATAACTCCCCGTAAACAAAAGATTTTCAAGAAATAACAACGGATTTGAGCTCAATTCATCAGGACTATTTCGCAGAAAAAATAGGTTATAACCTAAAAATCCGATCCCTAGTTATAAGACCCAAGAAAATTAGTCATCAGGCAAAATAAAAATCTGACTGATGTGAGAATTAACAGGTTGTTAAGTTTTTTTTCAAAAAAAAATTTCAAAAAAAAATTTCCAAACCTTTTCTTCACAATAATAAGCAATAATATTCTTTGCCGAATTAAAACTAAAATTAACCAATCCTTCCAATTCAACAGTTTTTCCATCACATAATTTAAAATCTTCACAACTAAAAACATTTAAACATTCACTTGAAGCTCTAGAATAAGCAAAATATTTTTCATCAAAAGACCATTTAACAAAAGGCAAATTTAATTGTTTATTTGTTGTTGAAGACATTTTTCCAAATGGAGAAAATATTCTTTTTAATTCTCCAGTAAATGCATCAAATATTTTAAACATTTCATTATCACGGCCATTTGTGTTACAAGCATATGTGACCAAATAACTGTGAAAAAATTAAGTTTATATTTGAGAAAATAAACAGGAAACAAGTAAAAGGGAAGTATTTTGGGTAGGGTTGCCAAAATGGACCGACTCGGACCGAAAGATCGAGTCATGCCTCGATGTTTGGCCCGAAAAAGTCTCGTACCGGCCCGACTCGATAAATTTAGGCCCGAAAAGGACTCGTATCGGCCCGACTCGATAAAGTTAGGCCCGAAAAAGACTCGTAACGGCCCGACTCGATAAAAACAGGCCCGAAAAAAATTGTCTCGGAAAAAGTCGGCCCGACTCGAATAAGACTCGATGGTCAAAAATTGGAGAAATCTGGCTCGTTGGCCATCCAAAATTCGAAAAATTTTCGCCTGCGGCGCTGAAAGGAAGAACTTTTAGCTCCATATTTTGCTTCACATCTCGAACTTACTGGCTTTAAGTGGCAAGCTGGATTATTGGGATTTACGGGATATATCCCGCGGGATCCCGTCCCATTTGAACTTTTGAAACTCAATCTTTGAGAGTCTGGAAGTTGAACTTTGAGAGTCTGGAAGTTTCCGCAGTCAGCAATTCTAACATTAAAATCCACAATCGCAATCTTAAATATACAAGTCAAAAAACACGCAATCTTAGGCAACCCGCAGTCCACCATTCCACCATCCGGGATATAAGGGATAATCTGGGGATATAAGGTGGTTTGAGGGATTAAGTGTGGATTTAGGTGGCACCAGTAATTTGGAGGTATATCAGTGATTTCATCCTTTTTCACCGCCGGAGTCGAAAAGTTTAAGACTTTTGGAAGACCCGATATCCCTTCAAATCTCCTCATTCCTTCTAAATCCCATTACAATATATCACCTTAATCATCTGATATACGATCCTGAACCCCTTAATCATCTGATCTCCTTTAATAAAATCAAATCTAGCAATATCTCACATCAATCCTCCGATAATTTAAATCACCTTAATCTCTCAAATCCACTGATATCCATTTCAATTCTCTTCAGCCCTTCCTTTACCCTCCTGATCCATCGATATACATTTTAATTCAGAGATATCCCTCCAAATCCACTAATTATTTTTAAATAAATCTTTTAAAAAAAGACTCGAAAATGTCTCGGTGCCCGACTCGATAAAGTCAGGCCCGAAAGTGACTCGTACCGGCCCGACTCGATAAAAACAAGCCCGAAAAAAAATGCCTCGACCGTCGGCCCGACTCGAAAACGGCAACCCTAATTTTGGGCATTTACCAGGAACGTGCCAATTTCGCCTTTCGCCTTTTTTTGACTTTCGTCTTTCGCCGTTCGCTTTTTAAAATCTGTTTCGGCACACACCTGGCATTTACGGGTACCAGAAGGCAAAATTGTTAATGGCAAAATAGGCACAAAACATTTGATAACAAAAATAAAACTTATAGGGCTCTATAACCACGGGATCTCTACAAGGAGAGTAACAAAAGTGATTTAAAAAAATGAACAGCAAACGCCAAAACACCAAAAAAGGCGAATAAAGGCGAAAGGCCAAACTGGCCCACCTTTGGCCTCTACACAGTTATGATTCACGAAAACCCCACAAAAATCGGTCAAGAGACTTTTTTTGCAAATTCCCCCCTTTTTTCAAAGAAATATCAATCCAACTAAATTTTTATAAAAAATACCCTTCTTTAGGAGAAAATTCAATATGTTTAACCCCTCCATGTTCAAAACGTTGAAATTGTTTAAATTCCTTTCCTCCCCAAAGAATAACCCCTCTAGCATGAAGAGATGCCAAATACGAACCATGAGGAGTCCATTTGAAAATACTGTCTTCTGACCAATTCTAAATTGGGAAAATTTTAAGAAAAATTTTTTAAACAAAAAAACCGTTCTCTGTTGGACAAGTATCGGATCCCCATTTTTAGCGTGTGTAAAAACTTCAAGTTGAAGACCACCATCATCTTCGTATTGTATAGCAAATTGATCGAGGCATTTTGTATTTTGAAGCCACCACCAACGATCACCCTTAAACACAGAAAAAATTAAATTTAAACATACAAAAAACGGCACTATCGCATTATCCCTCCCTCAACGTCCGCAAGATTTTTCAAAAAAATTACGATTTTTAAAATAGTATATTCCGTGTTTTGGTCATTCCCTGAGTTGGTAATTCCGTGACTTGTCCGTTCCGTGAGTTAACTCAACATGGATCGAAAAACGGTCAAAAAATAATTTAAATAAGGCCGTCTTTATAAGAAGATCTTTATGAGGGAAAAGAAGGGGAAGAAAAAGGCCAGACAAACACTTGCGGACATTTGGGGGAGATAAGCGTTAATACTTAAAAAATCAAACCAAATCAACATAAGAACGCTTCTCCGGAACTTTCCAATTTGCACTAGGCTCCTTCAAATCCCTCAAAGCAGAAAACGGGTAAGACGAAAAAGTATGGTTCTTGTCAAGTTTGTAACCCTCACAAATTGATCTAACAGCATTTGCAGCTTCTTTATTTTCATATTCGAGAAAAACATAACCCTAAAAATTTTGGGAAAAAATAAAATTAAAAAATATTTCCTTAAGTTTATTAAAGTCAAGGTGATAGAAAATATGAGGAATAACAGGGAAAATGGAAAAATTCGATTAGGAAGTAAAATGGAAGATATCAACGGAGAAGACAATTAAAAGAAAACCTGTGAAATTAAAATCGATAAATTGGCAGGACGGTGAAATGTAATGCTGAAACAGATTTTGATCAAGTTTCCTAACCAGAATCCTTCAAATTAAAGGACTACTCCCGGACTACCCCATAGGAAGGAATTACGAGTTCAATAACCCAAGAATGTTGAAAAAAAGTAACAAAAATCATTCCCAAAATTAAAAAAGAAAAGCTTTAACTCTTAACTTGGACATTCTCATTGAACTCAAACCTTCCATAAAGAGTGGAGCCCTAATAATAAAAATAAAATCCAAGTGAAACAAATTCCCAAAATTAATCTTAATTTAGTTAAGTGAAGCAGAACAAGGGAAAATATGGAAGAAATGGAGATGTAACACCTAGAGCCCTTAAAGTTCCCTAAAAGTCAACCAAAAAATTTTAAAAAAATTAAAAAAAAACCTTAGTCTTTCCTTCCTCATTAAGCGGATAATAATCATTAAATTTGTACATATTCTGCAAAGAAAACACTCCAGACAAAACTTTCTTCAATTTTTCAAGCCTGTCTTCTCCAACTGTCGGAATATTAAAAACCATAATACAACATTCTTCATAGCGAGATTCTCTCGGTTCTTCATATAATAAATCCCCAACAAGATCTTTTTTAAAATTTAATTTTAATAATTAAAAAGGAAAAAGAAAACCTTTATCATCTACTTCTTCTCTAACTTGTTCAATAAAATAATTTAAATTATATTCAACTTCAGTCATATTAAACTAGAAAAATAAAGGAAATGTTAAATTAATTTAAGGACGTTCAAAATGTTTATAAAAAATTAAAAAACAAATTGAAAAACTAGAGCAAACAAAATCGAACTTCCAGGATCACAAGTCGTGATTTTTTTCTTAACCGATGCCGGGACGGGATCCCTAAGGATAAATCAAGAAAAAATCCCGGATCCCGAATGATCCCGAAAATAAAAAAAAACCGTCAGGGACCCCTTCCCGCGCCGACCTCTAATTGAAAAATACCAATTGCTTTTTTCTTGTACTCAAGTTTCCATCAAATTTAAGAAAAGAGAAAAATTAAAGAAATAGTGCAGTAAACAAAGAAAGATTTTCTCTCCCAAATTAAAATATAATCGCCATTTTGGTACAAATAATTTTATCGCAGAATGTCAATTTTCGATACCCGCTATTAAATTCTTTCATTTTGCCTAGTTTATAAAAATTTTATTAAATAATTTTTTAAATATCAAATGATAACACAAAATATCCAAACAGGCCCAAATTTCTTCAAAAATACTAGGTACGCGACAAAATACCTTGCGACAAAATGGTTGACCGTATTTTTATTTTCTTTAACTGTCATGTTTATTCTCTCTCATTTCAACACATTAGAGTCAGAAAATTATAAAAAATTTTCATTTTTTAAATTAAAGTTTAGAAATTTCAGAAAAAAATTTCAAAAATTTTCTAAAATTTTTTTTTCAGGAAAAATTAAAGAAAAATGTCTTTCTCAGAAATTCTACAATTTCTTCACCCTTCAACACCCAACCACATATTATCCACAGCCCTACAACTTTTACTAGAATTGGAAGAAAATTATTTTAAAAATTTATCCAACAACGAAATTTACTTATTTTTCCAAAAAATTACTCAATTCTTCTCTTCTTCCCCAACAATTTCTTCTTCAAATTTAATTTTATTATTGTCAATTTTAATTAATTTAACGGCTATTCAATCCTCTCAATTTTCTCCTCTTTTAATTAATTCTAAACAAATTATTTTAAAATTATCAAAATTCCTTGAGGAGGAAGAGGAGGAATATTCTACTTTATCTGCACAATTATTTGTTAATATTTCTAGACAATTTCCGCAACAATTTGTTAATCAATTAAACTATTATGATGATGAATTTGGCTCTAAATTGATTGGTTTATTTTTTATTTTTGGGGGGATAGAGGGTTTCCGGACAATTTTTGTGTGGGTTTTTGGCTGCCTTTTTTGTCTGCAAACATGATTTTTTGTAGAGATCGAGATTTTTGAAAAGCCTGGGCCTTTTTCTGGACTCTGGAGTTTGATTTATTGACCTGGGCTAGATCCTGGGCCAAAAACCCAGGCCCAGGAAAAACTCAGGAAGGTCAGAAAATTCCTAGGCCTGGACTCTGAGTACAGAAAAAACCCAAGCCTTGGTCCAGACCCAGCTCGATCTCTAGTTTCTGGACTCAGTTTTGAGGTTTTTTGATTATTTTTTGTCCGCAAAATAAATTTATTTTTGCGGACAAATTTTTTCCATAAAATTTGCGGACAATTTTCGCTGACAATTTTGCGGACAGTTTTTGCGGACTATATCAATGAAGGGTTAGGATTATTTTTTGTCTTTTAAACCTCTCTTTGTGTATATTTTATTAATTTTTATATTTCAGATCAATTTTTAATGCAAAATACTTCCAAAAACAGCAACAGCGACTTGTCAACTTATTTAGGTTTTTTTTAAAATTGTTTTTATTTTTTTCTTTTTTTGCCTAAAAAATTTTATTTTTAAAGGATTTTTGGTAGTTAACCTTTCAACTGTCAAATCTTATGCTGTTTTAATTGCAACAAATAAATTAGATTCTTTTTCTTCTTTATTGTCTTTTGGGGAGACTTCTCTTGTTAAATCTTCAGCTCTTCAAGTTATTTACAATTTGTCACTTCAAGACGGTTTGTTATTTTAATTTTTTGTGGAATTTTTTGGGTTCTTTTTCATGATTAGCTTCTCGGTGGAATGCTTGCTTTTTCGTAATTTACTCCAGAAATCCCATCATTTTTCGTTCCTTAAATATTTTTATTTTGATCTTTTGGGGGTTTCAATTTTTTGTTTTGGTGTTTTAATATTTTTTGTGTGGGTTCTTGTTCATGATTAGCGTCTCGTTAGAATATATGCTTTCTTTGTAATTTACTCTAGAATCCCATCATTTTGGGTTCCTTAAATACTTTAATTTTCATCTTTCGGGGAAGGAGAAGGGTCAATTTTTGTTTTGGGGTTTTTAATTCTTTGTGTTTTTTTGTGGCCTTGCAACGAGCTGGCTTTTTTTATAGATTTTAGGAATTGGATACATACATTTCCATGGGATCCTTTTACTAAAATAAAACCTTTATTTGACATTAATTTATGAAATTTCGATTAAAGACCCGTAACTTTCTTCCTAATTTTAATCTAGAAACCCCATCATTTTTAATTAAAATAAAAGTTGTAACGCTTAAAATAATTTAGAAATATTTTAAAACCATTTATTCTCCATTTTCTTTAAAATAAAAATTATTTCCCCCACAGGGGTTCGAACCTTCATCCCTTTTTAAGGGAAACCAAACATTATCCCACTACACCAAAATTTTATTTTTATTTTATTTTCTCCTTTCTTTCCCCCTCTTTTGTCTTCTAAAATTCTTTAACTTTTTTTAAAATTTTTTCAAAATAAATTAACTCTTCTAACACAAAATGTGATACCTCTTTTAACAAATTCTAATTTTATTTTGTTTATTTTCTGCCCCTTAATTTACCACTAAATTTTCCAATTTTTTTATCTCTTACCTGAACGAACGAAAAAATTATTTTAATTTTTAACGACTTTTTTACCTTCGCTGATTTTACGGCTTTTTTTGACAGGGTAGTTTTTGCTCTATTTTTTTTATTTTTAAACTTTTGTTGCCCTACAGCGGTTGAGGTGATTTAACGATTTGTTTATGTTGTTATTTTTTATTTTTAGGGCAATTTATTGCTGTTTTAAGGAACTCTAGATTTTATTATATTTTTGATTGGATTAACCTTTCAGAGTAATAATCCGGAGGATATTGGATATTATTTTTTCATTATAAATTTGCTGATGTGTGTTCGTTTGGACCTTTCCCGTTCTACTAGAAATCGAAATTATTAAAAAGTATAGTCAATGAATAGGCCTGGTAAAATTTGGGAAGTTTGAAAATGCCGGGTACCCAAACCTTTGCATAGACCCAGCTTGATAGGCCCCAGACATAGACCCAGCTTGATCTTTACATTCCTTCCCTCATCTACACACATTTTTTGTTCATAACTTTATCTCATCATCTGTAAACTTTAACTTCTATTTGATAGTTAATAGCTTTTTCCTTATTAAATGATACCAAGATCATCTCTAAAATGTTTCCTTTGCCAAAATTTTTTTGAGGAAACCATGTTAAGAGATGCTTTTTACAATCCTCTTCAACTTCTCGTTTTTCTTCCCTATTTTCTTTCCCTCATCTTCCAAAACTTTATTCATACTGATTTTTTGTAGCTGAATTTCTGCTCTATCAAATGATACCAAGATTGTCCCAAAATATTTATTTTTCGAAAAATTGTTGAATTTTTAAAGTTAGCCCCTCTCAAATTACTTACTTCCCCCTCCCTTCCCCCTCTTTTCATTCTCGCCCCACTTCCCAAGGATTGATATTCTCTCCAATAATTTGCAATAAAAAAATAGAGTTTAATGTTTGCATCAAAATATTATATCTCTCTACTATTTTTATGATTGTTTTTGGGGGCTACTTTATTACTCAGGCAAACAATCGTAAAAATTAATTTGCATTTTATGGACTTGCTGCTTGTGACTGACTGACTTGCTTGCTATTCCCCTTCCCTTCTATCAAGTGGTTGTTGCTGTTACTTGTTTTCTGAATATATTTTGTGTAAAAATTTTTTTGCAGTGATTCACGCAGATAAGAAAGTAATAAAAAAAGGAAGGGGCCTCGATCCTCTTTTAATTGTAAAATTGCTTTCTTCACGCCTCGATCGCTTTTAATGGGCGTTTCGGCGCTGTTAAGCTACGGCGTCGAGTAAATTATTAATTAGTTATTGAGGGTCTAGAAGCATGGAATTTTGCAAAATTGTTCTCTCGGATCCTATTTAACCTCTCTAAAAATTTCAGGGTTTATTGTTCACTATTTTTTAGGTTTTATGCATAAAATACAAAGAAACAAGTAATTTTCGGCTTTGGCATTTTTTAATCATAATTCCCAAAATATTTAACCAAAAATTCTGAAATTTTTAGACTGACTAGCCAACACATTCAAAGACGTTTTCAGTAAATTTCCAACTTATAAGTCCTCATTTGTCGATTTTATTAGTCAACGCCCAAAATTTTTCCGCGCCCAAACAACCCTTTTTTCTCCCCGATCGTTCTCCTTTTATTCATCACCCTCGGGCTGTGTTCTTCCGTTTGTTGGTCATTGCTCTTGTTCCTTTTTTCTTTTAATTTTACACAATTCGTCACGTTAAATTATCCTCATTCTATCAAGTATGTGTTCATAAAAACAGCGTGAAAATTAAGTATTTTTATTTTTATCCTTTAAAAGGCGAGAAAGAAAAGAAGAAGAAAAAAGACACGGTCAATTTATTCACGCCTGATTGCTTTAAAAATAGCGCGTAAGAGAGATCGTTACTGATAAAAATAAATAAAAAAAAGTGATGGACTTGTGTGCTAATTTTTGTTCTTCGAAGGGGAATTGTTTTGTATGTTAGGAGCCAAGAAAAAAATTTTTTTTACGTTTAACGTCACACTTGATGTTATTTTTAAATGAAATAATTGTTTGGAATTAGTCGATTAAATTATCTGATTAAATTATAAATAGTAAGATAAAAATTATTTTTTTTACAGTATACCCCCGATACTTTATACCGATCTTGTGATGTCGGATCAATTCTGTTTTGACATAGTCTGACAAATCTGGACCTAGTGTGTGTCTGGTACTATAAATAGTTTTATTCTGCCAATTGTATGCTTAGTTACGACTGTGCTAGACTAAACATCCTTCTTGCTACTCGTATCTAAAGAATTTTGTAGTTGTTGAATCTCTCTTTGGTTTTATAAAAATCATATATTTTTTAATAGTTCTGCATCTATACTCTGTAACAAAATGATAGCGCCACCTAGTTTTTATCAATATCCTACCAAATATTAAATGGATCTGTTTCAAATTTTGGTAGAATATAGGTAAGAATAATATAGGTAAGGATATTATCTAAAGTACAAACTTTAAAAATGCCATATTTAAAATATTAAAAATCGTTGGCTGCTACAAATTAGAATTTTTGATTTAAACGCTCTATTCTTTTCTTAATCGGTTTCCCTTACGGACTACCCTCCCCCCTCCATGTTCCCTCTACTATTCACAAAACTTAAAATCATTTTTTGATTTTCTTTGAAAATTAAAAATATAATTTAAAATATTGTTTGACCCCTCAACATTTTCTATTTTACACTAATTATAACCAATTTTAAACCTACAGTGTTTTTTGCTTCAACTAAAAAATCTCTTCTCTTCCACCTATTTTTTTCTTCCCCATTCCCCCCCCCCCCCTTTTCTTTTACAATTTTCCCTCATGTTTTTAATTAAAGATTGCATTTTACAGATAAGCTTTTTTATTCTCTATATTTGTTGCCTTTTCCTTTTTACCACTATTTTGCCATTTTTTATATTTGCCCTCAGGCTATATAATTTATTTAAAGCGGCTAATTAATTGTTAGGCTAATTAGATTTCCTCAAGTTTTTTGCTTTTGGCATATAAAAAATTTTTTTTTTCTATTTTTTAAAGTAGCCATTGAGTTTTGCTATTAGGCACTTGACTGTTTTTCAAGCAAATTACAGTTGCCAACTGTTTTGGGGTCAAATTGGTAATTATCCAGAAGATCACCACTCCTTCCCAGTGGTGATCTTTTGGGTTTCCTTTAATTTTAAGCAACTCCAAAACAATTTTGTCCAAACACTTTTTTGTTTTTAGTCCAAATTTGAGGGATATAACCACGCAAAATTTGATGGCCGGCATTGTGAGAAAGAAGAAAAAAAATTAAGAAAAAAGAGAAAAAGTGTTTGCCAAGAAAATGTTTTGGGGGGAAGGGTGTGGGGAAGAAATTCGAGAAGATATATTTGAGTGGCTTCTATTAAGAGCTAAGAGTAAAAAAAGGTTTTTTAGTGCTCGATTTCGTTTTTGGATTAATTTTCCGGGAGCGACAAATTTGGCGAGAGAATTTAGAGCTTTGCTAAAAATTGTGTGGGGAGGGGGGGGGGGTAGTTGGAAGGGAACATTTAAGGGGGTAGTGTGTAGGGAACATGGAAGGGGATAAAGTGGGTAAACATGCCACCGATTTATTTTATTTTATAAACAGTATATATATTTATTCTAAAAATATTTTTAAAACAGAATTCCATGCCTTAATGCTTTCTAAAGATTTGGAAGCAAACAAACTTTTGGTAGCCCTTTTGTCTCCATTGGTTGACTCTGAGGATAAATTGTCTGAAGAAGAGATTGAAAATCTTCCTGCTGATCTTCAATATTGGGAGAAAAAACGGAATTGGGATTTGAAGTTGTGGGAATTGACGCTTTGTACTGTTTACCAGGCAAAATAAAAATATTTGTTTGGATTTGTTTAAAATAGGGGGAAGAGGTTTGGGAGTTGAAGACTTGGTGAGCGCCAGCCCCCATAACTTTTGATTGGATAAACCTTTTGAAATGATCTTTGTATCATTCGATAGAGGACACTTTGGGCTACAAAAGCTTTAAATAATAAATTTTAATTACCAAATTAAAAAAAGTTATGGCCCTAAAAGTGACTAAATTTGGCCAAAAAGAGCCAATTTTAAGCTGAAATTTAATTAAAATTGGGAAGATTTTTAATTTCTTTAAATTTTTTTCCAGTTTTGCGCTACTCGTTTAGGCCGTTCCTTTCTTCGAAATGCAAATATTTATCCATTACTTCGTGAAATGGACAATGCAAGGATTTTAAAGCAAGGTGAAGATAATCTCAAAAATGGTATTATTTTTGAAGAAAATGGAAAGAATTTGGATATATTGAGGGCTTTAATAAGTATTTTGATTAGAAGAGAAGATGAAATGGGAATAGAAGAAAATGAGGATAAATTAGAATCTATTAGAGAGTTGGGGATATAGTTATTAAATGTTGATACTGTTTTTGAGTTGTTTTTAAATGCTTATTTTTGTTTTTAATTAAAACCTGAACAGAAGCGTCGTGGTGTAATGGGTTACGTTCTTGCCTGTTTCTCTATTGGTTTAAAATAGGTCGAGGGTTCGACTCCACCTATTGATATTCTTTATTTTTTGAATGTAAAAATATTTTTAAAAATTATTTTAGATATTTTTTGATAGTTTCGAATTAAATTTATTTTTGTTTATATTTTTCTTATAATTTTTGGACTATTTATTAACCCCTTTTTAAGGATTTTCCCCCAAATGACCACTCTCTCTTCCCCCCTCTTCTTTTTAAACATTTTTCTAATCGTCAATCAAATTTTTAGATAGTACAAGAATATTTATTATATTGTTTTGCATTCTCGCCGACACAACGGAAGCATTAAAGGAGTGCTCTTCTACCTACTAAAATTGTTGTAATAATTTCTTTTGACAGGGCACTGGTTAAACTATGATTTTTCTGTTCTTTTTATGCTTTACAAGAAAAAAGACACATTTTCTCTCTCAATTTTAGTCCAACAAATGTCTCCTAGAACATTTATAATCAAAAAAAAATTTTTTTTTGAAAGAAAATTAATACTTTATGTAACTTACCTAAAGGAGGATATATTACTTTGCGGTTGAAAATTTTTATAAGAAAAAAAATCACAGTTGTTGATCATTAATAGTTAAAAGAAGGAAAGAGAGTTAAGGGCGGGAGTGCGCAAAAAGAAAAAAAAAGTTTAAAAATTAAGATAAATATATAAAAAATCTTCTTCCTTCTCGGGCCCTCCCCTCCCCCCCCCTTTCCCCCCTCCAACAACTACTTTTCATTCCATTTTCGCCGCTAACTTTTCTTCATCTTATTAGAATATAAAGCACTCCCTCATCTATTTAATATACTAATTTTTATTTGAGAAAATTGACTGTTTTCTTTTTTTTTGAAATTTTTTTAAAAGTAGATTTTGTTAGAAACTTTCCCAGCTGGAAGGGACGTTTCGGCGCATAGGCATTAGTCTTGATATCGATAATATTGGCATTTGACCACGTAAAAACCTAGAATTTTGTATGGGTATCTTAAATAAGCATAGCTTGGTCGTCTAAAAATTTCAGAATTTCTGATTTTGTAATTCTGAAATTAATAACAAAAATGGTTTTTTGTGAATAGGAATAAGCCTATTTTTTGTCTACATATTTTGTTAAATAACTTTTAAAATCAAAATTCCAAAAAAAAATTTTTTTTAAGAGGTAGATAAAACTGTGACAAATTTATTTTTGTATTTTCGACTGCTCAAGTTTCTCACCTTTTTTTAATTTTAAGTAGGTTTAGATTTACCGTAACTTTCCCGTTCCATAAATGTCCCGTTGGCCTTCAAAAAAAATTTTGACAGTCGTAGGATTTACAAATTTCAAAAAAATTCCCTCGTAAAAATGCGTGACTTAAATATCCTCTCAAACACCCTTACAGTCTTGCATTTCGAATTTTTTACTTCTATCCTACTTTCCCCCCATTTCCCCCTTTTATTATTTTTCTCGTCTAGTCCCCAATCCTCCCTTCATTTTACTTACCCCTCCTATTGTTTGCTCAACAGATAAGAGAAAAGTAGTGTAATGAAAATAAATATATGGGTGGAGCAACAAAAAATGTGTCGGCCACCAAATAAGGCGATCAGAAAAATTTTTTTCTCTTCTCGACTTTGTTTTTGAGGGCTTCTGGGCCGCTTTTAAGAGACTTAAATATTTTTTATTTAGTCGGCTTTCTTTACCCAATTTTTCAGTGTTTTGCCGATCACTTTTTTTTGTTAATTTTCTCTTGTTTTTTAATCCTCTTTTGCCTTCCGTAAATATGGAAGTGCATTAAATTAATAAATATATTTTGGACTTTCTTTATAGTGTTTGTACTCTTATGGGACTCTAATATACCTGCCGTATTTTCTCTAAAATACCCCCGGGGCTATTTTTTCGTTCGACCTCTAGAGGGGGGGGGTATTTAGAGGAAATACGGTATATAGAGTATATTATTTGGAGATGTCCATTGTATAGACGGTATTTTATATTAATCGTCCTACAGTTTACCTTCAAAGGAGAGTTGATAAAATAGAGGGTCCACACTATTTAATATAAACTCCCGCTATAAAGACATCCACAGGGATATTTTGTGAGTTACCGTATACACGTTGAGTCTCTACAGTAGTTCCTTCAGGACATAAAGGCGGTATCTCGACATTCGATTTATTTCCGAATAAAGATACATGGGCCAATGATTTTCTGACCATTTCGACCTTCGAGACGTCTGACGGATTCAACTTGTAGAGAGCAGACTCGAGGATGGATCGATTCTTGTCTAGCTTCTTGAACGAGCTCTAGTCTCGGACCAATCTCTACCTTAAAGAGAGTCCACAAAATAGAGAGTAAATGTCACACAATACGCTCATCACTACAATAGCTACTTAATTTTTCTTTAATATTTTTTATATTCCCTCCTATCCCTTCTCTTCCCTTTTAAAATGTGTGTGCTTGCGCAGTCCCTGTCAGCCTGTAAAATCAACAACAAAACAAGTCAGTCACTGTTTACATTTTTTAATTGTTTTTCGTCAACAACAACAGATTTTAGATAAAAACATTAAAAATAAATATTCTGTTTTTATGTTTTTATTTTCTCTCTCTCCCATATTTTTTATGACTCTGTCCTGAATTTGTTTTGTTGTTTTGTATTTCTCGCCTTGACATTTTTTTGTTTCAAGTCGTAAACGTTAAAATTGAGCTGCGTGACATGACAGATTTTTTTGTTGCAAGTCCTCTATTTTGTGGACACTTTTATTAACTCCAATTGTTCATAAGATAGAGGGTTTCTTCTATTGTTTAAATAGAAAGTCTCTTATATGGAGGGCCTCTTTTTCCATACAATAGAGGGTCTCTTCTAAAAAATCGTCTATAAAATAGAGGGGTTCTTCTGTTTTTCGTCAACAACAATGCTTTTTAATAACGTCATTCATCACTTAACTGATCATTCTTCTGTTTTCGTATAGAGTCTCCTATAAGGAGAGTCTCTTCTACTCCTTGAAATAAAGAGTCTCTTTTAAAAATCGTACGTAAGACAGAGGGCTTCTTCGATTTTCGTTATAGAGTCTCCTATAAAGAGAGTTTGTTTTAATCCTTAAAATAGAGTCTCTTTTAAAAATCGTACGTAAGACAGAGGGCTTCTTCGATTTTCGTTATAGAGTCTCCTATAAAGAGAGTTTGTTTTAATCCTTAAAACAGAGTCTCTTTTAAAAATCGTTCGTACAACAAAGGACTTCTTCTATTGTCTAGCTAACCTAATCACCTCTTTATAAAAAAGCGTTGGAAGTTGTCGCCCAAAAGAATTTTTTCTGACAGATTTTTGTTTCTTTTGTGTTCACTTAACTGATCATTCTCTCTCTTTTCTCCCACTTTTTTGTAATAAAAAAATTAACAAACATAAATCTTGTATAGTCGGCTTGATGAAAGGGCGGCGGCAGTTTCTTTTTATTTCACCCAACAACACGCTTTTTAATAACGTCATTTTTATAAGGGAAAGGCAAGTCTATTATGGTAAAATGCGCAAGTCTTTTTCTCTTTCTCTGCCTCTAACTGTCTGCCCTAAAAATGCTTTAAAAAGTCAGACAAAAATATTCCGCCTACTAGGCGTCAAACTCCTCCCTGAAAATTACGCTTGTTTAGTGTAAAACTTGGCAGAGAAAAATTTTGTGGAAATAGTGTGTAAAAATGAGAGAGTGTTGTGTTTAGTTTTTCTTTTACTCTTAAAAGAGTGTGAATAAAAATAAAAGAAGAGAAAGACTTTTTAGACATTTTGCCAAGTCACATTTTGCCAATAAGGCTAAAATCTCACTTTTTGTCAACAAAGTTTTTGACAAAACGTAGGTTTTTAGCCTTATTGGCAAAATGTGTTAGAGCCAAAAATATTCCCCAGGAGAGGCTTTCTAGACATTTTGCCAAGACACATTTTGCCAATAAGGCTAAAATCTCGCTTTTTGTCAACAAAGTTTTTGACAAAATGTAGGTTTTTAGCCTTATTGGCAAAATGTGTTGGAGACGAAAAGTGTCTCCAATTTGTCTCTCTCTTTTTTACCATTCTCTCTAATTATGTGTCGCTATTTTTTTCACTCCTCTTTGTCACCTTCCCTTCTTTCCCTACTTTCTCTTAACGCTTTTTTCTTCTCTTTTTTCCTTTTAGTCTGTCCTGGGCGTGTCGTTATTCGCGCCTAGCCCGACACATAAGCGGATTGGATTGTGAAAAACGAAACAGCCCCGCCTTTGTGTTTGTGTGTAAATGACTGACAAACGGCCCAATCGTCTCAATATTTGCCTACACAATTTCTTTTTTTTTGAAAAAATTTTTGGGAGGGTGTTGATGGATAAATTGTTGGGAGATGTCTTTTTTTTGTTAATCAACACTTGATTAAAAAATTATTTTTTTTAATTAAAAGGTCTCATTGTCTCATTCTCACCCACAACCCTTCTATTAAGCCTGTCTATTTGTTAGCTCAAGCTCCTTAATATTCCTCCACATCCGCCGAGTTTCACTGATTTCCTGTTAGTTTCCTCAATATTCTAATTTATCCCCGGACGAGGAATTTAGTTTAAAAAGGGCAAGAAACCTTTTCCAGATTTTGCTCTTTTTCATTCCCCAACATGAAAAGCGTGAATGTTAACTAAGCTTTTAAAACGCTTAAAAATGAGGGTTACCTGGGCAAGGGACTTAAAAATACAACCAAATCTGCCCTCTATCCCCTCGAGACACCCTCTAAAATCCCCACAATTTCGATCTTTTGGGTTGTCATATTTTCACTTCATTTTTTATTTTATTTTTTATACATTTTTGAGGTGTCAATTTTCACATTTATTCCCCCTCTTCAAAAAAATTCCTTTTTGTTTTTTCCAACTCTTTCATTTCATAATTTTGTTCTTTTTTTAAAAGGCTTACCATATGGCCAACAACAATCATCATCACTTCCACCAACAATCACCACCTCCTTTAAATAACAACTCTAAAGACTCAAATCCCGTCAAGATCGATGGGGATTTGTCCAATTCTTCAGAAAATGTCAAAATGTCGAATTTTCAAAATGTCAATGTCGGAATGTCAAATTCTCAAAATACTCACATTTCTGCAATAACTTCAAATAATTCAATAAACCCCCAAAAACCAATGGGGGATGTCCAAAATTTTGGCCCCCCAAATATTCTCCAAATGGCAATTAATAGGCCTGAAATATTCGCACAATTGTTTGGGTCAACAGCTTCTGGAAACTTTCCTTCATCTAATGGAGGTATTTTTAATAAAACACAAATAAAGAAAAATACAAGAAATCAGAATTAGGTAAATAAAAATCAGAATTATTTAAAGAAAAATACATTTATTCCCCCAAACAATTCTGGTTTTTATTTAATTCTGATTTTTGTGTTTTTCTGTTTTCTGTGTTTTTCTGATTTTTATTCAAGTTTTAACAAGTTTATTTTAATCAGTTCTGGTTTTTGTTGGGTGTTTTAATTAAATTCTGATTTAAGTGTGTGTTTTACTTGTTTTGTGTTTGTTTAGAAAATAGGGGTTTTGGATATTCTCTTTTCATTTCATTTTAATTTAATTAAAATTTAATTTTTTTTCAATTTTAAAGGAAGATTTCCTCCTCTTTGGCCTCTCCACACTCCTCTCCGTTTTTCTCCTTTTGATTTTGCTTCTAGAGAGATATTTGGAACAACAGCAATACCTTCAATAAATCACCCACCCTTTCCAATAACCAAAATAGATGATGGAATTAAAGATAACCCTGTTGTTCAATTAGAAGATAAAGATTTATGGGAAAAATTTAATCCTTTGGTTAATGAAATGATTATTACAAAGAGTGGAAGGTAAAAACAAGTTTTTATTTAATTGTTTTGTTTTGGGGGAAAATGTGTTTCAGAAAAAGTTTAATTAAAAATGTTTTTCTGGTCAAGTTTTGTATTTTATGTTTGAATTCAAGTTTTATTGATATTCTGATTTTAATTTAATGTGTTTGGTTAAATTTAATTCTGATTTAATTTTTATTAAAGGTTCTCATTTGTGTTTCATGTTTATTTGGTGTTCTGATTTATGTATTTTGTATTTTATTTTAAATCAGAACATGAAATAAACAAGAAATACAATCAGAATATTTAATAAAAATTAAATCAGAATTAAACCTTCCCAAAACATTGTATTTTATTCTGAATGTGTTTTCTGATTGTTTGTGTTTTTAATATTTTCAGAATTTATTTCCAAGTTTCAGAAAAAGTTGGAAACTTTAATTTCTCTAACATAAACAGACGGTTTCTCTCACACTCTAGCAGTCTCTCTATTTATTTGATATTTAGGCCTGTGTTTTTAAAATTAAAAGAAAATTTCTTTTTAAATTTTTATAAGGGGAAAACAATTAAAAATATATAAATTGTTTTGATCAGAAAAAATTTATTTTCCAATTCATTGCGCCATGGATTTGGTTATTTACTTATTTGAAAGAAGTGACAATTAAATGGCGTGAACGATTAAATAAAGATTATAGAGAGAAAAAAAGAAAATAAGTTAAAAAGTGTGGGAAATATTTAAAATGTTTTTAGGGGATAGACACGCGTCTTAAAAATAATAAAAAGAAAATACAAAAATAATTAGTCCCCTAAAACCTTTTCTCTTATTTTTATGGAAAAATAAAACTTGGGAAAATATGGTAATAAATTGAGAGGAAGATTTTATCTGATAGAGAAAGAAGAATAAACTTGTCCAAGTTTTAATTAGAGAAAATTATTGTATTCCAAGTTGTAAGTAAAATTTGTGTTTTTTAAATAGGTTGACAAATAAAATACAACTTTAATTCTGATTTACTGTGTTTTATTTAAAGTGTTTTTCTGGTCAAGTTTTGTATTTTATGTTTTAATTCAAGTTGTAATAATATTCTGATTTTGATTTAATGTTTTTGTGTAAGTTTAATTCTGGTTTTGTTTTTATTAAAAATTCTGATTGTATTTTAAGTGTTTATTTGGTGTTCTGATTTATTGTGTTTCATGTAATTCTGATTTAATTAAACTTTTAATTCTGATTCAAGTTTATTTGTATTTCTGCTTCTTTTTTAATTCTGATTTTTTAGACGAATCTTCCCTGCTTTAAAAGTGAAACTGTCTGGACTGGACAAGAAGGCCAATTATTATGTCATAATGGTAATTTTTTAATTTTTAAAAATAAAACAAAATTTATTTAAAGGATATAGTTCCTTGTGACGCCAATCGTTGGAAATTCCACAATTCTCGTTGGACTGTGGCGGGGAAGGCAGATCCAGAACTTCAAAAACCTCTACATATCCACCCAGATTCGCCTGCTACGGGGGAACATTGGATGGCTAAAGGAGCAAGTTTTCATCGTGTAAAGGTGACGAACAATGCTACAAACAAAGCAGAATTCGTGAGTTTTTAATTAAAATGTGTTTTAAAGTTTTAGGGGTAAAATACAATTCTGATTTTTCATTGTATTTCAAGTTTTAATGTGTTTCTGATTTATATCCATGTGTTTTATAAATGTGTTTTCCCTATATTCTGATTTAATAATATTGTGTATTTTACCTAATTCTGATTTACCTTAAAAATACAATGTTTGTAGGTAATTCTGGTTTATTTTACGTATTAATTCTGATTCAAGTTAATTGTGTTTTTGTATTTTTACTAATTCTGAGTTTAAATAAGTTTAATTCTGATATTATTTAAATTTTCCTTCTTTTCTCTAACTTCTCTCTTCAACTTCTATTTACTTTTCTTCGCGCATTTATATTAGCTTACCTCTTTTTCTCGTTTATTTTCTTACCTCTCTTCTTTTTTTACTTTTTCCACTTAACTACTTATTGCTATAAAATAGCTAATCCCCTTTTTTTCTTCTTTTTTTCCTAGTTACTTTATCGCCTTCAATTTTTGGGGTCGAGAATATATTTTTAAAGTAAAAGTCTTCCCTTCCCTCCCCTCCTCTTCTTTCCCTCTTCCCCTTCTAATCTTCTACAAAAATTTGAGAGGAAAATTATTTTTTTTATTAATTTTGTAAGGAAGGTGTCCTATCAACTAACTAACTACAACAAGTTCTCTCTAAAACTGACACACTTCTCCTCTTCATCAACAACAAACAGTGGCAGTCTCCCCCTTATTTTGACCACCCGAGAGCGACAACGATAACAAGTCCCCACGCTTTTACACTTTTCTTCTTTCCCTCTTTTTTTGATAACAGAAAACTGGGAGAATAAACAGAATGGAAGAGGGGTAGGGAAGGGAAGGAGGGGGGGGGGGGGTGCCAACGTCGCGCGACCAACCACCAACAACCAACACTTCTCTTCCTCTCAATTTACTTATCTTTTTTATTAAAAAAAGAGTAGTCCTAGTCCCCCCCCCTCCTCTCTTTCCTCTTTTTATTGGCCAAAAATATTTTTTATTTACTTAAGTATTTACCTCCACTCCCGTAATTCTCTGTTGCTCTTCTAAATATTATTTAACTACTTAATTTTCTTACCTTTCCTAAAAACATATTTTCTCGATTGAGTGGGGAATTTTTTTTCGTTTATTTGCGCTTTGAATGGAAGGGGAGAAAACAAAAAAAATATTTTTTTTGATGGAGTGCTGTGGCCTACTAAATATATTTATTTTATACACCTTTATAGCTTTTTGATAGAAAAAAGAGGGGAGAGGCGTTGGGGGAAGGAAAAGTCCAACACCGTATCCTCAAAAGTGAAAGGAAGAATAAATATTTTTAATAATTTTGTTAGTAGATAATTTAAATCAATTCGAAATGTTTTTCCGAAAGGACTCTACTATCAACGAAAGTGAAAAATCGAAAAACGTAGAGGAATTGAGGAATTTTTAAAAAAATTTAAATCAAAAAAATAATTTAAAATTGTTCCAAGGACAAAAATCATATTTTCAGATTAAATCACAACCTCCAAACTGTTTAAAATAAGATAAAAACATATTCCTAACAATTGTCACTGTATTGTCTTTAATGTATTTTTGATTAGATATCGAATTTGTTTGTCTAAATATTTGATAGATATATCGAAAAATCTGGTGACAACCTAGAATTTTTCTAAATTAAAATTCTCCATCCTTCTAGTTTACATACTGTGATTTGTTGTCGGATTATGTACATATTGTCCTTCTCTTCTCTCCCATAAAAATGTCACTATTAGGGACACATTTTCCCCTCCAACTTTTAAGAGGAGAAATTCTCTTTTTAAATATCACCTCTGGTGGCCCGGTCAAGTTTCCTCCCCTCCTCTTCCTTTTTTTAATATTTAAGAATTTGCCAATATTTAATAGTAAGTAACTGATTGATCACCTTAAAGCGTCTTCTCTTTGGGTATTTTTATTTTAATACCCCGAATAAAAAAAAGTTTGGAGGGAGGGGATTAAAAGAGAGAAAAAGGAGAAAGAAACATTTGTTCAATCCATTTTTCATTTATTTTTAATATTTTTACCCCTTGTATTGTTTTACTCATCTGCTTGTTTTCGTCCTAAAAACACACATACATGATTGGCCGTCAGAAAGATTGATGGACTCTGTAGAAATTAAAAGAGAAAATAGGCGTTTTAAAAATATTCTGATTTATTACAACATTTATGTATTTTTGTGTTTGACCAGGCGGATTAAATAAGATAAAGCAAGGGAATTTATTAGATATTAAAAAATCAGAATTGTAAAATACAAAACTTTGTTGTGTATTAAATACGTTAAATACAGAAATCAGAATAAAATAAAAGATAAAATACAAAAATTAATTAAACCAGAATTAAAATACATGTTTAAAAATATCAGAAATACAGAAATACTTTATTTGTCTAAATCAGAATTATTAGGAAAATAAAAATCAGAATTGTTTGAAATACAATCGTTTTAAAATCAGAAATACAAAAAAGAATAATCAGAATCATGAAATACATAATAAACAAAAAACACAATTAAATCAGAATTTGTATTTTATTTAATTCTGATATGAATGAAAACACAAACAATAAAAATTATTTGTATTTTTTCAGACTGTTCTCAACTCTATGCACAAATACCAACCTCGTATACACATTGTTCGTTCAAACGATGTACATTCCTATAAAGTAGCTAATTGGTCTACAACTGTATTTCCTGAAACTGAATTTATTGCAGTCACTGCCTATCAAAACAGCCAGGCAAGTAATAAATCTTTTATGGTTTTCTGATTTTTGTTCTGATTTTTTGAATTAAAAATAAATTTAGATAATTAAAACATAATTACTAAAAATAAATATTTTAATAGAAAATACAAAAGTATGGTAAATCAGAATTAATGAGACAATAAAAGGCTGTACTTTAGTACGTGGGTGCAGGCTTTAAATTACAAATGTTATATCATTTGAAAGAGCTAGTCGAGCTTAGTCGAATGCCACCAAAATTAGCTCTAGGAAAAATTTTTGAACCGAGATACAGGCGATTGAAAATCGAAAAACCATAGGGGGGACCAAGCACTTTTTTGGGGTGAAAAATTCGAATATGCAAATTATACCTCATTCGAAAGAGCTCGTCGAGCTGAGTCGAATAACACCAAAATCAACGAAATCCGACTTGATTAGACAAAGTTATGATCTTTTCTTTTAGCTCCTTACCTATGGCATCTGTGGAGATTTTTGCTGCTACGGAGGCCACAAATACGTCCAGAGCAAGGTAGATAGGAATAGGTTTATGTTACACGCCCAGACCCATCGCCCGTAGACTCCCCGCGAGGCGCGTGCCGCAAAACCCCGCGCGAAGCGCGGGTTTTGCACAAGCGCCTCGCCGACGCTCCATAGGTTTAGAGTTTTTGTGTTATAACTTTGTCTAATCTTGTTCAATCACGGTGATTTTGGTGTCATTCAACTCATCTCGTCGAGCCCTTTCGAATGAGCTATTATTTGCATAATCGAATTTTTTGACCCAGAAAATTTTCAAATTTCAGGGGTCTGTAACTCGGCCAAATGAAGTCGGGTTTCGTCGATTTTGGTGTTATTCGACTCAGCTCGACGAGCTCTTTCGAATGAGGTATAATTTGCATATTCGAATTTTTCACCCCAAAAAAGTGCTTGGTCCCCCCTATGGTTTTTCGATTTTCAATCGCCTGTATCTCGGTTCAAAAATTTTTCCTAGAGCTAATTTTGGTGGCATTCGACTCAGCTCGACTAGCTCTTTCAAATGATATAACATTTGTAATTTAAAGCCTGCACCCACGTACTAAAGTGACCCCCAATAAAACACTAGAATAAACCAGAATTTTATTTTCTGATTTGTATTTTTAATTTGTAAAATTTGGTTGGTAAATCAGAATTATTTTTAAAAAATACAAAACCTTTTACAAATCAGAAATAGGTATATAAAATACATTAAAAACAAATCAGAATTTTAAAGAAACACAAACATATAAGTTAGAATTATCAGAATTTTTTAGTTGTATTTTCTGTTTTGTATTTCTTGTATTTTTCATGTTTTTATAAAACATAAAAAGTGTTGGTAGTTGAATTACCATATTTTTTTTAATATTTTTCTTTAAAAATTGCCAAAAAATGCCACAAAATTTATTTTATTTTCTCTCATAATTTATATTTTAAGGTCGTAATCCTTCCTTATTTTTAATCGTTTTCTTTTTCAAAATTTATGCCGAAAATATTTTTTTGAGTAAATTTAAGGATTATATTCCCATAAAATAATAAAAAGAAAAGGAGGAAAAAGAAAGGAGGGGATTAGTAGATTGACTGGTTGAATGTGTGTCTTTAAACACGGCGCATGTCGTAACCCTTCCCCCTTGAGGGAGAAAATTATTTTTTTTCTTTTCTAAAAATAATTTTTACGCCCTTTCCATGTTTCCTTCTATCAATCATCACCTTGCCGACTAAAAATATTTTTTATGATTTTTCAAATTGTTTTGCCCCTCAATCCACATGGGAAAACAAAGAAAAGGAAGCGCTGTGCAATTTTAGACTTAAGGAAGGAATTAAATATATCAGAATTAATAAATTATATTGTGTTTTTATTGATGTTTGCAACATCTTTTATTTACTTGTGTGTTTTCTTTGTATTTTTGTTTTATTTCTGATTTGTTTTTATTATTTGTTTTAATTTAATTCTGATTTGTATTTCAGCTTAAACTTGTTTTTACTTTTAATGTTTGTTTAAATTTCTGATTGTGTTAATTCTGATTTATTTTTTGTATTTCTTATTTTTAATCGTATTTCTGGTTTAATTATTATTTGTGTTTTTATTCTATTATTCTGATTTTCAATTCAAGTTTAATTATAAGTAATTCATGTTTTACAAAATTCTGATTTTGTATTTTCTTTTTCTGATTTTAATTCAAGTTTATTTTTTTTCTTCTTTCTCTAACTCATCTCCTCCCCATACAGTAGTTTTAACAACATTTTCTTTTTTATTTATCTTTAAAAACACAAAAACATTTTTCCGCTTATTTTCTACCAGTCTCTTTTTATTGGTTATTTTTCTTTTCACTTTGCGTGTTTTATCAGCTTTTTCCCTCTCCCTTCTTTTACCCATCTCCCTTCATTATTTATTCTCCTTTTCCTTTTCCTCTTTCCGCCATTTTTATTGTCTCTTTTTGGCCATTTTTGGGTAGTTTAACAACAACACAAAACACTTTTCCGGTTTTTAAAAGCTAAAAAATTATGAAAAGAAAATTAGTCAACTATATATTTATTCTTTTTTTCTAATTTTCTTTTCAATTTAACCGCTTTACGGTATTTATTTAATATTTTATGGATTAGTCCTAAGAGAGAAAAATATGTTTTTAATGAAGAAAAAAAATTTTTCTGAGAAAAAATTAAAGAAAAAATTGAAAAAAATTTAAAAGTAATTTAGGAGGTCTCTGAGGAATATTTTAACTCTAAATTGTTTTTAGAAAAGAAAAGGAGGGAAACTTAATTGAGTAGACACGCAATGTAATTTAGTGCTAAATAAACGAAATAAATAAACTTTAAATAAGTGGGAGAGTTTTGTGTTTTAGAAGGGAGTGTATTTTTTAATTCTGAAAAACCCAGAATTTTAAAACTCAAGAATACATTTGAAAACAGAATTTAAAAATACAGCTCAGAAAAATAAAATCAGAAAAGATAAAATACAAATCAGAATTAAACAAATGAATAAAACCAGAACTAGAAACGAAAATGCAAATTATCAGAAATTAAATACAACTTGGAAACCAGAATTTAGAAAAATACAACTTTTAGTAAATACGAAAATACAAAAATAAAAATCAAAAATTAAACTTTAATAACAATAAAACCAGAATTTGGAAAAATACAAATAACTAAATACAAAAAAATACAACTTAAAAATCAGAATTAATGAAAACACAAGAATAAAAATCAGAAAAACACAAAATACAAAATATTTTTTCAGATAACTGACCTAAAAATCGACAACAATCCCTTCGCCAAGGGTTTTAGAGACAGCGGTGCTGGCAAACGAGAAAAGAAACGTTTAGCTATACACAGGACAAACTCCTCTAGCAATTCAGCTTTACAAATTGCCAGAATTTTAAGTGGAAATAATACAAGCAATTTAAATTCTGAAGACGACAGTGATGACGATTTTGAAGATAATTTAGGGCCTACAAAAGCTAAAAGAGCAAAAAGTAATTCTTCTATATCTTCTAATTGTTCTAATAATGAAGGGGGAGGAATTATTGAAAATGGAAGAAAAAGAATATTTAATTTAAATAATAATAGAGAGAGGATGACTACAACAACTACAACAACTTCTATTGGGAGAGGAGGGGGAATAATGCATTCTTTGGTTTGTGTTTTTGAAAATACTTTCTGATTTTTCTGCTGAGAATAATTTTTCGAAACACCTAATTTTTGAAAACACATTCTGATTTTTAGAGAAATACAAATAAAATCAGTAGGTAAAAATCAGAATATAAAAAATAGAAAGTAAAAATACGTGTCAGAATTAAAAACCAGAAATATAAAAAGAAATACAAAATAAATAAAAATCAGAAATAGAGAAATACAAAAATTAAAAACCAGAAACATAAAACACAAACATTGTTTTTCTTCAACAACATATAAAAAACACATTTTCTGATTTTAAATGTTTTTAAAACATTTCTGATGTTTTAGGAATAATTATGAATTTATCAAAACATGTTTCTGCCTAAAAAAAATTTTTTTTTAATTTTAAAGCCAGGATTTCGACCTCATTTACAAATACCAACAAATAGTAACAGACCCCCACTACAACTACCTCCTCCACCTTTACATCATTTCCCTCTACCTCCCCAACAACAATTAATTTCTCCTTCTTTAATTCAACATTTATTAACCCCTTCAACATCTTCCCTTTCTTCATTATTTCCAAATCCTTATCCACAACATTTAACAAATTTTCAAAATTTTAATAATAACCAACAACTACCCTCTCCACTCATTGTAGCTTTACAACATAAAATGGCCTATGCAAAACATCAACAACAATATTTAAATAATCAACAACAACAACAAAATTTTAAAAGAATACAACAACAACAAACATTAATACAAAATGGGGAACAACAAAAACATTTAGAAAAACATCAAGAACAACAACATCAAAAACAAAACATTTTAGAAGAGAAACATCAACAAGAACAACAACAAAACATAGACCAGCAAAAACATCAACAACAACAAAACATTTTATTAGAAGAAAAACATCCAGAACAACAATGTTTGGAACAGCCAAAACAACAAAACAACATTTTAAAAGAAAACACAAGAACAAAAACATCCTCCTCTCCTTTACAAAAACAACAACAAGAAACATTATCTTCCCCTTTTGTTTCTAAAAGATTTCAATTTGATGTAAACTCTTTGTTAGAGAAAAGTTGAGAGAATGTTTAATAGACATGTTGTGATTGGAAACAAATGTTGATACATTTTGTGGGACATTAGAGTCTTTTGAAAAAAAATTTTATTTTAAAAAATGAAATTTAATATTTAAAAAAAATTTTTCTTTCCAATCACACTAGTCGTACACCAAATAATAAGATTCTGTCTGATCATCCATCCTCCTCTATCTCCTCAATTTTTACGGGTTCAAATAGGGCGTGGTCCCCAATTTCCTTTTTAATTTTAGAAATTTTTTTTCTTTTTTTTTCTGTTGCTTTAGATATATATTCTTTATTTACTTTTGTATATATTAATTTACATATTTTGTATTTTCAATTGCATTTTTTTTCACCCAAAATTTTAAAGAAATTTTTCCCCAACACCATTCCACCGATGAAAAATTAATTTTTGTTATTCCAAATTTTAATATTTTTCAATTTTTGTGAGACTTTTAAAAATTTTGAATAAAATAAAAGAATTTTTAAAAAATATTTTTAATTTAAAAAAAGCTTGAAAAACCTCTCAAAAAATTATTTTTAGCATAAAGGAATCGAACCATAGCCATTTCTCGCTACAACCCTAAACCACTAACTATTACACCACAACGACCGTTTAATAAAACCTAAATTAAATTGACTAAATAATTAAGTCAACCCTAGAGATCAACTCAAATAATCTGTTAAAAGAATTGTTCTCTAAAATTTATTTTTTCGGCACAAAATTTTTCTAATAAAAATTTAAGTAAAATAAAAGTTTTTAAGTAATTTAGAAATTTAGATAAAATTTTATTTATCAGAAATATTTCTTAAAAGTATCCCAATTTGCACATTTGACTCTTTTAGTTGTGAGCACCAAGAACGAAGCTAAAAAATGAAACAATAAAAAAATTAGGATAAATTTATTTTTGTTCATACTATTATGTAAATGATTAAAAATCACCTAGAAAAACTTTTCTTTCCAAAATTGAGCGGAAAAAAGATAAATTAGGATTTTGGAAGATTCTTTTTGGAAGGGTTTTCATGGACAAATATTTATCCATAAGAGTTTGGTTTCTCAAAAATAACTTTCTTTCACAAACTTGTCCTTTCTTTTCATTTGGTATTAGATCCCCCCAATTTGGAAGAGTTAGAATTCTATTGGGCTATTTTAGTAAATATGGTATTCGCTTTATAAACAAGCACCCAAACATTACCAACTCAACAAATATATTTGTGGACACACTAAATTACTTTTATTTCAATACAAAATTCTGTGATTGTTTTATGTTTTAATTTCACTATATCTAGTACAATTTAAAAATCCCTTCTTCCCCCTTTTTACCTGTTCAAAAGACCCAATCATTGCCCAAACACGCAAAGAACAATGACTTCTACAAAAATTAAGTAAAAGTACATCAACATCTATTTGTTCACAACAACCAAATTGTCCATTAAATGTATTACAGTATTGGGATCTAAAAATAAAGAGATTGAGTGTTTTTTAATGATTTCTCTTCTCTTTTTAAGTAATTTAATACTTTTATAGAATAAAAAAATTATTTTTTATTTATGAGAAAAAAATTATTTTTGTCGAGAATTTCAATAAAAAATATTTTTTTGGGTAAGTGCAAATAATTTTTTTTCCTATTTATTTTTATAAACACATATGTACACACATACAAGTCAAACAAAAAAATTTAAAATTTTTTAAAAACTCCAAATGTCTAGACAAATAAAATCATATTTTTGTTTATATTTTAATAATTTTAAAGTTAAAATATATACAAAAAATGTATACAGTTAGTTCAGAACTCGTGTTCGAGTCAGAAAATAAATTCAAAAATCAAAAAAAAAATTTTTTAAATTTTTTGAAAAATTCGTTTAGGCCAAAACACCTTGGAGAAATTTTTATTTTGATCAAAAACCGTTTTGGCACCTCATTAAAAATCAAAAATTGACTCCCTCCGCCTTGTTATTATTAATTTTCCCTCTTAGTCCAACAACAAATTCTCCTCTTCCCTCTTCAAAATTACCTCAATTGTGTCAATTTCCCAAAAGCATTTCTAAATTGTTTGTTTGTTGTGTGTAACATTAAAACATCTCTAGATTGATTTAAATCAAAATTTTGTTGTTTTGATATAATTGAAGAAGAATTACTACAACAAGTATTCCCCCCACCTCCCCCGCCTTCTAAACTTAAATTTGAAGTTTTAAAAGAATCTAAAGACGAGGATGTTGATAAATGTGAAAGTAATTCTTTTTGGAGAGAAGCTACTGCTGGAGTTAAATCCGACTCCTAAAAAATTAAAAAAAATTTTTTTGAGGTTATTTTTAATTTTACCTGAGAATTATTAAAATTCTGAACAGACAAACACATTTCAATAAACTTTTCAACAACTAGCAATAATTGAAAACAAAGTTTGTGTAATGATTTGTATAGAAGAAACTCCTGTTAGAAAATTAGGATTAATATTAAACTTGTAAAATAGTTTAAAAACAGAATAAAAATCAGAACAAATAACAAACAAAATAAAAATCAGAATAATTATCAGAACAAAACAAAATATCATAATCAATCAGAACATCAGAACAATTATCGGAATAAAAATCAGAACAAAAACACAAATCAGAAATCTAGAACAATAATCAGAATATCAGAATCCAGAAACTCTCAAAACAAAAATCAGAACACAAACAAAACAATTACCATCAAAACAAGGTCAACACAACAAAATTAAAAACAACAAACAAACAAAACAAACTTGATTTTTAATAATTTGGAATTGTTGGTTAAAAGAATTATTAATTGTTGATGTTGTTGTTAAACTAGAAGTTGTTGTTGTTGTTGTTGTATCTCCAAAACTATTATTTTTATTTTCGGCTCCACTAATTAATAATAATTTTTGTGATGTTTTGACCATATTAAGAGCCTTTAAATTAAAGATAAAAATTTTCCCATTTTTTCTTTTTTAACGCTTTCCATGTGCCTCTTATTTTGTGTATTTTTTTTAATTTTTGAAATTTGAGAGGTTTAAAAATAAAATATAGGTTAAAAATGGACACATTTTCCCTCTCCTTTTTATTTTCCAAAAATGGAAGAATTTTTTCCCTTTTATTTTAAAGCAATAAAAATATAAAATGACTCCTTTTTTTGAATTGCCAAGTGAAAACAGGAAAAATAAATAAAAATACCGACAAGAAAAAAATCCCAAGAGTAAAAAAATGATGATGACCGGTTAAAAATGAAATAATAAAGAAATAATGAGAGTAAATTATTACAGAAAAAAAGGATTAAAATTTAAAATAAAAACACACAAGGTGTATTTTAAATAATTATCAGAAAGAGTAAATAAAAGAAAATACAAAAGAAATACATTTTAAAAATCAGAATATTAGAAAAAGAAAATACAAAAATCAAAATTCTTAAAAGAAAAATACAGAAAAAAAACAGAATTTTGAGAAAACACAAGTTTTTAAACTGTCTATATAAAAATCAGAATTTTGAGAAATTAATAAATGAACAATAAAGAAATACAAAAATCAGAATTCTTAAAAGGAAAATACAAAAAATCAGAATTCTGAGAAAATACATGTTTTAATATATTATATAAAAGTTTTGGAAAAAAATTTATAAGTCCTTACAGAGTTGAGATAATGGGCTGAAAGTTTTACATGTCCAAGTCAAATTTTATGGGGCATATGGGAAAAATACGGACGGAAAATTTTTTTACCCCCTTGGTACCTAAATAATACAGGTGCCGGGGCTATCTCGGGAATGGGTGGGGTTAGAAGAAAATTTCTGCTGGTAGGATTTTAAGTTGGAACCAACTAATATATGTAGGAAGAAATTCGAAGTCGAAATTCGAATTGTAAGGGTACTTATGCTTGACACCAAATTCAGACATTTTCGGTGAATTGCAGGTTTTGTCGGACTTGAAAATTCGCGTTTTTTAAAAATAACTCGAAAATGGATAAAGATGGCGAAAAATTTCTGCTGGTAGGATTTTAAGTTGGGATAGGTAGATATATGTAGGAAAAATTTCAAAGTCGGAAGTCGAACTTCAGGGGTACTTATGCTTGACAGAAAATTCTGGTAAGAAAACTGTCCGACAGAAAAATGTCGGATTTCTTCAAAGTGAGGAAAGCCAGGGGCAAATCTTATAGGTGAGAGAGAAAAATTTCAAAGTCGGAATTTCAAAAATGGACAAGTGAAATTTCGATTTCAAAAAGTGGGATTTCGAAACCTAAGCAAGTTTCGAGTTGAGGGAGGTTAAGTTGATTAGGGATCCGGGATTTCGGGATTTTTAGGGATTTAAGAATATGGTCGAATGAGTAGTCATTCAAGAGGGGATAATGAGGGGAGTTGAATGGGATATATGATAAAGCCGAAAGTCGAACTTCGAAATCCTTGATTTTCGGGATTTGTGGATATGGGCAAGTGGGTAGTCATTCAAGAGGGGATAATGAGGGTAGTTGAATGGGATAAGGTATAAGGTCGAAAGTCGAAGTTCGAAGTCAAACTTCGAAATCCGGTATTTTCGGGATTTTCGAAATTTTTAAATATAGTCGAATGGGTAGTCATTCGAAAAGGTATGATGAGGGGAGTTTAGTGGGATAATTAAAAATGTCAAATCCCTGAAATTCCAATCCCTAAAAACCCAGATTACGAAGTTCGAACTACAAAGTTATAATTTTCGTCATAAATTTTTATCCCACCGAACTCCACTAATTATCCTCTCTTGAATGAATACTCATATCCCATACTTCCTAGCACGAAAATTTTGAAGTTCGAACTCCGAACTTTGATTTTTGTATCTATTATTTATCCCTTTGATATACCCTCATTATCCCTTTTGAATGAATACAAACACACCAATAGTTCCTGAGCCCGAAAATCCCGTATTTCGAAGTGTAGAAGAAGGAGATGTTCGTCGAGTAAAATCTTTAATTGACAGAAAAATGCTTGCAACTGTTAAAGACAGTCACGGTAATTATATTAAATTTTTGTAAAATATTTTTTAAAAATTATTTTTGTAGAAATGGGAATGACTCCTTTACATAAAGCTCTTCTATATGGACAAACAATTACTTAAAAATTAATACAAAAATATTTTTTTAATGAAAAACCTTTTTTAGGTTCGATTTATGTTAACAAAATACCCTCATTGTGTTAACGAAACAGATCATGTTTGTTATTTTTTTTTGCTTTTTTAAAAATAAAAAAATTTCTAGGCAGACAGAACAGCTTTACATTATGCTGATCTAACAAGTTAGACAAAGTTATGATCGTTTATTTTAGCTCCTTACCTATTGCATCCGTGGAGTTTTTGCTGCTGCGGGGAAGCCTGGCATGACCAATGTTATCGATGATAAGAATAGGATTAAGTTACGAGCCCAGAACCCAGCGACCATTGACTCCCCGCGAGGCGCGTGACGCAAAACCCCGCGCGAAGCGCGGGTTTTGCACAAGCGCCTCGCCTACTCTCCATAGGTTTACGTTGGCTATTTTGATAAAAATTTGCCCATCGAAAAGATATTAAAATAAGCCTAAATATTTAATTCTTTTGGAAATTTAATTTAATTTAAAAAAATTGTATTTTCCCAAATATAGAACAGGGAAATTTACGTGCTATAAAATTATTAACTGACAGAAAGAAATTAGCTTTTTGTAGAGATAGTAAAGGACTTGCACCTTTAAATAAAGCTGTTTTTTGGACAAACAGAAAAGTTTGAAACATAAATTTTTTTAAATTTATTTTTTAATTTAAAAGAATTTAATTCGTAATTACTCAGAATCTGTTAACTCAATGGATCAAAGTAGAAGAACTCCTTTAGATTATATGTATAAATTAATGATGTGTATAAATTTTTTATATGTATAAATTAATGAGGCGGGTTTTCTTGCAAAATTAAGTAGGTCCGAGTTATGGCCGTTCAAAGTTGGTCAAGACAAAACCCCGTCCCGATTTTTTTCTCAATTCTTTCATTCCCAATTTAACAAATTTGATTTTCTGTTTTCCATTTTTAATTTCTTTAATATTTTCTATGCAAAAATCAAAAATAAAAATAAAGGATTAAATTGTAATGAGAAACAATATTAAGAGGCAAAAGGTCAAATTTGAATTTTCTTCCCTTATCAAGTTTTGAATAAGAGTAGGGAAGAAAATTCAAATTTGACCTTTTGCCTCTTAATATTGTTTTTCTCATTTTCATTTACTTCTTTATTTAATGTTAATTTTTTGCTGTGTGTAATTTTAATTTTTTCTGATTTTTATTTTCAAACCTTATTTTCAAAGTTTTCCTTTTTAAAAATCATTTTAAATAACATTGAAAATTTACTTAATTTCTAAATTTTATTGTATATTTAAAAGTTTGAAAGTCGCCTTTTCCCTATATAATTTGCCCTTCGAGCTGAGTCGAATGTCATTAAAATTAACGAAATCTACTATCTTGTATAATCGAATTTTTCACCCTAAAATCTGCTTGGTCCCCCCTATGCTTTTATGAATTTATAGACAAATATATGGAGGTGGGTTAAAGTCCAGTGAGGTGGGATTTTTGTTCAGTTTTTGATTCGGATCGTCGTGTTTTGTTTTCCCGTTAAAATTTTTGAAAAATATTTTTTGTAATTTATGAAAATTTTTTTCGAAATTTATGAAAATTTGGTTCAGTTTTTTTGGTTTTACGGACAAAGATGGGGTTTTTAAGGGGTAGAGGGGTCCCTTCACCAGTTATAGCTGAGGACTGAACTGAGCCGGGACATAAATGAATTGCTCCGACTTCTCCATTCTTTTTTTCTTTCCTTCTATTAAAATTTTTTCCTTCTATTTTTCCTCACTGCCTCTTAAGGGGTTGGGGTCATAAGGGCGCGGGGCCATTAGGGCGCCAGCACTAGAAACTGACATTTAGGCGAAACCGAAATTTATAAAAATTTTCTCAAATTTCTTTAACATCATTGACTACCTCCTCCAGAAATTTCAGAATTTTTCATCGAATATTTCTGAAGTTATAGTCGATAAACTGCGAAACATTTTTGGCCACAATTTCCTAAATTCTTGATCAAAAATTCTGAAATTTTTGGGGAACGTAGATAGAGGCATGAGAGTTATTATCAAAATTTTATCTTTTTTGTTTTTATTTTTTTATCTTTAATTTTATCTTTTTTGTTTTAAATTTTATCTTTTTAAATTTTATCTTTTCCTCTACCGAATGGTTTTATTTAAAACAATCATTACTTTTATAGATAAAATTTAGTCTTTAAATTTTAAAAATGCCTTCCAAACAACAAATAAAGCGTGAAAAAAGAATGGTACAACAACGCAGCGCAAAGGATCTAAAGAGTCCTTTTGAGGACTATCAGGTCAATCCTGATTCAACTGCGGTGATATTGCGCGGCGAAGAAGTTCCGGTATAAGTTATAAATACAAAGTAAAATTGAACTTCATTCGCCTCTTTTTCTTCACAATCTAGGGATTGAAACATTTTTATAGGATTTTATATTATTGTTTCTACAACATTTTTAGTCAGACTTTTTTAATAATTTTAGGGAAAGCGGGGACAATGAAGTTCAATTTCACCTAATACAGTTGAACCTCATTTTAAACCCCCCCCCAAGAGTGTACAATAAAACATATCAAAATTTAAAGTTTCTGTTTAAGTCACATTGGTATTTAGGCAAAAGTGAATCGTGTATTGAGTTATAAGGAATCTATTGTTGACTTAGTTTTTTAAGTGAAGTTCGGTTATATTTTCAAATACTTATGTAGTAGTTAAACTATACCGTTTTCTTGGGTAATTTGTTTTGTTAAACTTAATTATTTTCTAAAATAAAAATTTTTTCATTTCTAAATTATAACATAATTATAGGACTTTGGACACGCAGGATCCTCTGGTAATGTTTTTAGTGTGTCACAATTAGGGTTGAGTGTGTCCTCTATGGATGTTGCTGCCACAACATCTAGAAATGACTCTCCTTTTTTGTCCGCTATGGGTGGTTCTCCTTCAACCTCAAATGATTCTCCCTTTTTGTCCTCAAGAACAATGATTCGATCTGATTGTCCAGAAAAAGTTAGTAGATTTGATGAGTCTAACGTTAGTTGTCTTGACGACGAGTCCATTGTTAGTCTTGACATTGATTCTGATTCCTCTTGTGCTTTACCAATCTGTAGTTCTTCTAAAAGGGGTCGGGGTCGTCCAAGAAAAATAATTCGTAAAGGTGCCGGAAGACCTAGAAAAGTATCTATTTGTGACTCTGTTCCTGATGAATGTGTAATTATTAATGATGAACCGATTATATTTTTAGCCCCTGATCCTCCAGATATGCCTGTTCGTCAATCTGTGCCTGTTCGTAAATCTGAACGCATTAAAAATATACTCTCTTCTAAGAAAAATCCTATTACCGATAATAATAAATGCCTCAGTACGCATGAAGGGTTTCCTTGTGCTGATACTAGAGCTCGCCATACTGCTGAGTATTATGACTCTGGAGACATTGGCAAATTTGAATGTCATTATTGTAAAGCACTTTTATTAGAATCCGAAATTAATCAAGGTCATAAATCCAAGTTTAAAGTTATCACTTCTTCACTTTGTTGTAGCTGCGTGCTTAGAATTTTGAAGCTTGAAGCAAATTTGCTTCAGGTTTTAATTTTTGAGACATGAAGCAAATTTTGCTTCAACTTTTAAAATTTTGATGTGAAGCAGTTTTGCTTCAACTTTTGAAATTTTGATTTTAGAAGCAATATGGCTTCGTGTTTTGTTAATTTTTTTAAAGTTTAGAACTTCGAAATTAGATTTTTGGGAATTGGGTCGTTATAGGAATAGGGTCGTTATAGGAAACTTGATCGTTATAGGAATAGGGTCGTGTTACGAGCCCAGAACCCAGCGACCTTTGACGACCCGCGAGGCGCGTGCCGCAAAACCCCGCGCGAAGCGCGGGGTTTTGCACAAGCGCCTCGTCTACGCTCCATAGGTTTAGGTTTACCATTTTAATCTAAAAGGAGTCGCGAGGGCCGAAGGCCCGAGCTGAACACCCATCTTAAAGGAATCGCGAGGGCCGAAGGCCCGAGCTGACACCCATTTAAAAGAGAGCGCGAGGGCCGAAGGCCCGAGCTGACACCCATCAAAAAGGGAGGGCGAGGGCCGAAGGCCCGAGCTGACACCCATCTAAAAGGGAGGGCGAGGGCCGAAGGCCCGAGCTGACACCCATCTAAGAGAGAGGGCGAGGGCCGAAGGCCCGAACTGACACACATCTAAACGGAAGGGCGAGGGCCGAAGGCCCATCTAAAAGAAAGGGCGAGGGTGGAAGGCTTCGGCCATGTAAAATGAAGGGCGAGGGCCGAAGGCCGCGCTGACACCCATCTAATAGAGAGGGCGAGGGCCGAAGGCCCGATCTGACACACATCTAAACGGAAGGGCGAGGGCCGAAGGCCCGAGCTGACACCCATCTAAAAGGAAGGGCGAGGGCCGAAGGCCCGAGCTGACACCCATCTAAAAGGGAGGGCGAGGGCCGAAGGCCCGAGCTGACACCCATCTAAAAGGAAGGGCGAGGGCCGAAGGCCCGAGATGACACCCATCTAAAAGGAAGGGCGAGGGCCGAAGGAAGGGCGAGGGCCGAAGGCCCGAGCTGACACCCATCTAAAAGGGAGGGCGAGGGCCGAAGGCCCGAGCTGACACCCATCTAAGAGAGAGGGCGAGGGCCGAAGGCCCGAGCTGACACCCATCTAAAAGGAAGGGCGAGGGCCGAAGGCCCGAGATGACACCCATCTAAAAGGAAGGGCGAGGGCCGAAGGCCCGAGCTGACACCCATCTAAAAGGGAGGGCGAGGGCCGAAGGCCTGAGCTGAAACCCATCAAAAAGGAAGGGCGCGGGTGGAAGGTTTCGGCCATGTAAAAGGAAGGGCGAGGGCCGAAGGCCCGAGCTGACACCCATCTAATAGAGAGGGCGAGGGCCGAAGGCCCAAACTGACACACATCTAAACGGAAGGGCGAGGGCCGAAGGCCCGAGCTGACACCCATCTAAGAGAGAAGGCGAGGGCCGAAGGCCCTAACTGACACATCTAAACGGAAGGGCGAGGGCCGAAGGCCCGAGCTAACACCCATCTAAAAGGGAGGGCGAGGGCCGAAGGCCCATCTAAAAGGAAGGGCGAGGGTGGAAGGCTTCGGCCATGTAAAAGGAAGGGCGAGGGCCGAAGGCCGCGCTGACACCCATCTAATAGAGAGGGCGAGGGCCGAAGGCCCGATCTGACACACATCTAAACGGAAGGGCGAGGGCCGAAGGCCCGAGCTGACACCCATCTAAAAGGGAGGGCGAGGGCCGAAGGCCCGAGCTGACACCCATCTAAGAAAGAGGGCAAGTGTGGAAGGATGAGTCCCAATGGGGGAAAGACGAGGGCCGAAGGCCCGAAGTGACTCTAAGTCGAAGGATGAGTCCCAACGTGAGAAAGACGAGACCTGAAGTGTCTCTAATTGAAAGGATGAGTCCGAACGTGAGAAAGACGAGGGCCGAATGCCCGAAGTGACTCTAAGTGAAAGGATGAGTCCCAACGAGGCTAATCTTTTCTTCCAGGCATAAAAAATCGCTAGCGGCGCGCGAAGCGCGCCCCTAAAGCCGATAGGCTTTCGAACGGGCAGGGCCAAATTCAACCCCAAAGCAAAATTAAACCGCCACAGTATCGTAATAGGCACCCCAGTGGTCAAACCCATCGCTAGTTTTAAATGTTTATAAAAATCAGAATCCTAAACAAAGAATTAGATAAAGAAAAATATACAAAAATCAGAATTTAATTTTTTCAGAATTTAATTAAAACAAAATACAAACTTACCCTTAAAGATTGTTCATAATGTTCATTAAACGCCTTAAAATTGAAAAAAAACTTTTAAAAATCTGTTAAAATAAAACAAACATCAAAATGTTCACGAAGTTCGAATAAAGCAATTTTTATTGAATCGAGTAAATTAGAAGAATTAATCTAAAAAATTATTTTTTTTCAAATGTTTTTAAAGAAAAACTTACAAATTGAGAAGATACAAAAAGGAAAGGACATTCAACAAATTTTAAAAGAAAATTTAAAGAACGTAAAAATAATTGGGAAATATCTGATGACATTTTTTGTTGTTGTTGAGAAGAATTAAAGATATCCAAAGAATCTCTCAAAATGCGAACAAGAAAAATACTTTTCTCCTTAAAAAAATTTTTTTTGAATAATTAAAAAATAAAAATGTTACTCGAAAAAGTTGTGTTAATAAAATAATTGAATTTGAAATTATTATTCCATTTTGATCGTTGTCTAAGCGAGAAATTAAATTATTCCATAAATGTTCAACCTACAAATGTTTAAAAATTAATATTAGAAATAAAATACAAATAAGAAAACACGCAAACCAGAATAATAATATTAAAAAGAAATACAAAAGAAAACACAAAAACCAGAATTTATTTAAAACAACAATTAAAGCAAACAAACCAGAAACACAAAAAAAAACAGAATACAAAACGAACAAAGATAAAACAAAAACACCAGAATCTACCTAATTTAAATCAGAACAGATGAAAAGATAAAATACAAAAGCAGAAACCAGAATTATAATAAAACAAAACACAAAAAATACAAAAACAGAATAAACAAAACAAACAACAAAACACAAACATATTAAAATCAGAATTTAAAACAAACATATAAAAACACAAATTTCTATTAATAAATTATTAAAACACAAACCATTCCAGAAATATGATGTGAACATTCCAGACGCAAATAATTATTTTGTTGGTGTTGTTGTTCTTCGTCAAAACATTTTGTATTTTGTTGTTGTTTAAATTGTTTTTGTTGTTGTATTTCAGAAAATAAAGGAATAATAGAATGTGTTGTTGTTGTATGTAATGAATTTGAATGTTGGGAAGAAGATTCTGCACTAGAATTTCTTCTTCCAATAAGTTTGTGTTGTTGTCTTGTTGTTGTTGTATTTATTGAAGGTGATATTGTGGATGTTGTAGAAGAAGAAGGGAAATGTTGTTGTTGATTTTGTTGTTTTCTTGGGGAAATTGAAGACAACAAAATTTTTGAAAATTTTTTATTTTCTTTTCTTCTCATTACCACCATTTTGTGTTCATCCATTAACTGATTATTCTCTTGCTTATCACCCCCACATATTCTCATTAAATTTGATTCATTTCCTCTCCTTAACAATTCACTTTCACGTCTCAACTCGCTCTCTTCTTTTCTTCCCCCAATTTCTCTTCTTCCTCCCATTTCTTCACTAACATCATCTTCCTCAACATCTTCCCCTCCTTCATCCTCCTCTTCAATATTTTCTCGTTGTTGTTGTTGCTCTCCTTCCGAAGCAAATTCAGAACTACTTTCATCACTATGATGTGTTGATTGTATTGGTGTACGATCAGAAGAAACATCATTAGAATCACTAGCACCGCTTAAAGGTCTTCGAATTAAGTTGAAGGAAGATTCTCTTTCTCCTCCTCCTCCTCCATCTCTTCCTCCTCCCTTTCTTCTTCTCCTTCTTATATTTGTAGCTATATTTTTGTGTAACCCCCCACCTCCCCCACCTCCACTTCCTCCACCAACACTTTCCAAAGAAGAATGTCTATTACAACAACTACTATTAGTCCCTCCACTTCTAAACGATTTTGGAGAATAAGGATCATCACAACGAGTATTATTATTTGAATTATTACTATCCAAATCATTATCTTCATAAAATTCTTCCTCATCATCACCAAGTTCGTCTTGATCATTTTGTGTGTTTATGTCGTTAATTTCAGAACAAACCCTGTATTTAGATAGAAGAAAAAATTTATTTAAAAGTTGAAAGACTTTCACGCCTATGATACAAAAATATAACGATGTAGCCTCGTTAAAAATTCCAAAATGAGTCTAAGACGAGGTCAATGTATTGGATAAAGACTTGAGTTTCCTGTAGCCAAAACTCAGACCCCTACATCTTAACATTTCCTGAGTTTAAATCCTAAAATCTTAAATTCCAGCCATAGGATCCAGCCAAGTTGAAGCCCAGAGTCCGGACTCAGATTTTAAAAAATCTAGAATTATAAAACCCAGAACTATGAGGATACTCTATCTAATGGTTTAAACCCCTTTCTGAAATCCCTACGATTTTCTTGCCAAAAACCCCGACCCGTCCCCCGACATGCTCTCCCTGGCAAACCTCGATCCCCGAGGACTACAAAACAACAACTCAGACGTCTTAAAATTAAATAAAAAAATCTTTTTTATTCACCTAGGTGTTCTCATTGTAGATAACCAATTAAAACAACTTTCAGCAGATTCAGACACAGAATCATGTTCAGCTTCAAGGAAATCAAATTCTTTAAAAACTCTAGGGAAAGAATCTGTTGTTCTCAAAGATATTAATTCACAACTATTTGCACTAGAATGGTGGTCTTGTTGTAATAAATTCCCTCCTCCTCCACCTCCCCCTAATGATGGTCCACCTCCGCCAAAACTTTTTGGACTTGACATTCTATCTATATTTGATTGTTGTTGATTTGTTGTTTTTGTTGAGTAATCATCTTTTGATTCAAGCTTTAAATTTGATTGTTGTTGTTGATTATTTCCTCCTTCTTTCTCTTCAATATTTATAGCAATTAATTGATCTTGTTGAATATCAGTAAATGATTTTGATAAAAGCTGGAAAAATTTGAAATATTATTTGAATTATTAATGAGAAAATGGACAACTTTTAAAAGTAAATTAAAAAAAATCCATCCATTTAAATCCCTAACAGTGTTTATAAGCTCGTACAAAATTCGTACTCGTACTTAGATACGAGTACGAAGTACGAGGAGGCTAAAAATAAGGTGAAATTTATAAACACTGATCTCTAAGCCCTATATCATAAATCACAAATTTTTATAATTCTTAGTCTTTATTTAAATAATAAACAAGCGAAAGCTATGGAATCAGGGATCATTACTGATTCCGAAAATTAGGACTGATTTGATTTCGGAAGCTAGTTTTTAGTTCCTCAGTTCGGCTGCAGAACAGGGATGCTCGAAAAAATATTTTATCGCGTTTCGATTCGAAATAAATTTTATTTCGAGCATCCCTCTTCAGATATCAGAAGATTTCCAAGACTCACAATATTTTTTCAAAAATTAAATTTTAACCAAAAAAAACTCACAGAAAGATGTCTAGTTGCACCAATTGGGAGTCCAAAAGTTGAAAATAAAGTTAAAAGCTTTTTTCTGATCTAAAAAAGAAAATTTTTTTAAATTATTTAAACACACCTTTTGCCTAGCACTACCAAACGAATCCAAAGAAGACAATTTATCAACACTAATTTCATGTAAAAATGGTTTTTCAAATCGAATTTCAAATTCTGGCTTTCTTTTAGCGAGAAAATCTTTCTTTAAAAAAATTTTTAATGGAAAATTTTATTTATTTTTTACCTCATTTTGGGAAATTTTATCAACAGAAATAGCATTCCACTGCTCCAATATAACTTTAAAAATACGTGAAGCTTCCCTTGAACTTGAACCATGAATATGTTTAAAAATTGTTTTGACAATCTATAACGAAAAATATTTTTTTGTATGAGGGGGAGGGGAGGAGGAGGTTTACTAATATATGGAGGATATTTTGTTCCAAGTTTGTATCTAGTACTTTAACTATTTTTTAAAGTTTATTTCCTCATCTCTGCCTTCGTGTATGCTTACTAGGAATTTAGCCGTTCAGATTTCAAATTCCCTGATGCTTACGTAGTGAAGCAGATGGATTTCCCGTTTTCACCCTCCCCCTTTTTTTTCTTCTTCCATTTTTTTAAAAATCAGATTGGTCCAGCCCTGTTACTAATCCATATTTTTTCCCTATTATGAATCTATGTCTAAGCAATTATTCCACCTTTATGGACTTTAATTTTTCCTAAACCAGATGACCAGAAATCTAAGTCCTAACTCAAGCATTTAAAAATCCAATTCCTCAACTATATACCTGAGAATTAAAATATGCTGGAGGGCAATTATTTAAATTTCCATAATTAAATAATAACAGCAACATATCCAATAAACTAGAATGCAAAGCTATTGGACTTCTTTCAAGCATTTCAGTCAAAACAATAATTAATTGAAAAGTATCAGGTTTAAAAGCATCCAATAAATAATTAATTACACATTTAGTCCATTGGGGGTGGTCACGAGGAAATTTTTGTTCTCGATATTGGTCCATCATCTTTTAGAAAAAATAAACAGAATTAATTTTAATACAAAATTTTTGAAGAAACTGAGTGAGCTTCCACCCAAAAGGAGGGAGTAGTATAAAAAATCCCAAAATGGGGGAAAGAACGTAGAGATAAAGAAAGTTTTAGTAAAAGTTTAGCCACCGGGCAGGATTGAACCTGCGATCTACTGACAGTTATTGCTAAGCGCTTTCGCTCACCATATACCTTTCGCTCACCATATTCATCAATCGCCTGTTCTTAGTGCCCAAAGGTAGTCAGAAAGGTCTGCATATCTCCCTAAACTTTCGGTTCAGGTATCAGACCCAAATATCGGGTATCTGGCCGAAAAAGGTATCAGGCCTGAAATAAAATTAAAAAATCTCAGGCCTGAATATCAGGAATTTTCCAGAATCCGCCAACCCTAACCTTCACATCTACCCCCTCTCTACTAAATCTAACTCCTATAATTAAGGAAAACTCACAGTAATCAAATTAGAAAGAGGATGGTCAGAAAAAGTATCCAAATTAACGCCTTTTTCCTTTGAAAGTTGATCAAGTTCTGTTCGACAATGCTAAAAAATAATTTTTAAAAAAATATTTTTTCAATAAAAAAATACAGTAGCAATAGATTGTGCAAGTTTAGAACATAGTGAAGTTGGAGAATTGAAGTTTTGAATACAATAGGGTAATGAAGCTGGAATAAAAAATTTTTCTAAAAATATTTTTAACAATCAAATTACCAGTCACAATCAAAGCAAAAGATTCTTTTGAATTTGAACAGACTATTTTTTGATTTAAATTTAAAAGACATTTTGAAAATATTGAAATTGAACATTCATAGCCGTGAAAAGGGTAGAGAATACCTGAAAACAAGAAAATAAGAAGTTTGTTTAAAACAACAGAAACAAAACATGTTTGTAACATGTTTGTTTAGAGTAAACAAAGAAACATGTTTCAAAGAAACACAAAACATATGTTTATGTAATCTTTGTTTGTTTGTGTTTTAAAGAGAAAAAACAAAACATTTTAACAAAAACAAAACATTTAACTGTTTAAATGTTTTGCTTGTTCTAAACATGTTTTTGTTTATGTTTTAAGTTTTTAATTTGTTTGTGTTTTTATGTTTTGTTTCATGTTTTAAAAAAAGTTTGTTTGTCTTTATTTCAAAACAAACACACATTCACAACATGCTTATTTAGAATAAACATAACAACAAAAATTGAATAAACATATACCTTTCAAAGCCAAAGCAACAATTTCAGTGTTGTTAGGCAACTCCCAACTTTTATTTACAATTTCCTCTAAACGAACAAGAAATTCAAAACGTTGGTTTCCACTAGCTTGTAAAATCTATAAAAAATTTTTTTTTAATTTTTAAAAATTTTTTCACTCCCCACCTTATCAAAAGTATGTAATCCAATTAAAAATTCATTATCTATATTAGATTCCAACATTAAAAGAGAAATTGTAGCAATTTGAGAAAAAGCTAATATATTTTCTTCAGTTAAATATAAATTTGTTTCAGTATTTATTTTTGGCATTGATGCACTTTTACTTCTTTTTAATGGTGTTTTGTTGTTTATATCAAAATTACTTGAAAGTAGGAGAGAGTGTCGAATATCTAAAAATATAAAAATTATAGAAAACTGTGCGTGATTACTCAATCACTACAAGAAAGCGCTCTGTAGTTAAGTCAGTAGAACTTAAACGCGGTGAGCGAAAGCTTTTAGCAATAACTTCCAAGAAGTCTAATGATTGATGTCGGCACGAAAACTTTTTCTTGTCTCTTATACCCTCCCATAAATAAAAAAGAGCTCATACCGATAAATTAAATCTAGTCCTATAGGCTATAACTCAATAAAATGGGAAAATTTTAATAAAGATTCCAGATGGAGGGAGGGAAGAAGACTGGAAAATTTTCAAAAAGTGAAACTTTTTGAAGGAAACAAGAAAAAGGTGTAATCCACATTAAAAAAATATCTCCACCTTTCTTCTCCTCCTTTTTGCTTGCTTCTAAAGGCTCCCAAAAATTCCTTGTATAGCTTATTGAACGACAATGTCCATTAGAAAATGTTTTTGAATTATTATCGACAGATTGTACCATTCGTTGAAGACAAATAAATAATTCTTTTTTGAATAAAAATAAAATTTTTTTCTCAAAAAATTTAAAAAGAGTACCAATAATAAAGCTTTGTGTTTCATCATTATTTTCAGAAAATATATCAACTAGACGAGAAATTAATAATGGAATAAAAGGTACAGGGCTAGTGCCCAATGAGCCAGCAATTTGAAATGAACGCCCTAAAATTTATTTCAGAATTTAAATAAAACAAGTTTTTAAAAAATCAGAATTTAAATAAAACATGTTTTAAAAAAATCAGAATTTAAATAAAACATGTTTAAAAAAATCAGAATTTCACGTTAGTTGTTTTAAAAACTTTAAAAACATTTTTTAACATGTTTCACATTTTTCCCCTCATGCTTAAACATGTTGTCTAAGTTTTTCTCTAAAAAATTTGAGAAATCTGAACATTATTCAATTATTAACAAACTTTAAAAGCATGTTTTTAAAAACATGTTTTCAAGTTTTAAAAACAAAAACTTTTTAATTTCATGTTTGTGAAATTTCAGAAATTAATTTAAACATTGCTTTTAACAACATATTAACAACATAAAACATACCAAAATAATGTCTATTCGAAATATTAAAGGCAAAATGAATAGCAAATTGAGTCCAATTAGTTGCCAATTCTGGTAATTTTGTTTGAAGAAAATCAACTAAACGTTGAACAAAACGTCCAACATATTTAGAACTTTCAGTAATCCAACACCTTTGGGTTGTATCTTCAAAAGTCCATAAACTTGTATTTTTGCTTAAAAAATATTGGGGAAAATGAATAATTAGAAAGGTTCAAATCTAGCAATATCCCATTTAAAATCACATTAAAATAATGGGACTTTTTGTTATTCATTAGTTATAAAATTTAAAAATTTTTTGAAAACCCGAAAAATATCGAGATTTTTTTCGATATTTTTCGGTTACGATATTTTTCGATATCTATCGAAAAATATCGATCGAGGCTCTAATATGTAGATGTAAAAATTCAACCCAAAATTGTTTGAAATTTTCTGACAAGATTGAAAGGGGAATTTAATTATAAGAGAGGGTATATTATTCTAGAAAAAAATTTGGGCTCAGATATCGTAAATCCCTCATCGTTGCAGCTAGAGTGGAAACCGCGAACGTTTCAACAATTTTCATCATCGCCCAAATTTGTGTTTTTAAAACTCTTTTAGGATTATAGGACTAAACGGAGTCGAACCCCCCAACATCCAAAACAAAAGGGGAAACCAACCCACTTAACCACAATAGCTCTTACACCTCAGATTGATCTTTAATACAAAAAATATGGTACCATTCTACCCACACCCAGTAAACATAAATTTTCAGGCTCTAATTTTAAAATTTTTCAAACTATAGTGTTTGGTTCGATTGTTCATATAGAACTGATTCAAAATAAAAGAAAAAGGTTATAGTCTCGCAACAGCTCATATGTAATATTAGATTTAGGGTTGGGGGCCCGGTCCGGTCCGAAAGATCGGAGGTGGTCATCAAATTTTGGCCCGAAAAAACTGTCGACCGGCCTGATAAAAATGAGTCCCGAAGAAATGACTCGAACATCGACCCGACTAGAAAACCCCAACCCTAACTATATTGCCCCACAACCCCCCCCCCCCCCCCCACCAACAAAAATCATTTAAAAAAAAAAGAATCAAACTCACTTTTGAGAAAGACAAAACAATAAACATTTTAATAATTCAGTTTTAGAACAAAATAGAGCATCTACAGCAAATAATTGTTCTTTATAATAATTTGGAATTAAATTTAAATTATTTAAATATTTTTCTTTATTATTATTTAAATTATTGTAAGGGGAATTTCCCCCAATACTTTCACTTGCTAAACTTGAATTTTCAGCATTATTTGTTGCTGATGTTGTTATTGTTGATATTCGATTAATACGTCCATTATTTGTTGCTGAATTATTTAAATTTAATCCAACTTCATCCAAATTTGATTCTTTTATATTTTCTTGATTTCTTAGCTAAAAAAATTAAAAGTCAAAAAATTGTTTAAAAATTAGATTAAAAACCCAGCGGAACGGAAGAAATCGAACTTAGTTAAAAGTCAAAATTAAAAGGATACAGTCTCGAATAGAATTAATCGTCATATGTTGCAGAGGTGGGGATCGGAACAGTCCGAAGTGTCGGAAATCGGAAGAGCCGGAAATCGGAACTGGCTCAAAAGTAGGAACTCGGAAATCAAAATTTTTTTCGGAAATCGGAAGGGAAAAAATGCCGGAAATAGGAAATCCGACCTATTTATGTTGACAACCGAGATCCCCGAGATCCATATATAATACTTAATTCTATTCGAGACTTTTATCACTATGAGACCTAAATATAATCTACATCAAAACACTTGATAAAAATTTATAAAAATAATCAGATATAATAAAAATTAAGTGTCCTTAAAGATAGATATCAGAAAATTTTAGATTTCAGATTTCAAGTTTAGCCAATATTGGAGAAGTCTACATTTATAAAATCTAATTTTAGAAAAAAGAGACTAAATAACCATAAAATACGATATTAGATTTTAAAATTCGAATTTATTTCGAATTCGAAATTCTTATTTTTCAAAAAAATTATTTTTTAGAAAAAAATTTTTCACTTTTATAAGATTAAATACTTTTTTAAATAATCTGTTAGAATTAAATAATCTGTTAGAAATTAAATTTCCAAACAGGATCCGAAGCCGAGATCCCCGCCGTCCATATATGACGCCTAATTCTATTCGAACCCCTTATATATAATTATAGACTTTATTGTCATTAATTTAGAACCTACAGACGGGCAGACAGGGATTAATACACTCTGTTTCAAAAGTATAACCCACTTTAATTTTTTTACTTTTTTCGTTGATTAATCAATTTATCTTTTTGAGATTTTGTATTTAGATACAATTAACAAATCTACGAACATTCCCAAAGTTTCATAAAATTTTGTTCCATACAAAATTTTTAATTAATTTTTTTTTCGAAATTTTGCCTAAAAAAGGTGTTTCATAAGTATAACCCACTTTTATTTTTAATACTTCTAACATTAGGAAAAATCTATAAAAATTCCACCAACCATATATAGGAATATTATAAAAAAATAAAGAAAAATTAGGCCCATATCTCTACTCATTGTCGAGATCCTGACACCTCAAAAACCTCAAAAATCAATGTAAAACGAGGGTAGGTCTATTTAAAAAATATTTTCGACACATTAAGGGTAGTTTTGAAATTTTATTTTTGGCCTATCTGAAAGCCATTGAAATTCTCTACAAGATAGCATTTGCCTTATTTTTCAGAAAAAATGCATTAGCGAGATACAGGTAGTCAAACTTCAGAAGCGACCTTAACGGTCATTTTTGTGGGCATTTAGGCGTTTTTTGTTGATGCAAGAGTTTGACCACCTGTATCTTGCTAATGGATTTTTTCCGAAAAATAAGGTAAATGCTATCTTGTAGCAAATTTCAAGGGCTTTCAAATAGGCCAAAAATAAAATTTCAAAACTTCCCTTAAGGACTCGAAAATATTTTTTAAATAGACTTACCTTCGTTTTACGTTGAATTTCGAGGTTTTTGAGGTGTCAGGATCTCGACACTGAGTAGAGATATGGGCCTAATTTTTTTTTATTTTTTTATAATATATCTATATATGGTTGGTGGAATTTTTGTAGATTTTTCCTAATGTTGGAAATATTCAAAATAAAAGTGGGTTATACTTATGAAACATCTTTTTTAGGGAAAATTTCGAAAAAAATTAATTAAAAATTTTGTATCGAACAAAATTTTATGAAACTTTGGGAATATCCGTAGATTAGATAATTGAAGCTGCATACCAAATTTCAAAAAGATACATCAACTGTACATGGAAAAAAGTAAAAAAATTAAAGTGGGTTATACTTTTGAAACAGAGTGTAGTTATCACATTAAAAATCGTATCAGGGAACTATTATAGATCCCAATTTTTTAATTTTAGAATTGAAAAAATAAACACGTAGAGCTCCCCTAAAAATATTTTAAAAAATTATTTTAATATTGCCTGATTTTTAAGTAGAGTTGTAGCAACTTGAACCAGAGAAACATCATCAGCTATAAACATTAAACAAATATTAATAATTATTTGGCGTGAATGGAAGCAAATTATTTTGTCATTAGAATCCAAATTAATAACAGCAATATGTAATAATTTTGGAATATAATCATTCCAACCAATTGAAGTTTTTAAACCAATTAAATCGCAAAGTAAAAAGAGTGACATATGACTTCTAAAATTTAAAAAATATTTCTTAAAAATGGCAAAAAAATTAAATCCATGTTAGCGGTCGAAGGTAGACATAAAAAATAGTAAATAGTAGAGATTATATAAATAGTAGAGATCGGATTGGAAGTATGGTATGAAAATAGAAATCCTTATCTCAAAAAAATCGAATATGATCGGGAGTTCTTTCGAGATCTCATCTCGGTCCGATCTCTGATAGGTAAATATTAGGGTTGTTCGAAAAAATTAAACGTTACCCCCCGCTTTTAGTTTCCGCTAAACGATCAAGAAAAATATTTAAACGGGAAAAGAATAGTCTTGGGGAATCGTTTAGACTTGAAATCCACAAGATATTCATTTACCAGTAGAAATTCAAAAAAAATTTTTTTCACCTTGAAAGTAAACATCCATTATTATTATTTTGTGGTTGAAAAAGTAAAGAAAGTCTTGAATAATTTCCACCATATGGAGGCATTGGTAACTGTTTTGGAATAATTTTTAATAAAGAATTTAATGTTGGAGTTGTTGTTTCTTGATTATTTATATTTTTTTCTTCACAAAATTCTTCCTCAATTATTTCTTCATTATTATTAATTTCTTCAATTTTATTTTCAAAATTTTCTTCTTTTTTTGTTTCATTTTCCCAACGATAAAATGGAGGCATTTCTGATCGACATAAAAAATGTTTAAATGGTTTTCCAACATTTTCTAAATTATTTACAAGCAATGAAACAAATTCTTCACCACAAGCTTCAAGAATATAAGAGGATATTTTCTTTGCCTTTAAATTAAAAAAGAAATTCTGATTTTTAAATTTGTTAAATTAATTATAAGCTAAACAATTCGTATGTTTGCTACAAGTTTATAAAAATTCTGATTTGTAAATTTGTAAAATTTTTACAAATTCTGATTTGTAAATTCTGGTTTTTATAACTGTTTTGTTTGTAAAATTCAGTTTTCTGAATTAAAATAAAAACTTGTGTTATGCGAAAAAGAAATCAAAATTCTGATATTTCTAAAAACATGTATAAAATCAGAATTTTATCCGAACAAAAAACACAAAACATATAGGGTCACAAACAAGTTCATTAAAATTCTGATTTTAGTTGTAAAATTTTAAGAACAAAATTCTGATTTTTATGTTTTGTTTACATTCTGATTTCTAAAATTCTGATTTCTAAATTAAAAATTCTGATATACTTTCTTTAAAAAGATTATAAAATCAGAATTTAATTCGAACATTCTTCAAAACATAATTAAAAAATTGTTTTTCTTTTCTCTAACTTACCAAAGGAAGCATGTTCTCCAACGACAGAGAAATCATCATAAAAAGAAAATGAACAATAATAGGCAAGTTTGTTGTTTTAAAATTTGTTGCCAAACATTTCCATAATTCTCTAATTGCTTTATCATGTTCACAACTTATTTTAGCCGTTAGAAACAACAAGTTATTTAAAAGTAGTTGTGTTGCTTCTTCTGATCCCCAACCGTTTTCTTCCTTGTTTTCTCCTTCTTCTTTTAAAGGTAAATAAATATCACAATAATTATCAACCAAAACGATATTTTTTATCCATTCGTGCAAAAATATTAACATTGATACTTGTCTATTTGGACGTGCAGTTTCTATTCTTGAACAAATTTCTAAAATTAAAAAATAAATATTCTAATAGAAGCCCACACGACGAGGGGAAACTCCCCTTCCCCATCCAGAAAAGTCTCGAGTTAAAAATAAAAAAAAATTTTTTTTGGATAACAATATCAATAGGTATTAGAGATCGAGATTTTTGAAAAGCCAGGAAAAACCCCAGGAAGGTCAAAAAATGCCTGGACCTGGACTCTGAGTAAAAGAAAAACCCAGGCCTTGGTCCAGGCCCAGCTCGATCTCTAATAGTTAAAAACAAAATTTTTAAAAAATTAACCAGAAAAAATAGGCATAGTAAGTTGTGAATATTGTTTAGCTAATTGTTGACTTATACATGTTTGGCTTATTGAAAAATAACTTGAAAAAATTTTTTAAAATTTTTTTTAAATTTTTTCTCCTACTTTGGTTTCAACTCCACATTATTTTGTAGCCTAACATTTTTATTATGTTCATCCAAAATTGAAGATAAATTTAAAGGGGATAAATTAATATCCAAAAATTGTCTTTTTAAAAGAGAAATAAATAAATAGGTTGTTTGACGAATTGAAGAATCTTCTGCATCTGAAGCAAATGTTCCACATAAGCATAAAAGTGAAATAAATTCACATGGATATTCTCTTAAAATAATTTTTTTAAAATTAATTTGGGGGTTTTGTCAATGTTTGTACGTCAGGGCTGGGCGCAATTGCGGATTGCGGCTGCGGAAAATTTTTTTCGATTGCGCCCAGCCATGGTGTACGTCCCATACTATCGTGGAAAGAACAACATAAATTTTTAAGTTTGACAGTGAATTTTGTCTAGAACAATGACCAAAAATAGGACGAAAAGGTCAAAAATAGAGAAAATCCTCTATAAATAAGGCTAAAGGGCCACCCTGACTTAAATTTAACAAATCTGAAAGCCCCCACAAAATCATAGTAAAAATTCGAAAAAAAGTTTTAAGGAATCCAAAACCCTCAACATAGAAAACAAAATAAAATTGTGGGAAGCATAATCTGACAAACTCCACAAATAATTTTAAATAATTTTTAAAAATTACAAAAAAAACCTTTGAGAAAAAAGCAAAGCCAAAGAACGAAAACAACGTGAACCAACAAGTTCGTCTTTGATATAACACATTTGCAAAACTTTTTCAAATAATTGAGGATAATTTTCGTTTAAATGGAGCATTGTACAAAGCAATTCTTCACAAATTCCGTTAATCTTTTTTAAAAAAATGAATTTTTAATATTAAAAAAATATTAGAATTTTGGAAGGACGTAAGAGATACTCCCCTCATTTCTCCCCGGAATGAAACGAAAACACGTTTGAAGGGGTAACCCCGAAATGAAGAGATAATTTAAATTCTCATTTCTTTCCCTGGATATATGCCTGAACGGTTCGAACATTGTAATCATTTACAGACCTGAATAGGTTTTACTTGTACCTAGTCCAGGGTTTTCTTTTGTCATGCCCGAAATGCAGTCGGATTAATTCAGCCTCTGACTTAGGACTTTTAAAGGTAATATCTAGGGATCGGATTTTTAGGTCGTAAAAACCTTAAAATAGGCACCTAAATAGGTTGCATAAAATGCTAAAATAGGTGACAAAAATAGGCAAATAGGTCGTAAAAATAAAGAAATAGGTTGCAAAAAAGGTCGACATAATGGGCAAGAAAGTCAAAAATGCCGAATAATTTCGATTTTAATTCAAAAATTTCAGCCCCAATGCAAAAATGTTAATAAAATTCCATTTTTGAAAAATTTTTGATTTTTGAGGATAATATTTTTCAAAAAATCGAAGAAAAATTTTTGAGCCGATAAAAATTTGACAAAATTTTTGAAAAATTTTAAATTTTTTTCAAAAATTTTTGAAAATTTTTATTAAAAATCGAAATTTTATGAAAAAAGCCCAAAATAGGTGACAAAAAAGTGAAAAAATCACAAAAATATCCAAAATAGGTTAAAACCTATTTTAGGTTGCAAAACGCCAAAATAGGTCCAAATAGGTCATAATAACTCCCCGTAAACAAAAGATTTTCAAGAAATAACAACGGATTTGAGCTCAATTCATCAGGACTATTCCGCAGAAAAAATAGGTTATAACCTAAAAATCCGATCCCTAGTAATATCTAATGGAAACTATTATTGTAACGCCTTAAAAGGCAATGCTGAAAAAATGTCCCACAAAATAATTTTCCTTTTAAACATATTTTGACGGATATTATTTAACCAAAGATATCTATTAGAGATCGAGATTTTTTGAAAAGCCTGGGCCTGTTACTGCACTCTTGGGTTTGATTTATTGATCTAGGCTGGATCCTGGGCCTGTAGCAAGGGCGTAGCCAGGGGGTCGATTTCGGGGGCGGCTAACACTGGGTGTGCGCCAAATTTTTGGCGTTTACCTTGGCGTTCCGGACGCAAATTTTTTTGTACACAAATTTTCATCTTCTCAGCGCCGCAGGCGAAAATTTTTGAATTTTGGAAGGTCGTAGGCCAAAAAAATTCACTTTTTTTGCGCCGCAGGCAAAAATTTTGAGGATTTTGGAGCTCAAGAAGCCAGATTTCTTCCATTTTTTGCGCCGCAGGCAAAAATTTTTTGAATTTTGACCTCAAGAAGCCAGATTTCTTTCTTTTTCAGCGCCGCAGGCGAAAATTTTTTGAATTTGGACGGTCGTAGGCGGAAAATTTTCACTTTTTTGCTAATTCTTCTCCTAATTTTTCTCCCCTTTCTCCCATTTCGGGGGGCTTCAGCCCCCAGCCCCCTGGCTACGCCCCTGGCCTGTAGTCCAGGAAAAATCCAGGAAGGTCAAAAAATGCCGGGGCCTGAACTCTAGGTACAGGAAAAATCACAGGCCTTGGTCCAGGTCCAGCTCGATCTCTAATATCTATCAATTACCCCCAAAAATATTTTAAAAAAAATAAAAAAAAATAAACCGTAGAATTATTAGAAGACAACAAAGCTTCTACCCATCTCAAAATATAATCTTCATCTCCAAATTGTCCTTGACATTCAAAAACACTTCCTACACAAAAAAGTGCACACATTGCTTGAATTGCTTTTTGTTCAACATGAATACCAATATCATTTTCTTTTCTTAAAAATATTTTTTAAAATTGGTTTCGAAGAGGAACCCCGAAATGAAAATTTAAATTCTCTTTTTCGTATACTTTATGGAATTTTGTCATTTCTAATAACTTGAGAAGTAACCAAAAATCTACGTATAAATTAAGAAATTTGAAGGGAAAATGAGAGTTGTGAAATTAATTGGGAGTAAGAAAGTTAGAATTAAAACAATTCAGTACCGTTAATAGCAATTCCCAAAGGAATTGCTATTCAATTGGTAATTTCGGTTGCTAATTCAATTTCTAAACACAAAAACTCTGTAGATATCCGCAAATGTTGCTTTACCAATGGAAGTCTTATAAAAATTGTGGAATAGAGAGAGAAACCTAAAAAAAGCTTGCTCTTGATGCTTGACCAATTTTTTAAACTTGAGCCAAAGAAAACTAAAATCAAAAAAACCCCGAAAAAACTTTGAAAACACTTCAGCATTTAATATGGAACCATTAATGTCTAAATCAAAATCAAGGCCGATATCTACTTTATAGAAATGATTCAACTAATTTCAATACCGTTACCCTCAATTTCTCCATTCTATTTCACACACAAATCCGAAAATATTAATTTAAAAAAACCTTCTATTATCATTAGAATTTGCCAAAATTCGACTGCACCAGGAAAAGAAAAGGAAAAATAATGAACGACGCAAATCCATTGGTAACAAATTTTCTCGTAAATCAACTAAAATTTTGAAAAAAATAAAATTTTAAAACCAAAAAAAATACGTGGAACACTGCAAACAATTTCAGTAACAACTTTAGCAAAATGTATTCGCATTGTTTTAACATCACGAATCTAAGAAAAAATTTTTTTGAAAGTTAAAAAAAATTTTGAAGGTTTAGTATAATTTTTGGAGAACTTCATTATGGGTACAACCCAATATACCACGAGGCCAATGGGGTACACACCAACGTACCGCCGAGCTATAATTTCGTTCAAAATGGTCGAATCCGGGACGCCCTGATATGGTTCGATTCAGCTCGTCGAGATGCATCGAAACATACCAAGGCGTCCCGGATTCGACTATTTTGAACGAAGTTATAGTTCTGCGGTAAGTTATGCTCGCGGTACGTTGGCCTGCTCCCAGGCCAACGTACTGTCGCGCTATAGCTACTTTCAAAATTATCGAAACTAAGACGCCCAAGATGGTTCGATGCACCTCGACAATAGGGTTTCGCCGGAAGTTCCGGTTCCGGTTCCGGGTTCCGGAAGTTCCGGTGTTTTTTAGTTCCGGTTCCGGGAACCGGAACTCAAATTGGTTCCGGTTCCGGTTCCGGCTCCGGTTTACAAATTGGTTCCGGCCAAACCGGAACTTTTTTACACCCCTAAGGATTAGTTTTTTTAAATAAATACATATTAATAAAATACTCGTACTCTCATACTTGTAATAAAAAAATCTAAAAAAATATGTTTATTTTCTTTTATTTATCTTCTGATTAGCAAGTGTCCGAGTGGTTAAGCGTTTAGGCTTTACTCAAGGTTTTAATGATTTTAAGTTGGGTTCGCTTCCCGTTCGTAGGACAATAAATTTTCAAATTTTTCTTTCAACAAATACCTCATTTTATGAGTTTAATTTTGTTTTAAAAATTATTTTATTTTTACATGAAGTAATTAAGGTTTTTTGGCCCTCTAACATTCTTAAAATTTTTCGTATGACTAATAAATGATGAATTTTTTTGCTTACAGCCTTCAGAAATTTTCAAAATTTTCGCCTGCGGCGCTGAAAAGGGAAAAAATCTGCTTCTTGTCTTCAAATATTATCAAAATTTTCGCCTGCGGCGTTGAAAAAGAAAGTTGAATGGTATAATGGATTATTTGGATGGATTAATGTGGATTTTGAGTTATATAGTGTGATATCAAGGGGCCTAATATCCTTCTTTACTTCCTTATCCCCATAAAACCTATATCGCTCCTTATTCCACTGATATCCCTTAAACCCCCTTACAATTCTGAATCCTTATATCGCCAGATATCAAACACTTATACCAACAAATCCGTTCATACACCACTCTCTAATCCAAATGTATCACTTATCGCCGACAAATTTTCGGTTCGATTTTGGTTAATCAAAAGTCCCGGTTCGATTTGGTTTCGGTTAACCGAAGAAGTTGGTGAACAGACAGCCCTACTTAAACTACAAATTTTTTAAAATTTGCTAGCAAAAATTTTTTTAAAAGTTCCGGTTCCGGTTCCGGGCCGGAACTTTGAAAAGTTCCGGTTCCGGTTCCGGGAACCGGAACTCAAATTGGATCCGGTTCCGGTCAAAATTTCGGTTCCGGCGAAACCCTACTCGACAAGCTGAATCGAACACAATACCATGGCGTTCCGAATTCGTTAATTTTGAACAAACTAAATCTAGGCACCAAATTGGCCTCGCGGTATGTTGACCTGCTCCCATTTATTATATAGTTTAGAGGAGGCATGCCCCCTGATAAGGATATATCCGCTGATACATGTCATTCGCGACGGCAAGATATGAAGAAGAGGAAAAAATATCTGCGAAAAATTTTTGACTAAATTTTTTGTAATGGATATTCTTTAAATAAAAGAAATGGAAAAAATTTTCTGCCACCCCTATAGGCCAGAGATTCTGCCGACATAAAAAAAATAAATTCGCGATTTTCGAAAATCGCGAATGCAGAATCCCTGTGAAAATATAAAAAATTTTTTTTAATTTACCGTTTCAGATTCAACATGAAAACGGACAGATTCAATAAATTCAAGCAAAAGAGGAGACAAGGAACCAGAATGACGATCAAAAAATGAATGGTCAAATAATCTACGAGTTAGAGCAAGTTCAAGAATTCGAACTGAAAATGAAGGAAATTTTGTTTAAATTTTTGAAATAAATAAAACATTCGGAAAAAATTTGCGGATTTTTGAAAATTAATAATAAATTTTAGCTGGATTAAAATTTTGAATCAATCCGGGTTTTATTTATTTCAGGTTAAGGAATGAAATCAAAACAGAAATCAGAATCTTCTAGTAAAAAAACTACAAGCCAGTAGGCAGGAAGAAATGAGGATTTTCGGTTCGCTTCTTCGGTTAAGTCTCGGATAACTTCATAACTAGGGTTGGGGGTTTCGAGTCGGGCAGACGTTCGAGTAATTTTTTTCGTGCTTCATTTTTATCGGGCCTGCCCAACCGAGTCTTTTCGGGCCAAAATTCGATGCCCGACTCGATCTTTCGGAATGGACCTCCAACCCTATTGGGGGGTTTAATTGACCAAAAATTAATAGACCCGAAAATCTCTTGTAGATTTTCTGACCACTCCAATATCTAGATCCGAAAATAAAGTCCCCAAACTTCCCCCTAAACACCAAAATTTAATTTTCACAAAAGAAAAAAAGACATACGCAATTGCAATCTCAAAGCGTCTTTCCTCTTTTTTCTTCTTAAATTTGTCTCGTTTTTGCGTTCACCAACTTCTCGTAAAATTCCTTTTAAATTAAATTCTTCAAATAAAAGCCTATAAAAAATAATTTCTTCCGATAAAAACAAACACAAAACAAACTCAAAACATTCAGAATTCATTGAACCCATTCCTAAAACAACGGCGTCTTTAATGTCTGTAGCCTCCCAACGAATCCTTTAAAAATTAATGAAAAAATTAATTAAACGAACGGTCGGAACCAGGGGTGTGCCGAAACAGATTTTTAAGAGCGAAAGGTGAAAGTCAATTCCAAAAAAGGCGAAAGATGAAAAGGAGAAAGGCACACCCCTGGTCGGAACCAACAAAAAGACCCAAAGAATTAGGTAAAGTCTCGATTAAGAAAAAGTTTTTAAAATTTTGGTTGGTTAGAGGCACAGACTGATAAGAACTGACGAAAATGCCGTAAATCGAAACTAGTCAGAGATCAAGAAAAAATTCGAAAATCGGAATTCCGACGACCTTTGGCTAGAGGAGAAAGGAGCTGACAAAGCGATAATCCAAATTTAACAAGAAAATATCCCTCGTTACAATTTTTCTCTTTTTTCCAAACAAAAGTGGGCATCTCATAGTAAAGTCTGCCCTTTTTAGAAGTATTTTTTTATTAAATTTAATTTACATTATCGAAGCTTTTTGCAAAAGTTGAGAACAATTCAACAATCCTGTCCTTGTCATTTTGACTGAACTTATCATTGATTTGTTTACTTCAGATGAATCACAGCTTCTACAAAAACATTATATTTAATGAAAAGCTCCCATGTGGAAAATGATCAAGAAAAAAAGTTGTTTTTAGAGGAAATTCATGCTGGAAACCAAAACCCTAAACACAAAAAAATCTCACGTTCCAAGGGAAATATATCGTAAATGCTCTAATTAAAGCCCGGGCCTAGTAGAAGCCCATATACTCACCCAAGGAGACCCATAGACAAATCCCATTCCCTAATAGAAGCCCATATCTAATATAAGCCCATCCAAATTGAAAAATAGACGCCCATGGCTTTAATTAGAGCATTTAAACGAATTCTCAAAAAGCCTGAACCGCCGTAAAACCCACCAGCAAGGATGGGTCGGATTACACTAGCTCCCCTTCTAACTTTTTTCGACCCGAAATCGAAATCGGATCAGAAAAATTTTGAAACCCTGATCAAAACCCGACCCGTCCTTTTTCTCACCAGCAGGGGTGTCCGCAATTGCGGATTGCGTGGTTTTTTGGAGTTGCGGACTGCGGATTTTAAAATTAAAATTGCGGATTGCGGCTGCGGAAAATTTTTTTCATTTGCGGACACCCCTGCTCACCAGTCCCAAATTACACTGCACCCTGAACATTTCAAAATTAATTCTTGCTTACCCCATGAAAGGAAATTTGGTTAAAAACAAAAAAAAATAAAAAATAAACAAACGGAGAAAAACTTCTAATTAATGAAGGATTTGACAAAAACGTCGTTTTTGATTGGAAAAGTCCAAAAACCATTACAATATATTTTTGCCACAGACTTAAATAATTTTCATGGCTAAGTATATCTCCGCATAATGGCCAATTTGTATATCTACTTTTACTGCTTCTTAGAAGAGAACTTCGATTTTCATTTTGTGGATTACTGAAAAAAAGATTTTTAAAAATTAATTCAAATTTTTAGAAAAAATACTTTGGGTCAATTATCTGATGACAATAATTAAAACGAGTAAGCAATGCTGGCCAAGCAAACTAAAATTAAAAATTTTCAAAAATTTTCTTAAAGGATGTAGCAAGAAAATGAAGGCTCTTGTATTTTTTAAGATCCCGTAACAAAATGGTTAAAAGTTATAACCATTTCACAATAAAAAGTCGAGAGTCTCGAGCAGGGCTGGGCGCAATTTGCAGTGCTGGGCGCAAATTTGTTTTTTTTCACTTGCGGATTGCGTTTGCGGATTTAAAATTAAAGTTGCGGATTCCAATTGCGCCCAGCCCTGGTCTCGAGTCATGTATAGTAAACATTGCTCCCTTGTTAGTAAAGTGGGTTAATAGGCTTTACGTTATCTGGCAGTTTAAATAATCCAAAAAAATTCTTACAGATATTGCCACTGTGCATTTTGACGGAAGAAAACGATGCTCAGAAAATCCAGAAAGAGCACTAGCCCAAACATCCCAACGCAAATATTCATTTCCATGGTCTTCATTTACCAAAAGCGGATCAGTTCCAACATTTGATACAATCTCACAAAATGAAGCAAAGTCTTTGTGCCAAGTTTTCTGGAAAAGTACTTTTTTAGTGTAGTTGGATAGGTTTTGGTTTTGATCAAAGGGGGTCAAGGGTTCGAATCCGGTTGACGGAAATTATTTTTAATATTGAAGGAAACATGTTCTAACAAACTTGGAATGCAAATGTGGGTACTTTTTATTTATTTTAAAGAGTTCTGAGGGCAATCCCGATCAGGGCTGTCCCGGATTGCGTAAATTGAGTAGTTTTTTTGGACTTGCGGACTGCGGAGTTAAAAATAAAAATTGCGGACTGCGGCTGCGGAAAATCTTTTCCACTTGCGGACAGCTCTGCTCCCGATATGTCTCTACAAAAATGACAGCATAGCGTCATTTCCAAAGTTTGGCATTTCAACAGCTTTTGGGGGTTTGGTATTTCGTCGTCCTAATATTACAACTCGTTCCCTTTTCATATATTAAAAAAACAAAAAAAACCTTTTCATTCTCAGAAACATGTTGAATATATTTTTCCATTACATAAGGTGTTGCCTCATCCAAAACTTCAATTATTGGCGTCTCATAATGCTTAAATCAGAAAAATTTTTAATTTTTTAAAAAATTTCAAAAAAAAATTAAAAACCTGTTTTTGTGGAAAACAATCCAAAAATCCTTTAACTTCGTATAATAAAGAAATTGCCATTCTTTTAATTTGTGGCCTCAATTGGCATAAAAGTGTTAATGCTAAACCTTCTATACAATGAAGAGCAAAAGCAGTAGCACTAATATAACGTTCAAAGGATGTATGTGAATTGGTTAATTCACCTTAAATTAAAAAAAATTTTTTTAAAGAGATGAATTTAGATTTTGTCCGCTCAAAGTTTCTATGCGACAGGCAAAAGAAATTTAGAGTTAATATTTTTCAGAATTTTCTTTTAGGTCAAAGAACCACAAAAAACTGATTTAAAGCATGCCTATCTTTCCACAAAAACATAGCAAAAAGTCCTTTAGGAGTTATTTCATTTTATTTGTCAGAAAGTCCCCAATTTTAGACGCGATTTAAGAAAAAAATTGAATTTATTAAATTAATTCAATTTACAAATTTTAAACATACACAAATTCTATCAAATCCTTTAAAAACGAAAATTAAGAGTTAATTGTGAAATTAAATTTTTGAAATTAGTCAAATTTCAACAATTAAAAAATTAATATGTAAATATTAAGGTAGTCAAATTCGGAAACGAACCGAGAAACCGAGGATAAAGGAATTTTTAGTGTTAGTATTGAGGTTATCAGGTTAAAACCGAAAATGAAGAATCGCGAAGAATTTTTTCCGATCGGTTCCGAATATACAAAAATTTTCCAAAATTTTCGTTTGTCAATACATATTGTTCGAATTATTAAAAAAATAACAAAACTAACAACTTTCCGAAATTGAAGATTGAGAACTAATACCAACTTTATTTGTTGAAAGTTTTAACATAATCGATTCATTCTTTTGATGTTCAATAAAATTTAATTTCCAAACGGAAAGTAATTGGAGTAATAAACGAACCATTGATTCTAATAATGTTGGAAATGTGTCCTTAAAAAATTTCTTTTAATTTTGTGAAGGGCGCTATAATACCAAGCGCCAAAATACGAAACACTTTAAAGCTACCAAAATAACAAACCGAGAAAATTACCGCAAAGCTATAACTTCGTTCAAAATTGTCAAATCCGGGACGATCTGGTATGGTTTGATTCAATCGTCGAGGTGCATCGAATCATACCAGGGCCGTCCCGGATTAGACAAATTTTGAACGAAGCGCTGCGGTACGTTGGGGTGCACTCGTTATGTTAGAATCACGTTGAAGGTGGTTAACAATCCATATTTTGGTATTCTGGCGTGCCTTTCGGGGGGTTTGGTATTTCGGCCTTTGGTATTATGCCATCCTGTCATAATTTAAAAAACCTGAATTTGATTAATTAAAAATCGAAGAAAAATGTGGAATAAATCTTCTCTCCAATCTGGACATTCAGCAACCAAATTTTGAAGTGATTGGTAGGCTGTTAAACGAATTTCTTCATCTACATGAACACACATTCGAATAACAAATTCTATCAAATCCTTTAAAAAATATGAAATTAGATTTAATTGTGAAATTAAATTTTTGAAATTAGTCAAATTTCAAGGGCGTAAAGGAGGAATAGTTTAAGTAAACGACAAAAGTTTAGCGCGTTTACCGCGTTATAGCTCACTGAAATTTGCCACGAAATAAGCACATGACATTATGATTTTTATTCCAAAAATTATTAACAGTAAAATTAAAATAATTTCCTTTTATTACCTTGTGTGATTCTAAATTCGGAATATTTTAGTTTAGGATAAGAGTGCAGGAAAAGAGTGCAATGGTTTTGATTAGAGACTGGACTGACAATGAGACGAGATTCAATCAAAAATCTCTGTTGTCGAGATCGAGAATTTTTCGAGATCTCCATCCCAATTCTCGTACGACCTCCAATCATTCCGATCTCTAGTTTAGATAAGACCACAGAAAAAAATAAATTTTTATTTTCAACGCACTTATGATCCTCCACAAAAAATATCACAAAAAATTTTTTTTTAATCTTTAAATTAAACCTGATGAGACATTGGATCAGGTAGAAAACGAGGAATAGCAGCAATACAAGTTCGAAAAAGATCCAATTTTGCTCTCATTTCAGAATTAATAACTTCATTATATTCTTTTCCACGAACATGTGAAGCTGTTAACATAAATGAACGTCCAATTTGGGCATCCAAAGTACGCAAAATTGAGTCAAAAGCCTTTCTACATGCTGGATAGTATTGTTCTAGACCGAGAGAAATTGCTGTTTCGATTGATAGTGGTTGAGTCAAATAACTTCTTTTTTGGCGTTGAATTGTTCCGAAAGGTACAAAACCTTTTTAAAATTCGATTTAAAAATTTAAATAAATTGGGAGGCATTTGCCGCCTTTTTGACCGATTTCGCCCTCTTTTTACCCCCATTTTGAGGGCCATGCCCCATTTTGAATCCTGTGAAATCCACCATTTTGGTGATTTGGAAAGGGCCACCCTGGGTGGAACAGATTTCAGAAAACATAAACAATTTTCTAGATTATTGCGGATCCTGGGAAATCATCGGATATCTATATCCAATATCAAAACCAAAAAAGTCTGAATATCCGGAGTTGTTTCGGATCAGAATCCAACCCTATAATTGATAGTTCAACCTCGATATGGGCAATTGGGTAAATCCAATGAAAATTTAAAAAATTCTCAAAAAACCTATAGATCTCGGCATTCCTGGAGGACTTTCATTTTGTTGTAGTCCATCAAAAATAACCATTAAAGCACGTATTCCAATATTCATACGTTCAGGATAAATTGAAAGGGTTCTTGATGAAGCTCTAGAACATCCCAAAAGGTCATAAATTATTTCCTAAAATTTTTAAAAAAAATTTAAAAAAAACCTTAAAATAAAGTCAAACTCTAAACGCAAAATCAATTCTATATTGAGAAATAAAATGAATTATTTTGACAAAAATATTGAGAGGAGCATCTCTTGGAACAACATTTCTTGAACCTCTAGGGAAAAGACTTGCACAAATTCCTTCCAAACGGCTTCGAGTTACGCTATTACTTTCACAACTTATACGAACTGTGTAAACCCTTAAAAAATTAAATTTAATTTGGGGGAAATTGAAGGGATTTAAAAAAAAGAGAGAAAATAGGGAAGAATGAAACAAAATTCTGTTCAAAAATTTCAAAATTGAGAAAGGAAAAAATAAGGGTTGTTCACGACCGGTTTAAAACCGAAATTTCTGATATTTCTTGGTTAACGTTTTAGCCGTTAGCCGGTTCGGAAGCCTTCGCTTCCATACAACATTCGATACACGTCTCACAGAGCTCCCTGGGTGTGGAAACGCCTGTGGTCCGTGAATTTAATTGCGACAAAATAAAATCGGGGATAACCGAAAACCAGAGAAGTAACTGGTTAACAACCGGTCGCCAAAAAAATAACTAAATTATGTCAAAAATTTCAGATTTGAAAGGAAAGAAGGAAGTATAAAATAAAAATATTAACCAAATTAAACGATAGAGTGATTCCAAAGCCATTCGTGAAATTCTTGAATCTTTATTTTTGAGATTTGCTGAAAAAAAAATAAATTTATATAATTCAAATAAAATAATAAATATTTACCTAGCGTAAGATTAAGAAATTGAACCCAAGTAGAAAGAAAAAATTTATTTTGACTAATGCATAAGAGACAGGTAAGAAGTGGGTAAGCTGCCTGAATGAAATTAAAAAAAAATTTTTTTAAAGTAGACTGCATAATGTTAGGCAGAAGAAATCTAAAATTGATGGATCGTTTTTGGTCTAAATATGAGACAAAAAATCAACAATTTCGAGCTCTTGAGTCCCCCAAAAATCCATTTAAAACCCTCCGAAAATTTTTATAAAAAAGGTTCTTTTCAGTTATGTTCCCAATGCCCGTGCTGGGATAAAGTGGCTAGTTTAGGATATCCGGAAATTTTCAGTTCGGTTACCGATTCCGGTTTCAGATACCCAAAAATTTTCCAGGCATGGCCAACCCTATGTCTTGAAATAATATTATTCAAAATGCCTCAAAAAAATTAAAAAATATATTTTAGAAAAATAAAAAATATACCAATTTATGCTGCTTTTTATTAATCAAATCATATGTTGGATTGTAAAGTTTATCAACAAAAGCAATTAAAGCTGGAACGTTTGCTTCAGTTTTTATTTGCTACAAAACAAAAAATTTTCTTAAAAACTTCCAAAAAAATTTCAAACCGCAGCCATAGGTATAAGTATTTCAACTAATAATCCAGCCAAAGCATGCTTCAAATCTTTTTGTTTTAAATCAACTTCAAGGTAATACGAACCAATTTCTTCTAAAAAAGCGATACCTTCTTCTAATGATGATATTTCGTTTGTCTGTTTTTTAGAAAATAAAAAAGAATATAAATTCAAGTTAAAATTTAATTAAAATTCTGATAAAAAAATTTGGTAGAAAAACAAAAATTTAAAACCAGGCTCATTCCCAAAGCCCGCAAAAAAATTTTGGTTTAAAAAATTCCGGCCAAGCTTTATTTAATAGGCATAAAATGGAAGACGGTCTATCAGTTCAGTCCATTAATAATCTACTTAAGCCGACCAGATCCTCTATCCCCTGCCGTATCTGCTCACATATAAAGGTCTCTATTTGGCTAGTGCGCTCCTGACCGGGAGCCCAGACCTTTAACTAACAATAAGGACAAAACAAAAAATAATCTGATAAATTAAAAATACCTTAATTCTAAAATATTTCATTCCCATTAAAAGACAAATAACAGAATGTGTATTAACTGGTATTTCTTTGCGTAATTCGTTTAAATTGTCAATACAATATTTTTGGATTAATTTACAATGCGTTTGAGACAAGACACCAATTACTTCTGCGAAGATTTCAGAGACTAGAAAAAAAAATAAAAATTTTGATAGCAGAAAATCCGCAAATAAATTTTTGTCCGCAAAGAATTGTTTGTCCGCAAAATTTAAAAATTGTCCGCAAAAATTTAAAAAATTGTCCGCAACTTGAAAAATTTTATCAGCAAAAAGTCTGTCCGCAAATAAAATTTTTGTCCGCAAATAAAATTTTTGCCTGTAACAAAAAAATTCAAAACAAACCTATCAAACTATTATTATAATTAATTCCAAAAACGGATTGGTCCTTGTAAGATATTTGATTGAAAGAATTCCCAACAATAAAATTAATTTGTGTTTGACATTCTGCTGGATGGAAGTGGACTTGGAGAAGAATTTCGATTAAAACCACACAAAATAAATAGCTAGCAACAAGTGTTTTCTTAATAGCACGATCTCTGACTTCTCTGAAAATAAAAAAGAAAATTTAAAAAAGTAGTTCGGAAAAGTCTTGGGGATTATGAGGGGAATCAAAGAAAGGTGTGAATTGCCAAAAATGTTGAGGTCGAGACGGTAAAGAAAATTTAAAGTAGTTCGGAAAGGTTGAGGGTCTAGGGGTTTTTGAAGGGAATCAAGAAAAGGTATGCATTGACAAAAATGTTGGGGTCGAAGAATTGACGGGGTCGGGGTGCATTTTTTAATTTAATGTCGAAAAACTAAAAGGTAGACATATTTTTAAATAAATCTCCCGCAAAAATTGGAATTGGGGTTGCCGTTTTTGAACCGTGCTGACGTTCAAGTCATTCGTTTCGGGCCTCGTTTTTTATCGAACCGGGCCGTTCGTGATTTTTTCGGGCCAAAAATCGAAGCCCGATTCGATCTTTCGAACCGAACCGGGCAACACTAATTGGAATAAAAAAGTTCGACAAAAAATCCCAACAAAAAAATCAGATACTTAAGAGAACTAAAGTAAAAATAATTTAAAAATTTACCCGACTTGGCTGATTGAAACTCTCTGTTGATGCTCATACCACTTAATCAAAACGTTTAGAACTGAAGGCAGGCATGTCTCACATAGTCCAAAAAGTGTTCTTAACAGACTATTGAGATACGAATCTTCTCCTCTTTTGAATGATTTGTTTATAAGTTTGTCCTAAAAATAAATTTAAAATTTTAATTAAAAAGGTACAAAACCGAAAGAAGTAGGTCTGGCAATGAGTAAGGAATTAGGTTTCCCCATTTTTGACTCTTCTGCTTTTAAAATGAAGTGACCATTCCCAATGTGTGGCAAGCTTGTTCTTGATAAACCCAGAACAGGGCATGTATTTTTGCCCTAGGTTCTGAGTTTTTCATAAACTCCAAGACCAGTATCCCGGACTAGGTCAATAAATCAAGCCCATAGTCGAGCCCTGGCAAACGTTTAAAAATCCCAATCTTAAGTAGTGACTTTTCTTGCGCTTATTTCTTGGGCATTTTTATAGTGTAATCGGATTCATTTCATCTTTAAAAAATCCCGCAAAAATTTTTCCAACAAAAACTATCCAAAAGAAGAATCAATTCCCCTTTAAAAGTCACAAAAAAATTAAAAAAATACCAAAGGTTCTTCATCAGCAATTTGAGTTAAACGCTTCTCAAAATAAATAAACATTTCTTCCATAACATATTGGACTGTATAACGTGCAGGAAGTATTTCCAAGTCGGACGAATTTGAAAAATGTTTTTTGAACCAGGGAAGTTTAATAAATGATTTTAAGTCGTCCTCCATAATTTAATAGAAAAAATGCTGAAAAATAAATAAAATTATTTTTTAAAATTTTAGACGAAATTTTGAAATAATGGAAGTTTAAGGGAAGTCTAAAAAGAATCCTGGTTTGTATTAGTCAGTCAAAAATCAGAAAAAATCCTAAAACAAAATCAGCTGAATAGGGAAAACAAATGATGGGTAAAATCCAAGTAGACGCCCGGCCATAACGGTGCAAAGCCATAACTTGCTTCAGGATTTCCGAATCTTACCAAATTTAGCATTAAACTATTCCACTCATCGAGCCATAGAGATTGATACCAAAATTGAAAAGTACCAGAAATTTTCGAGCAAGTTATAGCTTTGCGCCGTTATGGCCGCGCGCCTGCGTGTCCAAGGGAAAATTAATGATTTTTAAATTAGAGATTTCGACAAAATATTTCCTCGTGACACTTTGAAATTTTAACATTTCAAGGTTTTAACATTTCAAGGACGTTTCAGAGTAGAAAGTTCAGAGTATAGGGGAAATGGTAGAAATCGAGTTATTTGAGTGGGAATTTTTGAGAGATTTTCCATTTTCATTTCCGCCTTCGTTTAAGTCACTGGCTGTACTATAGTATAGGTCCACCGAGATCGGAACTCAAAGTATATACCATTCGATTCGTCTCGCCGAACTGAGTTCAAATATGCAAGAATTTTCTGCCGGAGACGAAAACTCGCAGAGATACAGACGATTGAAAATCGAAAAACCATGGGGGGGACCAAGCACTTTTTTGGGGTAAAAAATTCGAATATGCAAATTATAACTCATTCGAAAGAGCTCCTCGAGCTGAGTCGAATGACACCAAAATCAACGAAATCTGACTTGATTGGACAAAGTTATGATCTTTTCTTTTAGCTCCTTACCTATGGCATCTGTGGTGATTTTTGCTGCTACGGAGACCCCAAATACGTCCAGAGCAAGGGAGATAGGAATAGGTTTATGTTACGAGCCCAGACCCATCGCCCGTAGACTCCCCGCGAGGCGCGTGCCGCAAAACCCCGCGCGAAGCGCGGGGTTTTGCACAAGCGCCTCGCCGCCGACCCATAGGTTTATGTTGGTAGTTTTTCTATCATAACTTTGTCTAATCTTGTTCAATCACGGTGATTTTGGTGTCTTTCGACTCAGCTCGTCGAGCTCTTTCGAATGAGGTATTATTTGTATAAAAAATTTTTTATTCCAAAAATCGGCCCTTTGGATCTTCGGTTTTTAGGTGCCTATATCTCGGTCCAATCAAGTCGGATTTTGTTGATCTTGGTGTCATTCGACTCAGCTTGAGGAGCTCTTTCGAATGAGCTATCATTTGCATATTCGAATTTTTCACCCCAAAAAAGTGCTTGGTCCCCCCTATGGTTTTTCGATTTTCAATCGTCTGTATCTCTGCGAGTTTTCGTCTCCGGCAGAAAATTCTTGCATATTTGAACTCAGCTCGGCGAGACGAATCGAATGGTATATACTTTGAGTTCCGATCTCGGTGGACCTATACTATAGCGACCCCAAGTCACTTACCGATTGCGCATTTTTAAAACTAAATCGTGTGGGCCATGTGATGTATAAGGCCAACCAACTGTTAAATTGGATAATTAACTCACATAAATTAACATATAAAAGCAGTATAAAAGCAGATAAATTTTTAATTCTCAACTTTATATGATTAAACAACAATGAATCTTTTACCTGCTGAAACAAAACTTGACATCTTCAAATGCCTCAATTTCAACCAATTGAACAACTTTCAACTGTTAAATCGTCATTTTTGTGAGTTGATTGCCAAATACAACAAGGAATTGGCTATGAAAGTGTTCTATTCTGTTGAGTTGGTTGTTTGGAAAAATTGTAAGGGTTTTTGATTAGTACTTTATTAAAAGTTTTTTTTTGTTTTACAGATGTTTGCAAGGATTTGGAGTATAGTCCTAAAGAATTAGATTTGAATTTAAGCGAGGAAAATAAATTAAAGGTACATAATATAATTGTCGGAGCAGTTCAACTCAGTCCCGGCCCTATAACTTAGCAAGGAATGGTCACTTTTTCATGTTCTTGATATCATTGGACAGAGAATCAAAAGCTCTATAACATATCAAAAAATCAGAATTTTTGACCGATTGACAAAAAAGTTATGATTTAAAAACTAACTTTTTCAAAAAATCTGATTTTTCGGCACTTTATCGATCATAACTTTTTTATCAATCGGTCAGGAATTTTGATTTTTTGGTATATTGTAGCCTATTTAATGCCCTATCCAATGGTACCAAGAGTAACAAAAAGTGACCACTCCTTCATAAGTTATAGGGTCCGGGACTCAGTTGAACTGCTCCGCATAATTGTGGTTCCTTTGGCTATAAACTCTTATTTTTTTAGTGGAAAGCAGCAATTCAGAAACGGATTCCTTTCTACTTTTATCACAACAACGACTCTCTTCGCAAAAATTTTGATGTAGCAGTTGATGATTATAAACTTAATGAAATTGCACATTTGTTTATTGTATCAAAAGGAGAAGGTGAATAATTTTTCGTTTTTTAGTGGCAGAGGTGGGTCGGAACAGTCAGAGGTGTCGGAAATCAAAATTTTTTTCGGAAATCGGAACTGGCTCAAACGTCGGAACTCGGAGTTCCTACCCACCTCTGGTTAGTGGTTGATTTTAGAAGAAGCTTTTTTGTTATTTAGAAATAAGCTTATATTGGGAGCAGGCTAACCTTCCGCGAGCCCAACTTGTCGCAGAGCTATAACTTAGTTCAGAATTGTCGAATCCGGAATACCCTGGTATGGTTCGATTCAGCTCGTCGAGGCACATCGAACCATACCAGAGCATCCCAGATTCTACAATTCTGGATGAAGTTATAGCTCAGCGGGAGGTTGGGCTCGCGGTAAGTTGGGGTGTACTCGCTTATATTTTTAGCTTTTTTTTAATTTTAGAAGGAACTTCGCCTAAATTTCTTCAATTGCAATTAAAACGGTATCCAGAAACTATCGAAGAAATGCTCATTTTTCGTTACTGGCTTAAGAAGCTTTCCTATTGCTTTATTGAAAACTTCAAATTTGAACAAGGATTTATCAATCCGGACATTTTTGAATTATTTTTTGGCGATTACCCATTGAAATTCTACACAAAATATTTTTATCTATACAATAAAGGAGGCTATTGTTTTCCTAAAGGACTCGAATTTATGTACCATTACGTTGTTATTTGCGGATGTAAAGGCCTACACTATGAAGATTCTGACCGGAAAATGTTTGGCGAGATGGTAAAAGATGAGGAACGTTATTTCAAAAGATTTTCGTTAGAAGAGGAGGAAAAGAAAGAATTTTGTAAGGTTGTGGAGTATCAATTGTTTGAAGTCGATAATCCAATGGAAGATGCAATGTTGTATTTATGTTTCCGTATTGGATCTAAGAAGGCATTTTATTACGAAACTGTGGGAACTTTTGTCTGATTTTTAAAAAAGTATAATGGTTAAATTTTGTTGTGTTAGGTATAGTTAGGGTTGCCGTTTTAGGTTCGAGCCGTCGTTCGGTGCATTTTTTCGAGCTTGGTTTTTTTCGATTCGGTTCGTTTTCGAGCCTTTCGAGCTGAAAAGCCTCGGCTCGCTCGATCTTTCGAGTTTCGGTTCGAGCGAGTTGGCAACCCTAATTATAATGTTCGATATTGTTTATTTTTCTGTTGTAATTTCGCTATAAATATGTTTATTTTGGGTTAGTGTCGTTTTGGCGCCCGGTTTTGGAGCGAGAACAAAAAACTGGCACTTAGGCGAGACCTAACTTTATAAAAATTTTCTCAAATTTCTTTAACATTCATGACTACCTCCTCCAGAAATTTCAAATTTTTTATCGAATATTTCTGAAGTTAAAAAATACGGTACCACGTTTCTTAAATTGTAGCCTCAATCTGCTATAATTTTATACTTTTAAAATTTTTCCCTCGATTTGATTAATTATTTTTTGTATTTTTGAGGATAGGTGACGAATTTGTGTATAGTTTTGTTGCTGTTTTGTGTTGTGTAAAATTTAATAATTAATCAAATTGGAAGCTTTTAAATTTTAACAAAAAAGTGTAATTTTGGAAGAATGTGTTGAAAAAGAAATTGAGAAAATTTTGGAATTTTTGTGTAAAGTTTAAATGTGTGTGTGTGACAATAAATCATTGAACGATATTACATATATCAAAACGACCTTTTTATATTTTTAAAAGTGGACAACTGACCCTGTAAATAGTAAATAAAATAGGTATGTAAGGGGAAAAAGGAGGTTTTATTTTAAAAAAATCTTTTAACGTTGACCAATTGTGTCTGTTTTAATAATTACTTTTTCTCGATTATTTCTCCATTCCCTCGAATAATTCTCCATTCCAGGGATGGGTTGAAACTAGAGATCGGCACGGGAGGGATTTCGGGCGGGATTTTACGGAATCTTGTCCCGAAATCTCGGGTTTTTAGCGACGAACGGGATTACTGGGAAACGGGAATAATCCCGCGGGATCCCTCCCGTTCGATTTTTTCAAACTCAATCCCGTTAAGGGATCCCGGAATTTGCCGATTTCTAGTTGAAACAATCATTCCCTGCCGGGTGGGGGACATTTCAGTCCCGGGACGTTTCAGTCCCTAGCTCTATAACTCGAGAAGGTTCGAGTAGTTTTTGGAATTCTTGGTATTGTTGGATAGAGGATTAATTAAGCTACAAAATAAGCTAAGGATCGAAAAATTTGATCGACAGGTACTAATGTTATGATCAAAAAACATGCAAAAAAATGACTTTTTTAAAAAATGGCGGTTTTTTGATAATAACTTCATTATCAGTTGATAAGATTATTTTATCTCTGGTATCATTTTGTAGAGAATTTAATCCTCTATCCAATGATACTAAAAGTTTAATAAATTATTAGAAAATTTCCGAGTTACAAGCTCGGGACTGAAACGGCCAGGGACTGAAGTGGGACGTTCCGTTCCCTGCCCACAAATACCCTATTTCATGCTCAAAGTGTAATTTTGAAATGCGGGCGTTATAGCTCAGTGGTAGTCTTCTTGACTATAAAAGATCCTTCGTATTTAGATGTAAAGTTCGAACCCGCGCTAATTTTTTTCCACCATTTTAAATTTCCAACTAGTTAAAATAATACCCTATTTCATGTTCGAAGTATGATTTTATTTATTTTAAGCTGCTTTAATTTTTTTGTTTTTATTTTACTTCATATTGTTTTATTTTTGACCGACGCACCCTAGTGGTGTAAAAATAAATTTCAAAACTCGAATAATTTCCCTCCCTCTAATAATTCCCAATCCACAAACAATAATTCTCAAGTTTATCGAGAAAATGCCTTTATGTTTGTTTTCCGGTATTGTAAAAGTGTGTTTATATAGTTCCGGAAAGTTTTATATAGTATCTTCTGCCTTCCGCTTCTTCAAAATTTTGCTTTTTGACCCTTCCGTCGTCCGCTTTTTATTCAGTTTCGATTTCTTCCACCTTTCATCTTTTGCTTTTTCATGCTAGAATAATTTGGCATTTTTGCGGACAACTGCTCTCATGCCTTTTCTTTATTGTCCTTCAAAACAATAGAGGGGAGGGGGGGGGGGGTGGGGGGAGGTGTATTTATTTATATAAATTCTTCCAATCATTTCCTATTATTTTTTTTATTATTTGTCTATCATTCCATCAAGCTATATTTAAAATCAATTGTTTTAGTGTCCCAATTTCTGCTAATTTTGTGTGTTTATGGTCCACACCAAACTTCCATTATTATTTTATGCTGCTTGCAGCGCCGCCGTTGCTCTACTCATCATATTCTGCCAACTCCACATTTTGCCAATCAGGCAAAAAACGCTCATTTTGTCAACAAAGCCTTATTGGCAAAACGTAAATTTTTACTCTTATTGGCAAAATGTGTATTTGGTGAAATATGGGAGAGATCGCCGTTGCTTCTCCTCTACTACTAATTCTCTCTTTTATTGTTTTGTTGCTTTTCCTCATTCACCATATTTTTTCTTGAGGGTGATTCAGAGAGAAATGAGTATATTTTAGTTATAGTCTAAAGGCAGGTGTGGGGGAAGACTGATTTTATAGGTGTATAAAATAGTGAAGGAATGTGCCAGGCAGATATTTTGGAAAAGGGAAGGGAAGAAGAAATTTGGGGGAAGATTTTTGTCGATTTTTGGGAGGAGGAAGGGGAAAAATATAAAAATAAGTTTAGTGTGTACTTTTTCAATCTCAGAAAACATTAAAAAACAATGGACAGAAAAATAGATTTTTGATTTTATTGTCCATCCGAATTAGTATGTATAACCGAGAGAGAGAGAACGGGGAGACACACAAAATAATAATTTTTTTAATGAGCAAAAATCGTGGTCGCCCATTTTTGATTTTTTTCTTAAAACTTTTCTTTATTTTTACCTTTATTAATTATTTTTTAATTTTTTCGAATTTTCTATACTTTTCACTTATCCCTACAGGCTTTTTGTATTCATTTTTTGTTTCCTTTATTTCCTTCTCTATACCAATGTTACTAATTTTATAATTAACACTGACGTATATTTGACTTTCCAAGTTTTTGACCATTTCGAGCCCTCTATTCTTTGATCAGTTAGAGTAGCAGGCCTCTCATAATTTTGGTGTCATTCGATTCAGCTCGCCGGGCCCCTTCGAATGGTATTTGTCCATATTCCTGAGTGGTACATATTCCGAGCTTTTCCCTATAGGGATCAGGGGCGGGCGACAATCTCCAAAAACGCAACGCAAGGCCAAAATTTAACGCAAATAACGCAAAACGCAATGCGCCCGCCCCTAATAGGGATAATGGAAAATTACCTTTTCTATTTTTTAAGACAACAAGTAAAAACCTCAACTAACCTATTAATATTTTCAAAAATTCCAACAACAAATGTGGCAACGTTTTCGCCAATATTTGCCTTTTAGTGGTCAAAAAGCAGAAGACAAAAATAAAAAAATTGAAAATGAAGAAGAGGAAGATGATGAAAGAAGAGAAGAAACAAGTTTCGATGCAACCCCAGGGCTATTAAGTGATGAAGATGAAGAAAGCGGTGCTGCAAATTTTTCTTCAACACGTTCGTCTTTTAGAAGAAATGAACCTAAAACTCATCATAGAACGGCTTCTAATGTTTCAGGTGGTTTTTAAGAAAAAATGCGAAATTTCGCGAAATTTCGAGAATCACAAAATTTCGTAGAAGTAACCATTTCGCGAAACTTCACGAAATTTCGCGAAATTTCGAGGAAGAAACACATTTCGCGAAACTTCGCGAATGTTCAACGAAATTTCGAAGAAGGAACACATTTCGCGAAATTTCACGAAACTTCACGAAATTTCGAGAAAATTTTTTTCTTGAAAAAGTTTTTTTCTCATTCAGGTCAACAACCACCAAAAGGGAAATTTTTTAAAAGGTCAGAAACAGCCCCCAGATCTAGTACAAGTGGAGGTGGTGGTAGTTTTGGAAGTGTTGGTGTTTCAAAAGCAGCAAAAAAGCAACAACAAAAAAGACCATTCTCCGCAACACCACGTTCAGAGGGAGGAGATGCACCTTCAGCAGCAGAAAATTTAACTTCCAGGCTTTCCAGAAGATCGTCAATTATTGTAGGATTTGTAGTTTCTTCTGAAAAAATTTTTTAAAAATTTGCGGACGTCCGCAAAAATTTTGCGGACAGTCCGCAAAATTTTTTTTTATTTTTATAGTCCGATTTGGTTGCTCTAATGGTTCGCAGATCGAGTAGCATGGGACATAGAGGTTCTGGTCAACAAAAGGGAGGAGGGGGTGGCGGAGGGGGGAGTAGTAGTGGTGGTGGTGGGGATCAACGTGAAGAACTTTCTTCGCAAGACCAAAAGGAAAGAAGCGTTGATTCGAGGGAAGAAGAGAGACGGTTAAGACGAAATGATTATAATGGGGAAGATGAAGAAGAGGAGGATATTGGAAATATGCCGAGAGAGAAAATACTCCAGAGAATAAGGCATCACAAAGAAATTATTGGAAAAGTAAGGCTTCAACCTTGGCCTATGAGAAGGAAAAGGAGAGCGTTAAAAGTAGCTAGGCAATATTTACAAAAACAGGAAGCGCAAGTTAGTAAATGGCATCTTTACAAAGTTGAAGCAAGTAGACGAGGGAATCAGGTAGATATTTTGGGAAGAAGAATCTGGCGTCTGTTCAGATTAGGCGTAAATGAAAAACTTGCGGACAGTCCGCAAAATTTAATCCGCAACGTGTCCATTCAAATTTTATGCGTCCAATCACATTTTTTAAGTACCCGGTTATTCGTTTTAGTACCATAAAATCTAAGGGAATAAAGAGGTCTTCTCACTCGGAGTTGTGTTACACCCACACGATTAGAAGTGGACGCAACTGAAAAAAATTTTCCACAGCCGCAATCCGCAAGTCCGCAAGTCAAAAATTCGCAAGTTGCAATCCGCAATTGCGTGCAACAAGATACCGGACCATTGGTCTAAAATGAAGAACCGTGGGTACTTAAAATGTGTTTGGGCGCGTTAACTTTTCATTGGACGCTTAATCCAGACAAGAGCCAAAAATTTTTTCAAAAAAATTTTTTCACAAATTTTCAAAAAAATTTTCAAAAAATCTAAAAAAATTTTAAATTTTCTTCCCAAAGGCTTGGCGTTGGGCAAAAAATCTCAGCATTTACTTAATCCCTTGGGAATCAAAAATTAAACAAATAGAATCCAATTTTGGCTCTGTCGTTTCTTCTTTTTTTATTTTTCTTCGTTGGGTACTTGGAATGAATGTTGCAAATTCATTATTGGTTATGGCTTTTGTTGTTGTGCCCGAATGGTTGGCTGATTCAAAAAATGATATTGGACGTTTTAACCGGACTAGGCATATAAAAGCAATGCCGACTAAAGTTGCTGTACATGCTGATGAATTAAATACTGTCCTTGATTTTGGGGTAGAACTCTTAAAATTTTTATTTAGGGAAAGTGTGTGTGGTTTTTATTAAGAAAAATACAATTGATTTTACAATAAGACAAATGTCCCTAATAGGGATGTCACGAGTTGCCCGAAACCTCTCCCTACTTTTTTCCCTTAAGCTTAATGACCCGAATCAAGATTTTTTTCAACCCGAATCCCGATCAGAAAAGAATTTGATGACTCAATCCAAAACACGAATTGATATTATTCTCAACCGTAATTTAGTTGGTCATTGAATTAAATTTTTCCAAAAAATTTTTTAAAGAATTGACGGGCAAAAAAATCTCCGCTTTAGATCCCCTAGCCCTCATTATGGAATACAATTTTTTCATCTTCAAAGGGGTATTTTAGACTAGAAAATAGATTTGGATCCAGAATCAAGGTCAAGGCATTTTTCAGCGTTCCTTTAATTTTTTCTTGACCCAAGGTCAAGAATCTGGTCCTGCTCACTTAAAATTCAGGTCAAGGGTCAAAGTTCTTTAAGAATCTCGAAAAGTAGGGTTTGGGGCCCGGTCCGGTCCGAAAGATCGAGTCAGGCATCGAATTTTGACCCGAAAGAGACTCGGTCGGGTCGGCCCGATAAAACTAAGGCCCGAAAAAATGACTTGAACGTCGGCCCGACTTAAACCCCAACCCTAATAACGAGGGTTGACCCCAGCACACTTCCTACAGTGTAAAAAAATTTTTTCTCTACATTTTAAGGGTTACCTTCAATATTCTTATCTCTTCTACGGCTACTACAGTCACGAAACAGTCCTTAAAGGTTTCATCATTGGCTATCACGTTCCTGTAGCTTATGTTTTTCTAAATCTATTTTTGCTTGTATTTTGTATTTTTATTATTTTGAAGGTTTGGCAGGGGTAAAAATTTTTTTGAAAATTTTTTTCTCTAGAAAATGACTTCAAATACCCGAAAAAGTAAATTAAGCAGTGGAAAGCAAGAACAATATGTTTTTACTTGGAAAGCGATAAATGGGTGGGATTACAATATTGGGGAACCCGAAACTGCGGCTTCATTAGCTATGGCTAATGCTATTAAATTGAAGGTAGAGTTAAAAAAATCTAATTAAAAAATTGAATCAATCCAGAAGGTCAACTTCTTAATGGTCAACTATTCCTAGAGAGCTAATGCCGTGTTCACACAAAAAGCGTCTTGCGTTTTGAGGAAGAAAATAGCATTTAAAAGAAGGAGAGACAAAATTGCATCTCTCTATTCTTAATTAGAGCCCGGAATTTCGTACCGTACCGTATTCCGTACCGTAATACCGTATAATACCGATACCGATAAATACCGATAAAAATTTATCGGTATTCCGTACCGTATTTTAAAAAATTAATTTAGTTAAAAATAAAAATTGTGGGGATTAAATTGTGGGGATAAACTCACGCAGACGAAAATTTTGAGGAGATTTAAGTCCAAGAAGCAGGATTTCTTCCTTTTTTGCGCCGCAGGCGAAAATTTTGAAAATTATCAAAGGCCGAGAGCCTTTTTTCGCTTAAAATAAAATAAAACTTTAAAAAATTTTTATCGATCGGTATTATCGGTATTTTGTTTTGTTTCCGTTCCGTAAAACGGTACGGAATACCGAAAAATACCGATACCGATAAATACCGATAAAATTCAAAATTTTACCGTTCCGTATTCCGTACCGTATTACCGATACGGAATACCGATAAATACCGAAAAATACGGCCGTGGTACGGTACGGTCCGGGCTCTATTCTTAATGCTATTTTCTTCCGCAAAACGCAAGACGCTTTTTGTGTGAACACAGTATATAATGGTCAATCGACCCTGTATATCAACTAAAAATAGTTGCACGGAGATAGGGACTCATGATTGGGGATAAGTTGGTCTTCTGCTCTCTTTGCCTTTTTTCATCTTCAGGGACTTAATCCTCCTTAATCCCCACCAACAAATCCATCTTAATCCTACCAAATCCATCGATATCCTCCTTAATCCTCCTTACATAAATTATTCTCAGTCCGCACAATTTCTATATTTTATCGCCCCTGTAGTTAACCTCTCTGCTCTTTTGACCACTACAAGACCTCTAGAATGTTGACCTTCTTGTGCGGACCAAAAAAAAAATTCTTTTTTCTTTCAAAAAAAGGAAGCCTCTACCGAATACAAGAAAAAATTTAAACAAAAATTAACTTTCCAAAAAGTTTTTGTTCGTGTTGTTGTTAATTTAATAATAACATCAATGATGCTACTCTCTATGTTGGCTATTTATAAAGTTTCGCAGACTACAGAAAAGGACACTTTTCTTAAACAGGTGTGTTTTTTTAACAGCTTTTGAACAAGCTTTTTCTGTTATATCCCACAAATTCTTTACATTGAAGTTTGTTCGGAATCATCGAAAAAATATTTTTGTGTTATTCGAAAGGGAACCTAATTTTTGACCTTAAAAATACCCTCGGTCCACCCTATGGTTTTTCAAATTTCGGGGACATTTCTGGGGATTTTTGATCATAGGTAATGGTATCTTTCGACTTGGAAAGACGAAACGATCGAAAGATATATAAATCGAAATTTGGAACCAGCCTCTTGGGTAAATCGAAGCCAAAGAATTTGTGAGGGCATATACCGTATTTTCTCGATTAATTCAACTGGGGAATTAATATTCCAACCCATACGTGGGATGGGGAATTATTCTTGGGAAGGGAATTATTCGAGTTTTGGGATTTGAACGGGCAGTAGGGTATTTGAGGGTGGGGGGAATTATTGTTTCAACACAACTCTAGCAGGGGGAATTAATTAAGAAAATACGGTATCGGAAGAATATAACGGGAAAGTACCAAAAAAATTAATTTAGAATGCTGTTTCAATTACTGTTGGCGTTATTACATTTCTTTTTCCACCAATCTTTGAATTGATGTTAATTTTATTTTTTTTTAATTTTTAAAAAATCCAAAAAAATTTAGCCTCAAATTGGAGCTTTATAGGCCTAGAACAGCTCTGCGTGTTCATCTTTTTAGGTTAAAAAAAATTTTTTTTTGATAAAATTGTGTTTGTGTGACACCTTATTTTCATCCCTCCCAGAATTTTCCTCAAAATTCCCTCTATTTTGCTCTGGAACAAAATTAACCAAGAAGAATCTATGACGATAAGTACTTAGCAGAGGTGGGTCGGAACAATAAATCAGAACTGTCGGAAATCGGAAATGGCTCAAAAGTCGGAAATCGGAATTCCGACCCACCTCTGGTACTTTGGTTGCTTTTTTATTGTTTGGTATTGTGCCTAACTTTGAGTGAGTAGAGCTTTCTGTTCCTATAAAAATTTCATGGGAATAAGTTAACCATAGTGGTACACACAAGGGATAAGACTAATTACCCGAACCCCTGACTTTTTTCTGACCCTATATCTGAAAGCCGTCCCAAAAAATTTTTCAGAACCCGACCCAAAACCCTACCCGATTTTTCCTCAACCCGTCCCATTCTTGGTACACACAATGGGTAAGCCGTTTCGCCTTTTGCTGAATTTTCGCCTTTTTTTGATTCGCCAAAGTTTGTCAGCGGCAAAAAAAAAGGGGGGGGGGGAATTCTGGGAAAGATGAAAAAATTCCCAAAAATTTTTTTTAAATTTTAGAGTGCTTTTCTTTTATTTGCTCAATTATTACACTCTTGTATATTCGGTAAAAAATTATTTAAAAAATTTTAAAAATAAAAATTTCAATTAAAGCTCTTTATAATGCTAAACACTATGGAGGTTTTGTTGATTTTTGTGAAAATTAAAAAAAAATCTTTTTTAGGAAGAAATGCGTGCAAACGAAAAATATGAAAGAGAACAACAAAAATTGGATGCAATGACCTTAAATTCTTTAGCAGCAAGTCAATATCAGTTTCATATAGCTAGGTCCCCAACTGACAATGATTGGGATAACCAAAGCTATTATGAGGTGTTTTTTGATTAATCTGGGACTTTTAGGGCACCCAAAGAAGGTCAGCTCCCTATTGATCAAATGAGGATGCATTGACAAGGATGCAATGTTGCAATCCCTCTTAATAGTAGTGCTTCACCGGAACCGAAATTTTGACCGGAACCGGATCCAATTTGAATTCCAGATCCCGGAACCGGAATCAAAAACCACCGGAACTTTCCGGAACCGGAACCTTAACTTTCGGTGAAACTCTACTTAATAGTCACCAAAAATGACTCGAAATGTCAACTGACCCTGGAGGTTAACCCTCCAAATATTTGGGCGGATAAGTCAACTCAAGATCACGCAGTTTGCCCGCTCCCTTTTGGCCTATCTGGAAGTTTTAAGAGTGAAATTCAACTCTTAATCACAACAAATCCATCGAAATCCCCCTTAATAATCACCAAAAAGTACCTTCTAATGTGCCAAATTTACAATTTTTTCAGGTTGTTTCTTCCCCTTACATTAATTCGAGGGAAATTGTGTCACAATTTAATTCTCCTCACCAACAACAACACCAAAAGCCGCCATTCCTTTTATTCGCTAGCGTTTCCGCAACACAAAGCGGTGAACGCCGGCGTGATAAGCGTTTCTTTCCATTGTTATTTAAAAGGTAAATTAAATAAATACTGTCCCCCTATATTGTTTCCCCGAGCAAATTCCAACGGCAAAAAGGATGCCGGTAAATCACTTTTTTCGTCAGACCTTTAGGGCAGTTTTTCTTCGGACCTTTAGGGCAATTTTAGGATGACCTGATCCTCTAAGAGGTTTCGAGAAGGAAAAGCTGGTTGATTATAGGATCAGATTTTATCCCAAAAGCACTCTAAAGGATATCATTGGGGGGGGGGGGGGGGGGCTTTTTTGTCGGTAGGATTGGTTGGGAACAGGGGTGGGCCGGGTTGAGAAAAAAGGTCGGATTTCGGATCGGGGTTTCGAAATTTTCTTCTGATCGGGTTTTCGAAATAACCCGGCCCATCCCTAGTTGGGAACGATATAGGGACAGTAACTAGTTAAATAATATTTTTTCCCAATAATTTTTATAGCAGAGTCCGTACAAGTAGCAACAAAGTTTCTCATCCAAAACGAAAGAAGCGACCGCCACCAAAATCTAAAAGTTCAAATAACGATGGTGGTGGTCCAAAAGAAAGAGATTTGAGCGTTCTTTATGGTTCAAATCCTTTCCCTGGACACGAATTGGCTTCTACAACACCTACCCCACAACCAATTTCGGATCCTTGGACAACTGTTCAACCTCATTTTGGACCTTTATTTGTTTGTAATTTCATTTTAATTATCTCGCCACATTTTCCTCTGAAATCCCTTTAATACCCACATCATTTCATATCCTCTAACATCACTTTAATCCTTTTTAATCACCGATATTTTTCAAATTCCTTGATATACCCGCTATAATTTGATGTAAAAAACACTTAAGCAATGATATTTTCGGGTAGTACAGAAAATTTTTTCAGTACTACTCAGTATCGGTACTACCGAAAAAATCCATTTTCCGAACTTTAATCCGAATCCGAAGATTTATGTGATGAACAATAAGACAGACTTCATTTTTAGGGCAGATTTTTGAACCTTTCGAATATTCCGAACCCGAATTTTCGGTTCTATTACGAACCGAAAACCATAAGACCGTTTTTAATTTTTAGGAGAAAGGAAAAGACAAAGAAAAATGTGGGGAGATAATTGAATAGTGTAACTTTATTTTTAAAATCATATTTCTCTAGGTTGGTGTCTCCAACCCTAAAGCGCTTGTTCTGCCTGGTGGTCGGCTACAACAACAAACAGCAGAATTGGGAACTTTTTGGGAAAGTAGAAAAATTGGTCCAGGCGAAGGGAATTGGCCTACCCCTTCTCCACACCCTCTCAACTACACAAGCTCTCCAAAAATTCAAACACCAATAACCGCCCCTTACCGTGCTAAAAAATATGATGATTTGTGTTGGGAAACATTATTAGGGCAAGAAGTGGCAAAAATTGTTACAACGGTAAATCTTTAATAAAGTAAAGCTTGTGCGGGGTCAGGATGTTATTGAAATGTTGAATAGGTTGTGAGCAATGTTAAGGGTTCCAAGAGGCGATGCCGGGTAAAGGAGAAGACTTTCGCTTTCTAAAATCTGTTTAGGCACATCCCTATCTGGCCAGGTATAAGTATGAGAAGTAGAAACGACCTTTTTCTGCTTGTATTATGTCGGTGAGACGGACCTTCCCAGGGCAAATAAGCGCTCGCAAGGAAATAATGATTAAGCTCTTATTGTTAGCTTCTGCCGATTTTCGCTTTCAACGAATCCGCCGCTTATATCCTTTACTCTTATTTGCTCGTTCTCTTCCTCCATCCTTACCTAGCAGGAGCCGACTTACAATAATTTTAAAAATATTTTTGAAAGAAAATTTCAAGGATTTGGTGATGACTGTAGCGGCAATTTTGGTAATCGACTTTTTACGAGGTCTTTGGATTCGTTATTGTTCTGATTGGTGGTGTTGGGATATTGAGGCAACCTTTCCGGAATATGGGGAATTTAAAGTGGCTGAAAATGTGGTGAGAGAATTGTTTAAATGATGTATATGGGGTTGTTGGTTATTGGAAAATCTTTTGGACATCCGGAGCCGAATCGAAGAACCGAATCGAAAAATCCTCGGTCCTTTTGTTTGGTTCTGAACCAGGACTGATCAAAATTTCGTTTCTCTCCTTCGTGTCCTTTTTCCATTCCTCAGTCGATGAGGGTGCAAATCAGGGATCGCGCCGACAGAAAATCAAATTCCCGATTTTCGCGAAACGTGAATCGGGTCGGCGCGATCCTAGGTACAAATTTTGCCAGCATCTACGCTGTGGCAAATCAGGGCAATCATTTACTAGATTATTTCGATTTTTGGGGGATAAAGAACCTGTTAAACCTCTAACCCGTTTTTATTAATACCTCCCGTAAATTGTAAAATGTTTAAATATTTTCTAGCTCCATTTGGTCAATTCTCAAGCAATGGTTTGTCTAGGCACTATACTCGTTCCTATGCTTCCATTAATTAATTGTGTAAAACTTGTGGCTGTAATGTACATTCGTGCTTGGGCCTGTATGGTTTGTAACGTTCCTGCCAAACAAATATTTCGAGCATCTAGGTGCTTTTTTTAATTTAAAGTTCAATTTTTGGATTACTGTAAATCCTCTGATATAGGTTGTTCTATTAGAAACCTATTTCCAACATACGCCCACTTGAGGAGACGCCCACTTGAAAAATAGCAGCCCACTTTCTAATAGAAGCCCAGTCAAAGAGACCTATTGAAAAAATATAAGCCCTGGGGCTTATCCCATGAAGTGACTTGCCTTTGTCAAAATATTAATCGCGACATTGATAATGGGTACACCCCAACTTACCGCAGAGCTATAACTTTGTTCAAGATTGTCGAATCCGGGACGACCTGGTATGGTTCGATTCAGCTCGTCAAGGCGCATCGAATCATACCAGGGCGTCCCGAATTCGACAATTCTGAACGAAGGTATAACTCTGCGGTAAGTTGGCCTGCTCCCATGTTCCACTAAGCGACAACTAAAAATTGTATTCCACTTAGGCCTACAATGTATTTTAATTTTTAGGTCAAGCAATTTTTATTTTTGGCTTTTACTTGCCTTTGTCTGTATGAGTACTTTACCTGTTGGATATGTTATTGCATATAAAAGACCTTCCAAAAATTGTGGTCCATTTTCTGGTCAAGAACAGTTTTATTCAATTATTGGGCAAGTATTGAGACAACATTTGCCTAAAAGTCTGGTTGAAGTTATCTCTTATTTTATGTCACCAGGAATTATTTTTCCTGTAAGTATTCTACAGCTATTAATTTTGGCTCCATTACACAATATACGTGTCCAATCACACTTTATGCGTCCAATCAAAAGAAATTTGGATTTTCTTAGGTTTAATAGTTGGGTATGGGTCCCAGAGTCTGGGACCGTTCCTTACCCTATCCCTTGAAATTTCTGAGTTATAGCCAATTGTATAGGTATTATGTAATACAGCCTAATTTTTATCTATTTTTAAAAAAATTTTTTCAAAAACGAAAGAAAATTTTTTTTTATTTTGGCAATAAAAAAGCCATTTGATCTGTTAACATAAGTCTTTTCATTTCTTACTCATTTACTCCATACTAAAAGGATTTGACAAATGACTAACCACCACTGCCTTTAATCTTGACCAAAACCTGTTGACAGCTTTTCTTTTCTAAATAATCTTTCAAATTATAAGCCATCAATATAATATTATAAGATCTTCTCTCTCGTAAAAAGGCATGCGTCCCATAAATTTTTATGCGTCTCATGAGAATCTATGGCAATCTATCGCGCATGTTGCTATCATGATTGAAATACCATTAACCAGGGATGGGCCGGGTTACTCGAAACCCGAGACCCGAAACCCGGACTTTTTTCGACCCGAAACCCGACCCGCTTTTTTCTCAACCCGGCCCATCCCTGCCATTGACTTTACCCAGTGGCCACCACCTTAAATTGAGATTTATCTAGTATTCTCTTTTACTTAACTAGAATGTATAGTCTATGTATATATCCCATCCATTGACTAGCAATAAGCGTCTAAAAAACGTACCTTAAATTTACTTTTGGGATGCCTAAACGCTCATGGGATGTCTTAAACTAAAGCCTTTTTTACCTATATTGAAAAAAAATTTTTTCCAATAGGTTTTCCTCATCCTGGTGCTTGTTATATATTTTTTGGTTCTTCTAGTTAGCGGTTATTTTATTTACAAAAACCTTTAAAAAATTAATTTTTAAAGGCTTAAGAGCAGCAAATTCCGATTTAAATAAACAATTAACCCTGGAAAGGACAGAAGAAAAACGGCGAATTTTTGAATTGGCTAAGGGCAAACATTTGGCAATTTCTCATAAACATAGGCCGAGCGGGGAAAGCCGAAAAAGTACAAATGGAGGGGGGACAAATGGAGGAGGGACAAATGGAGGGAAAATAAATGGGGGAAGAGTAGTGGATGATGAGGAAGAAGAGGGAGGAGGAAAGGAGGGTAAAAAAGAAGAATCTAAAAATGGAAAAAATGGGCATCCCTCATTCTTTACAAATGGCACAGCAAAAACTAATGGAGTAAGAAAAAGTTGGCATGGGGGAACAGGTGGAAGTGGGGGAGGTGGTGATCAAGTTGGTGGGACAGACAAGGATTTTTTGCTAACACCTTTTCTGACGTCAAAAAGACGATCTCCTATTCTTCGACAATATTCGGTAGTTTTCTTTAACTCAAAAGTTTGACCATTTTGAGCCCCTGTAACCTAAGCTCTGACATTTTAAACCCATGTAACTCAGCTCACAGATATTCTCATGGAATGGGTCGTGTGTTCGACTCAGCTCGATGAGTTCTATTGATTTTTGGACTTACTGACCATTTTGTACATGTTAAACAAAAAATTAGGGGGGGGGAAGCGAACGATAAGGACCATCTTGGGCCCCTATAACCGAAGCTCTGACATTTTTAGACCCCTTTAACTCAGCTCAGAGATATTCCCTTGGATTGATTCTGGTGTTCGACTCAGCTCGGTGAGTTCTATCGTTTTATGGATTTACTGACCATTTTGTACATCTTAAAAATTGTCAGGGGAAGAAACGACAAGATTTCTGAAATTTATCTGTTTCATTTTTAGGATGATTCTTCTGGAAGTTCCCCATCAAAATCTCCACTTCGTCATGCCGGATTTCTTCCTTCATTGGCATCAGTGGATGAAAACGAAGATGAGGAAAATGAAGATGATGACGAGGAGGAAGAGGACGACGAAGAAATCGTACATGGCCATGCTGAGGCAATGATATTTAGAAGAAAAAGGAGTAATGCAAGTACACAACAAGGGGTACGAGATAATTTTTATATTGGGCCCGTTTCCCAGTGCATATTTGTGGAGTTAATGTTTTAAGCAGGGTCGCGCAGATTGCAATCATGGGTGAACTCCACAGAGTATAGGAAGTAGATGAATTGCATGTAGTGGGTGAATATAGCCAGTAGACTTCCCTATAAGACACAATAGAAGGCCGGCCGGTAACTCTAAGCTATAAGTAATTAAGTGATCTGACAGCCTCTTCCATTAGAAGAAGAGGTTGTCATTAGAAGAAGAGGCTGTCTATCCTAATCTCTTTCCCAAGATAACCTAGTGGCGATGTTAATCTTAGATATAGGCGATTATAGCTTGAAAATGTTCGTTTGTGACGTTCTTTGCACTTCTGAGAACTAGAGCTCTTCAGCAGGGTTGTGCGCCATGACGTTTTGGCGTGGCGGTTGACGTCCATTTTTGACCGATTGGCGTTAGGCGCGCAACCCGAAAATTTTGGCGCACAGCCCTGCTTTTCAGTGTTTTTAGGCCTTACAAAACTATTTTCAATTTAAAAAATATTTATTGAAGGCAAGTCGTCGTTCTAGTGCAGCAATACAACAGCAACAACAACGACGTCGAAAAAGTTCATCGGCAACAAAAAGTTCAACAAAACATTCACAAAAACAGAATTTAAAAGAAATAATGAAAAGACCCTCATTACAATTAACGTGGAAAGATCGCTTCCTTTTGTGTATTGGTTGGACAGATCCAGCAAAATTAGAAGCAAGATTACGTGAACAAATGAAAGAAAATGAAATGGAAAAAGGAAGAAAAAGAGTTGAAGAAGAGGAGGAGGAAAGAGGAGAAGAAAGAGAACAACAACCACTTTTATTAAATGGAAGAAGAAAAACAAAAGGAAGAGAAAAATTGGAAACAAAACAACAATCTGTTGTGCTTGAAGAGGTGTTTTTAAAATTTTTACATTTTCTGAAAATATTTGGAACGGAAATTTTTTTATCAATTCAATTATTTTAGGAAGGTTCTGATCTGGGATGTGCGCCAAAATTCTCGCGTGGCGTGCCAAACGCCAATTTTTCAGAATTTTAAAACACGCCAAACGCCATGACGCACATCCCTGGTTCTGATCTGGGGGTTTCCCATTTATTTTATGATCTTTTTCCCGGTTTATTTTTGACTAGTCATAACGGTACACCTCATTCCACACGGTCAAGTCCTTTTGTATAGATCTCGGTCCAATCCAATAGTTTAATGAGATTAGTAAGGATTAAAGGGGATACGAGAGAATTGTAGGTGATATCGAGGAAGGTGGGCGTTTAGGAGGATATCAGTGGATTTGTAAGGTGTATCAGGGCATTTGTAAGGATATTGGGGATATCGGGGGATCTGTAGGGATTCGAAAAGTTTGATCGTATATCAGAGGATTAAGGCGATTATCTCGGAGGAAGTTTGGTCAATATCGGAGGATCGTATCACGCATAATCCATTTGGATGGATTATCGATGATGGTGATCTAATTTTTTAAATTAAAGGCAGAATATTCAGTTCCTTCTGGCGAAGAAGAGGAAGAACAGCCAGTGGGTGATGTTGAAGATGAAACAATTTTACCACCAAAAATATTACAAGAAACCCCAAACAACAACAACAAAATTGATATTCGAAAAAAATATTTAAATGGTATTTTAATTGGGGAAAATAATGACAGTTTTGAAGTTGATGATACAAGTAGATTACCTTCAGCCTTAAGTCAAGGAAGTAATAGCAGTTGTAGTCGAATTAGTAATCAACAACAACAACAAACACCTAACATTATTGTTAATAAGTAGGGAAATTTAATTGTTTTTGGGGTACTTAACAGGGCTGTGCGCCATGGCGTTTTGGCTTGGCGTTTTTGGCGTCCATTTTTGGTTGATTTTGGCGTTATGACTTTTGGCGTGTTTTTAAGAATTTGAAAAATTGGCGTTTAGCGGCACGCGAAAATTTTGGCGCACAGCCCTGATACTTATGTTATCTCCCCCACTTCTTTTCTTTTCTTCTTTCTCCTTAAAAGGAGAAAGTCATGAATGGATACTTGTTTTGAACGGATATTCTATGTGCGATAAGTACCCGGCTCTGTATTTTACAACCTATGGTCCAGTATTTTAGACTTTCTATTCCCTTGGGATAGGTTCATGTATTCCAAAAAAAACCTTTTATAGTTATAGAAAGCTCTCGAGCTGGGTCTGGACCAAGGCCTGGGTTTTTCCTGTACCCAGAACCCAGGGAAGAAGAAGATTTTTTGACCTTCTTGGGTTTTTCCTGGAGCTAAGTTTTTCCTGGACTACAGGCCCGGGCTTGTCAAAAATCTCGATCTCTAGAAAGCTCTACTCACCTAGAGTTATGGTACACGAGAAATAAAGAGCCTGATACTTATCAATATCCATTCAAATCAAGTCTGTAACTTTTACATTACCAGCAAGAAAGTTCATTTCCTCCTATTCAATTTTAGATTGACTGATTTGTATGAGGAACATCCTCCAAATATTTCTTGTAGTAGTAGCAGTTCCTCAATCGGAACAGGCTCTCAAAGAAGTTGGGTTCGTCAACAACCACAGCAACAACCAACATCAAATTTAATAAATTTTGCTCAATTGTTACCTCAATATAATCAAATAGATGAAGAAGAAGAACATAAAGAGGTTGAAAAAGAACGACAAGGGTCATTAAATGGACAAGAAAAAAGGTGTTTTTCAAATTTTTGGAAAATTTAAAAATTTTTTAAAGGATTTCGCTTGAAAGAGAGCATGTTTCTGAAAGTTCCCCTCTTTCTCCAAATGGTGGTAAACATGTTACTTTATTTCCTTCAGAAGAATTGGCACGCCTTTCAATTGACAAAAGGCATCCTTTACCTATTAATAGAGAATATGAAGAACAGCAGAACCCTGAAAGTTTGCCTCCTTTAATTCCTAGACGTAAACCACCAACATTAACTTATGGACATCAAGCGCCTTTGTTTATTCAACAAAGAAATGGGGGTGGGGGAAGAAGAGGAGGTGACATTAGATCCCATGATGACATTAGATCCCACGATGACATTAGATCCCAAGAAGGAAATTTAATTCTAAATGGCGATTTGTCTTTGTTACTTGAACAACCAAGCACTCCGATTGGCAATTTTAGACCAATACAAGCATCAGAAATGTTTGAAGAATCTTTTGAGAATAATAAAACACCAGAAACAGCTTCTTCAATAACTACAAATACTACTTCAATTAGTGAACGTTCAGATCCTAGATTACAATATGCTAATCCCTATAGCAGGTGTTTTTAATTTTTTAAGGAGATAGTTGGTTACCCTAAGTAATATTTTTTTGATTTTCAGTTCTGGATGACATTTGATCCCACAATCCTTGTGCCCTTATATTTTTATTTTTCGGATTCAGTTTCCTTTTCTTTTTCACATTTTCAAGATTATCTTTTTCCTCTTTTATAATATGGAATTCTCCAAGCTCCATTCCTCAAAAAATTTTTTTTTAAATCTTTTGAGGTCTTCATATAAAATTACATTTTTCTTTCATTTCTGCTTTAATATAGCTAATTAAATTTTCTTAAACTTTTTTTCAACTTAAAGTTATGCTGCTGCAATGTGTTCACCAATAATACCTGATGAGACAGTATTAAATCAACAAAGGAAACAAAGTTTTTCAACAAAATCCTCAACACCCCCACAACAACAACAGTATTACAGTACTTCAAGTCACTCTCATTTACCTCCTCCCCCAACAGCCTCCGCATTACAATTTTTACAACGTCGTAATTCCCGTCAACCAACACCCCCAGCAATATTTTCCCCCAAATTTGAACAAGATTTTGCCCAACAAAAAGAAATGGCAAAAATATTTCATTATACTCCCCCGCCTCCCCCTCAACATTCTTCCTCTTCTTTTTCGTCTTCTGGGCATGATTCCTCTGCATCAACATCTTCAAAGGCTGGAATTTCCTCTAAAATACCTCATCAAAATTTGACAGCAATACAAAAAAGAAGAAAACAACAATTTGGGTCTGCATTTGAACAAGTGCCTAAAATGTAAGGGAAAAAAAGATTTTTTAATTTTTCTACCCAAGAATCAGCTTTGTCCCCAGGCTGTGCGCCAAAATTTTCATGTGGCGCGCCAAACGCCAATTTTTTAAATTCTTAAAACACGCCAAACGCAACGCCAAAATGTATGTCATGGCGCACAGTTGTGGTCTCAATTTTGACCATTATGAGACCACAACTCTGCCCATAGTTGAGTTCCCAATTTAATTTTGGTGTCATACAGCTCAGCTTGGCGAGCTTTTTTGAATATTCATTGAAGTGTCATTCAAAAAGGCTCGCCAAGCTGGGCAGAATGACAGCAAAATTAAGCCAGACGGAGGGGGGCCGATTGACCGAATTTGTGTATAGGACTTATGATGGAATTTTTCGAATTTTTTTTTCAAAGATATGATCAGCCAACATTAGATCAACAACAATATTATGATAATTATTATCGTTCCCCTCATTTATTAACGAGAATAAGTGGTGGTGATGAAGGTGGTTCAACAACAAGTGGACGTGGAACTATGCCCCCAGGTTTTGGTGATGGTGGGGGAAGGGGAGGGGGATATGGAAGTAGTCCACCACAAACAACATCGGAAAGTAGTCCTGTATGTTGATGTTTAAAGGAATTTTGAAAATTTTTGAAAAATTTTTAAAGGAATTTGGCCATTCCAAATATAAAATTTCTTCACTTTCACCAGGAAGGCATAAAAGAGAACAAGTAAAAAAAAGATTTTTTGGTCTATACACGATTATCTCCCCCACATTTTCCTCTTTTCTTCTTAAATGGATATATGTACAAATGTGTAGGCTTGACTGTTGCAAGAAATTATTCTCGATTACCTATTCGAAAAACAATTTATGGTATCCAAAACTGAATCAAAGATAGAACATAACAATGATAAAACACACGATTCTTCAACTACAAGTCCAAATGTAGCCCCCACCCCACCCTAACTTTCAGATATTCCGAACCCGAATCAACCAAACCAATGTTTATTCTATTCTGTTTCGAACAGACAACTATAAATATATGCCATTGCCCATTTTTAATTTTTAGGAGAAAGGAAAAGGAAAAAAATGTGAGGAGATAATTGGATAGTATTGAATACTTTTTTAATTTAAAAAAATTTCTTTTTAAAGGAAATTGAAAATTATTGTGGTGATTCTTCAACAACAAGTCCAGAAGGCAGCCCTCCTAAACGGAGATTTGAAATAAGGCAAAGATCAGGTCTTGGTTTAGGTCGTCCATTACGCATTCCAACAACAGGAAATAATTTTAATGACAGAAAGAAAAGGGACGATAAAACCCCTTTAGCCTCAAAACAAAGCATTGTTTGAATTTTAAAAAATTGTTTTTTAAATTTATTTTTTTCCTTTCGTTATTTTCTTAAAATTCAATTTTCATTTGTGTAAATATATACCTATTTTATATTGAAAAGTAATTTCTATTGGTAAAGTCTGTCAAAAATACGAAAAAAAACCAACAAGGTAAAAAAGGGCTCTATGTTTTTCGGTGAATCGTCCGTAAGACGATTCACTGAATCGTCTTTTGGTGAACTGTACGGTCGCCCAATCGTCATTAGAGTCTTCAGACGTGGGACAGCATTCAGTGTGGTATTTTGCGGTGTTCCGCCTTGCGATCCCGCACTCTTTTTTGGTCAATCAGTCAATCGTCTTGCTTAGAGAAATCAGGGATCCCTGCAATGATTTTGTCGGACACAAAATTAATTTTTTTGACACTTTGACATTTTCAAATATCAAAGTGGTAACAATTCGATTGAGCTAAATTTATTTTTTATTTATCTTTATTTTTCCTTTATTTCGTTCGAGTTTCGGGGAAATTTTTTCTATTTTTTTGCCCTAATTTTATTTATATTTTTCAGCATGAAACGTACATATTTATTCCGTAGACCTAAAGACGATGACGAAGAAGAAGATTTTTATTCACAAGAAGCAGTCAAAGCCAAACCAATAGACCCCCATTTGGCTCGTAATTTAGGCCCAACATTTGCAGCTGGGAAAGATTTTGTTCGGGCTAGTCAAAAATCACAAAATGAATTTTATGGAAATCAAAAAATTGTGGAGGCGAGTACTTCTGGAGGAGGAGGAATTGAAAAGCAATTTAGACAAATGACGCATGATGAAAGAAATAATTTGAGTGCAAGTATTATTAAAGCTGAATTGAAGGGAGACAAGGTTTCTTTCTTAAATATTAGTGTCTTATAGTATAATTCGGCAAGGGACGGATCCCCGCACGTGATTTTACGGGATCCCGTCCCGGAATCCCGGGTTAGCGAAAAACGGGATTAATCCCGCGGTATCCCGTCCCGTTCAAAAAATCTTTACCGACCTCTCTTATAGATCTAGATTTTTGAAAAGCCTGGGCCTGTTTTAGTGTTCTGGGTTTGATTTATTGACCTGGGCCGGATCCTGGCCTGGACTTCAGGAAAAACTAGGAAGGTCAAAAAATGCCTGGGCCGGGATTCAGGGTACAGGAAAACCCAGGCCTTGGGTCCAGACGTAGCTCGATAGTGTCTTTCCTCTGGATGGGAGCTGTTTCTCGACCTATTTTCGATTTTCTTGTTTTTTTTTATTCGAAATTATTCCCATGAAGAAGCTCGTGGTTTGCTTGTGTAATTTGGGGGGTCACTTTCCAATTTAGCACTTAACCCCAATCTAATTATTTTTTAAAATTTTTAGGAAAAAGTAGAAAAATTAAAGAGAAGACTTGAAGAAGGAATTATTGAAATTAAATCTAAAAATGGCGAAGATGGACACGAAAAGAATGGCGAGAAGAAGTCTGTGATATTAATGGAAATGGACAGAAAGAGTGGATTGACTAAACCTGCAGTTGCTTCAAACAAGGTTTTTTTTAATTTGAGGGAAGCTTTTTTGAGGGCAAAATTTGAGAGAATTCCTCACATAACGATGCCCCGTACCTGTGCAAATTTTTTTTTCGTGATTGTCTTGAGGAAGGATAGGGAAGGGAATTTTAGTAGAAGGTGAAAAAAAAAGCTCGTAGCCAGGAAAAATTTTCGGGGGTGTGGGGGGGGGGGCGTTTTCTTACTTTTCTTTAAAGTCAGAAAAGTAATTTTCCGTGCATCACGAAGTGTAACGTTTTGTTCATGGAGGACAAATCAACTTCTAACCGCCTACGGGTATTCTCTGTGGCATCTTTTTAAAAAACAATTTTTATATACCAACTCATTTAAGTGCATTTAACAATTTATTCCTCGTCCTTTACTTGGTTGGGGATTTTGACCAGATTTCTGACAATGAGTCAAGGTCTCGACCCAGATCCGGGCCGATCTCTTCGACTAACATAAGTGGAGAATTACGTTAATTTTTTTTATTTTCTAGTCAAATAAAATGGCAAACAATTCTATCAACAATAATCAACATATAATGGGTGTAATCGAAGAAGAATATTCAAAACAATCAAGTTTGGATGATATGCTTGCTGAAGAGAAGCGAACAACTGCTGAGGATCAGCTTTCAATGTTTAACCGGGCTGCTGAGGTTTTTTTTGTAAATTTTTTGGGCTAAATTGGGAATTTTGTTTTGGCAATTGGACCCTATTTACTGACAATTTGAGGTCCTATGACTATCCTAAAGAGTGACCTGGGCCAAAAAAATGTCAAAATTGGCAGTATGTTTTCGCCCATGCTCTATCGAAAGATGCCAATAAATGAACGAAATTAATTCTCATTGTTAGGAAGGTTTCCTTGTAGAAAAACAGGATTTTTTCATGACTGTAACTCATATATCCCCTATCGAATGGTACCACCTTTAGACCTCTCCCACTGCCCAGAAGTCCCATGATTACTTTCTTTGGATTCCCCTCCTCTTTTATATGTTCTTTTTTTGGCTTTATAACACTAGATTTTTCACTTACGAATTTTTGCTTGATTTTAGTCAAAAAAATTTTTCCTTTCTATAATTCCCTCAACCCTCTTTTCTCGATTTCTAGAAGCATTTTGAATTTTTAAATAAATTTCTCCATTTATAAAATTTTTTCTAGATATTTTCACAAAACCGTCAAGACGAGGAAGGATTTTTTGATGATACTTTGGATAGTCGGAAGAAACGAAAAACTGATAAAGCTGATTCTCAACAACGCCAAACAATGATAAAAGGTTGGCAAATTTTTTTTATATATTTTTAAAAATTCAAAAAAATTTTTTATTGGGGGTTTATGTCGGGGACCATGCAAAATGAATTAAAAAGGGGCATATAAAGAAGGGAAAAAATTGGTTCGAGTTTTCAAAATTTCCTTTGGATCGGGGTTTGGGTCTGAAAAAAGTCCGGATTTCGGGTAACTCGTGACATCCCTGCTATAAAGGGACCGATCTAAGGAAGTTTTGAAAACTCGATAAAGGACTATATGTCCTATAAAGAACTACATATATGTATGTCCTTCATGTATTTAAGGAAAATCTTTTGGTATATTTTTTTCTATTTTGATGATTTTTTAAATATTTTTGAACCTAAGGATCAATTGTCATCCTTTTTCAAATTTTTAGGACAAATTTTTTCCCTTTTTCTTATTTTCTGGATTTTTTAAAAATCATTTTTAATACTAAATAGAGACCAAAAAAAATTTATTATTTTTTAAAAATTAAATAAATATAAATTACACACAAAAATTTATTTACTCCTCAATAATAAGCTAAATTCATGTATTTTCTTTGATAATTTCCTTAAAGCCAATTTTCTTTCATTTTCTTGATTTTGTCGTTCTAATTCTTTATTTGAAGGGATGGGTGTAGTTGTTGAACCTGTTTGGAATTTTTTTGAAATTTAAAAAAAATTTTTTAATTTTTAGATTTGGGCGAAAATTTTGAGAATTTTGGAAGGTCAAGAAGTCAGAAATCTTTTTTCGGCGCCGCAGTCGAAAATTTTGAGAATTTTGAGGGTTGTAGGCGAAAAATTGACTTGATCATTTCTCTCCCGAAATTTTTTCACTTTCCGGTAGGCTCTTTGTGTCTAATTAGGGTTGGGGTTTTCGAGACGGGCCGGCCCAACCGAGTCTTTTTCGGGCCAAAATTCGATGACCGACTCGATTTTTCTTTTGGAATGGGTCCGCAACCCTACATTTAATGTTACATAGTCATTTTTCCGTTTAGTTAAGCTTTTTTCAGCTTTTTTCCCAAATTATTTTTTAGTTCATCTCAGCAAATGTCCCCCTTTAACCTTTCATTTAAAAATTAATTTTCTTTTCCTCCTTATTTTTACCAAAAATCAAAAATTATATATATTTTTGCAGAAATAATTAATTTTTAAATTAATTTAAGAAAACTTGCCTATCATTTTCTCTGATGATTCTTTTAAATTATTTTTTATTTTATTATTTCTTTCACCACTTTTTTTGTTATTATTTTCTTCATTATTATTAATTGTTGTCATTAATTTTCCAATATTTTCATTTTTTATTCCTCCTCCCCCTCCAGTCATTAACCACCTTCTCTCAACAGAGGAAGGGGAAGGAGAAGTTTGTTGTAATAATAAATCTTTTCCTTTACTAGAATTAAATTCAAAAGGTTGTTGTCCTTCGTCTGTTGCTTCTTCTCCTTCAACGGAAGTCCGGCATTTTATTTTTTCATAATATGTCGCTTTTCGAAATGGTCGCATTAAACGTGGGTTGTCATATTGGGTTTCAACTAGCAATTCACAAAAGCCTGTTTTTTGGTCCTAAAAAAGGGGGAGAAATTATTTTTGTATTTTTAAGTTTAATATTAATAGTCGATGTGGGAAGGGGGGGGATTTGAGAGATTTTCAATTAAGGGAAAAAGAGAACGATATCCGAGAGAGTTTACAATTAAAGGAGCATAGGTATGTAGGAAAATTTCAGTTAACAAGTGAGAGGGGATGTCTTAGAGATTTTAATTTATATGAATAGGGAAGAGAGGGTATATTTGAGAGATTTTGCAAGTAGAGGGAGGGGAAACGAGAATGTTTGGAGTGATTTTGCGATACAGGGGCATATTTTCTTTTGATTTCATATTTGTGCTGTCTTATGTGTTAAATCTCCCGGAGAGTTAAACCTTGAAAGTCGACCGATACTCGAAATTTTTTCCCGATTGAAGCACAACTAACTTGTTTATCTGATCCCTAGTTTATTTTCAACGTTCAATTTACGTTACCTTTTTTCCTCCAATCGACTCAAAGTAATTTACAGCTTTACATTTAGTTGTTTCCAAACAAAATTGTAAGCATAAAGAATGTTCACGTACTGGTTTAGCTCCAATCATTTCACCAAAATAGACGTATTCAGGAATTGCATGGCTTTCCAATCCGAAGGGACAATCTTTAAAAATACTTTTTATTAGAAACCAGACCGAGACGAGATCTCGATCAAAAATCTCGGTTATCGAGATCGAGAATTTTTTGAGAGCTCGATTCTCGTATTACCCTTCCAGTCCGATCTTTACTTTCTATTAAGTGTTCGAATTAGAGACTGGACCTGGGGTTCAAGTTCTCTGCGAAAACCCTAGTCTTGATACAAATTTTTCGAACGAACAGAGGAAGAGCAGACCAGCCTTCAACCTCAAAGCCTTAGTTTCAAGTCAACTCTAATGACCAAAACTAAAGGGAAATTCAAGCCTTAGCATCAAAGATTTACAAAAATATTCACCTAATTCTTCCTAATTCTCTTTATTCTATTTCTTATTTTTATCATAAATATGGACGAATATATCCTCTATTTAATCATTTATTTACCTGATTCATCATATACAATGTCATAAAATGGGGGTTGTTGTGGAGGGTTCATGTGTGCACGGGCATCTCCAAACCATTCTGTTGTTGTCTTTGCTCTTTGTATAAGTACGGTTATTAGTAAAGTTAATGAAGAATAATAATAATAATTATAGTACATTTTTAACTTGGAGGGATAAATTTCTAAGAAAAAATTATTTTTTAATATTTTTTGTATACTAAAGGGTTTGGGGGGATTTTTTTTAATAAAAAAAATTTTTTTCGGAAGGATTTGAAGCTTTTAAAGATTTTTTCTGCTGTTTTTGAATATTTTAAATCCAGAAATTCGATCGGCGTCCTTCCCTATATCTTGATTTTCAAATGGTTGTGACTTGGTCTGTAATTGAAAGACTCCCCCTAAATTGGTATTGGTTTAAGGAGAGGGGTTCTCTCAGGGTTTTTACAAGCTACCGTCTTTGCCTCCCCGTCGAGGCGTGCCTCTTTTTAAGTGTTGGAAATTTAGCTAGGCCCAGCTAGGCATCGAACCTTAGTCTCTCCCGTTAAGTCGGGTTCAGTCTAATATGTAAACTAAGTATAAGGAGGTTTTTAAAGAGATTAAATTTTAGAGAATAGAAAAAACGAGTAAATTTTTTTAAATGAAGGGTTGGAAGTATTTTACTCCAAATTTAAATATCAACTTCAATTTAAATTTGCACCTCAATGTAAACAACACAATTTTTATTTTGTCAATTTTATTTGCTATATTACGGCCTTAGAAGAAGGTTGTTTGGGGAGAGAATGTTTGGGGGCTGTATATTTTAATTATATTATTTATTTTTGTGGCTGCGGGTGATCACTTTTCTTCTATTTTCTTCTTAACCACAGGCAAAGATTGTGTTTGTTATGTTGAGCTCTTCTTTCCCCCTCTTATTACCAAATTTCGCAACGTATTCGTCAAAGGCGATCAAAACGCATTTTCATGACCATCACAGAAACGCCTTTTAATTCTTTTTTTATTCACAACACTAGCAGAAACAAAAATACACACACAATCTTCGCTCCACTCAATATAAGGGATAGGGGTATGTTTGGGCGCATTGGTGTATAGACGTAGGCTTTAAAATAAGCTTGTGAGAACCTTGAGGCTTGAAAATTTTTGTAGGGGTGTATGTTGTGTTTTCCGATTATTTTAAAATTCTTCGATATTGGAGTGGAGCTTAGATATTTGTGAGGAGTTTGGGCTAAAGTTTGGGAGGAGGTTGGGCGAAAGTCTTTGTATAACCAAAAATGTCGAATTTTTCAAGTTATAACAGATTTTTTGTTCATAACTCTCAAAATACTTTATCAAAAATTCCCAAATTTATAGGACACTTGGTTAATGCCTTGAAAAATACCCTCATAAAATTTCAGTTCTCCGGGATTCTCTCCAATTTAAATTTTTTAATTCCGCGCCCAAACCCTGTCGCGCCCAGATATCCTAAACCCTCAAAGGATTACCTATCATATAACCACTTTTCTTATATTTTTCTGAAAAGAAGATTGAAAGGGAGAGAAAAGGAAAGAAGATGGACTTATTTTTTGGTTGTAAATTTATTTATTTGGTTGTTTGTGTTCTTCAAAAATTTTCTTGTTTTGTTGTTTGTCGCCGTTTTTGGAAATTTTCTTTTATTTTTAATATTTTTATCCTTTAAATTTATCATTTCTATTTTCGAAAAAAAAGAAATTTTTTTTATTAGAAAAAAAAACTTTTGTTGTGTCCTTCAATTCACGTGACAAAATAAAAAAAAATTGGGAAGAAGAAAACAAAATTTAGTATATTGAAGTAATGGAAGAAGGAATTTTAAGGGGGTGTTATTTTACAAAAATGTGTGTATTGTAAGGGAAGGAAGGAATGTTGTTTGGGGACTTTAAATAAATTTGTTAATTGGAAAATTTTCTATTTTTAGTACAAAAAAATTAGTCAAATTATTAATTACTAGTTCGTTAGGTGGAAGAAATTTGTTGGGGAATTTTGTGACTAATTTGTTAAATAAGCATTTACATAATTAAATACACCCATCCTTTATTTCTAGACACACCTTATTGAGAGCAGCTAAATTTGGCGTCCCTAGCTTGGTAGTACGCTTAGGCGCAGCTTCACTTAGAGTTCAAAGAAGTACCTAATTTTTGGTTTCAAAAATGTGGTTCAATAACAAAAGGGTTTTGATCCAAGTTACAGTCGAATTCCGATATCCTGCCTATACAATTCAGTCCCGAGTGTGCTAGTTTCACTTTTTGTCTTTCGCTTTTTAAAATAAGTTTTGGCACATCCCAGGTGGGAGCAGGCCACTTTACCGCGCGCCCATTATACCGCCGAGCTATAACTTTGTTCAAAATTGTCGAATCCGGAATACCCTAATATGGTTCGATTCAGCTCGTTGAGGCGCATCGAACCATACCAGGGCCTTCCGGATTCGACAATTTTGAACGAAGTTATAGCTCGGCGGTATAATGGGCGCGCGGTAAAGTGGGGTGTACCCATCCCAGGTATTGTAAGGGGCATGTTTTATCGTGTATTTCATTTTATTAAGTTTTAAAATTTTGGATTTATGAGTGAATCTATTTTCTTCTCTATTTTTTTAACCATTATACAATCCAAAAGAATTTATTTATTCTCATAAAATGACGCAAATTATGTTCATTTATATTTTAATTAGACGTAAATGACCTTGAATTGAACTGGTCATTGATTTTTAGGTTAATTAAGGGAATTTATTTTTTTTAATCTTTTGCGTCATTCTTTTTTTTGATCAAATAATGATTAATTATTTTGTGTGTGTTTTGTGTAATTCTTTTTTGTTTTCTTACTAGTCAGACCTTGATTATAAATAGGGGGTTGTCGATTTCAAACCGAATCGAAAACCCGAAGATTTTCTGTTCCCTAACATAAGTATAAATATATATACCTCTTTTTGAGGGGTAAATATATGTTTGCGTGTAACTTAAATATACCACCAACTTTTAATAAAACTTATCTTGAATTGAAAGATATTTTTGGTGTTCTATCTTTAATTGAAGAATGAAACTATAATTGTTTAAAAATGAGGAAATTAAAAATTAATTTTTAATTTGCGATTATTTCTAAATTTTGAAAAAAACAGGCAATAAAATATATTAAATTTAATAAATTTTTAGAGCACAAATTTGTGGAACGAACACTCGATTCTTGTTCAAAATGCATTGAAAGTCGGCTTTTTGAAAAACATGCAGTTGTTGCTACTGGTAAAAAGGTACGAAAGAGAACTGAATTGAGGGGGGGGGGATTGTTTTTAATTATTTCGAATTTTAAAATGGAAAATTATAAATATGAGACTAGGGTTGTCGGTTCTGGACCGAACCGAGCCGAAGAACCGAGGATTTTTCAGTTCAGTTCCGGATATCCGAAGATTTTCTAAGAACCAACAACCCTATATGAGACTATATTGATTAGGTACCCAGGATTTTTTTTGCTTTGAATTATTGTCTCTATAGGCAGATATAAATGGTTGTTCGAAGAATTTCTTAGATCTGACACTACCTCAATTGGGACAAAATGTCCAAATTCTTTATATAATTAATTTTAGTGGAATGAGAGGTTAGGTTACTATTATAATTCCCGATATCTCGTAAAATCTCGATTCTTGATAACCGAGATTTCTTGTTAGATATCTCGTCTTGGGCCAACCTCTAGTTTTTAGAGTAACTGGGGATGCCACTAAGAAACCCATACTTTTCTTGATTTACTCGCATACTGGATCTCGAAAAAGAGATGTCTGAGTTTCACAATTGCTTCTTCAAATTTTTTTTATAAATTTTCCAGACCTATTTGTCTGTTATCAATTGGGATGGACTTTCTCCAGAACATTGTTATATAACAACAATGGAGCATTATTCAAGTTGTTTAGTGTTAGATGAAGATGTTTGGGAGGAAATACAATTTTGGATGAAAAGTTTGGTGAATATGTGGAGGGAAGATGAGGAAGACCAAGATTGTGTTTTCTTTGAAAATGCTAGGGATATACACGAACAAAAACATTTGTCTATTGAATGTGAGTTTTTTTTGGAAGGGAGAGGGGAGGGGGGGGGAAGTTGGTATTGTTATTGTTTGAAGGGGCAGGCCAGGCGACATTCCGATTTAATTCTGGCAAAATTATGATTTTTTAGATAATATTCTGATATGCCGTTTTGATCCCGAAAATAGAGGGATTTATTTTTTATGTCGATAAGATCCCTGGACTTACCACCACTTTTAAATTAAAAGTCTTATAGAAAATCAACTTTTCTACCATAAGTTGAGGCTTGACGAGATACGTAGAGATTCACGATTTTCTAAAAATACTGAGCTTTTCGAACTGAGTCTAAGTGCTTAAACTATCGAAATTGAAGTGAAGTTGAACGACTTTAAAAGATTTAATTTTTCAGGTGTTCCGTTACCAAGAGAAATTGGCGATTTGTCTCCTATATATTTTAAGGTAAAAAAAATTTTTTTAACAACATCGGAAATTTTTAATGAAATAAAGTCCGAAAATTTAAATTTCTATGCGGTTCTAACTCAAATTTAAGCTCAGGCTTTCCTCAACTTTGAAAAGTTCTTTTTATTCTGATTTTTAAAAATTGACTAAAAATTGGCTACCTTTTAATTAAAAATTTCAAAAAAAATTTTTCTTCTTTAAAGAAAGCAATAATGGAATCAGAAAAGGAGTGGAGTGTAAATAAAAAATTAATTGATCTTTCCAAAAATCCAAGACAAAGTCAAGGTGTTCGTGGTTTAGTGCCTAAAGGTTTCCCCTACTTTGCTGTCTATTTTGGATTGCAACCTGGATATGCCCACGTCATTGAGAAGGAAAAAAATTTTCCTGTTAATTTTGCTCAGGTGGGGGAAAAATTTTTATTTGATAGGACTGAAAATATTCTGATTTAATTTGGAATAATTCTGAAAAAATTCTTATAATATTGTGAGGAAATTTTGTTAAAATTCTGATTTAAAAGGGTATACTTCTGATAGTATTATGCTAATACTGAGAAAATTCTGGGAAAATTCTGATTTCCGATATGTTCTGATTTTATTCTGACAAAATTCTGTTAATATTCTGATTTTGTTCTGATTTTATTCTGACATATTCTGATTTTGTTCTGATATATTCTGATATATATTTTGATATCTTCCGACTTAATTCTGATAAAATTTTGATTTTTTGGATAATATTCTGGTAAACTGTACATATTCTGATTTATTTCTATGCCAATAATACGTTTTTATACGTTTTTTCAATTTAAAGGAAATAATTGGTGGAATGCTTGATTTACACTACAAACATTGGAAAAATCCAAAAAAGCAGTCATTTAATGAAATTAAAATTAAACGAGAACAATTACGTCAAAAATTTTCAAAATATGATTGGACAGAGAAAAATAGTACAAGTCTATTAGATAATGAAAAAGAGGACGAAAAAGAAGAAGAAAAAAATTAATAAAATTTATTTAATTATATATTTATTTTTAAAATCAGGTAAAATTTATTTGTGGTAAATCCTTATTATTTTTATTTATTGGGTTGTTAAGAGACAATTTACCAACTAGAGACTGTGCTACGCGGTTCTGTTATAATTCTGATTTAATTAAAAATAATCTGATTTTGTTCTGATAATATTTTAACCAAATTCTGAGTTTATTCTGATTATAATCTGATATTCTGGCCTTATATTCTGATTATATTATACCTTATATTCTGATTATATTATACCTTATATTCTGATTATATTCTGACCTTATATTCTGATATTCTGATTATATTATACCTTATATTCTGATTATATTCTGACCTTATATTCTGATATTCTGATTATATTATACCTTATATTCTGATTATATTCTGACCTTATATTCTGATATTCTGATTATATTATACCTTCTATTCTGATTATATTCTTTAATTCTGACCAATTCTGATTTTCTGATAAAGTTCTGACTTTATTTTCATAATATTCTGATATATTCTAATTTAATTCTGAATTTTTTATTAATATTCTGATCCCATCAATTTCCCATTTCTGTTTATTTTCTGTTTAAATTCTGTCTTAAGTTAGTTTTACGTCTAAAGGGAACACTGTAATTTTCGTCATGTCTCTCTAATTCCATTCCCCCCTTAAAAAAATTTTTTTTGTCGGACAATTCTTAAATGAAAAAAAAAATTAAAAAGAAGCCCTTTTACCTCGTGGCAATAATATTTAATTTCAAAGTCCTTTCAAAAGTCTCTCTTTTTTTTATTATTTATTATCCTCTTTTGCACTTAAAAAAATGTTCGTCACGAAAAAAATGTTTTCTTTCTTTTCTTCTCTTGACGGGATTTTTTAAAAAAAAATGCCCGTTCCAGACTTAACCCCCCTTCTTTTTCCCCTCTTCAAATAAAAAAAAAACTCGCAGACAATGTCTAGACAGGATGGCATCCGCACACAAACAACAAAAAAATGTATTTTTGTTGTTTTGGTGTTTTTGCCCCGCCTTTTTTCATTAAAAATTGGGGGGTTCTCTGTTGTTGTTGTGTATGTCTCTATTTTTATGTGCAGACACATTTTCTCGCTTTTTTAATTTTTTATGACTCATTATTTCCCCCCATTACAGACAGTTAACAGCCGTTTGTCTTTCTCTCCTTCTTGTCTTTCTCTCTTTTCTCTCTTTCTATCTGCCTTCTCTCTTCTCTTGTTTTCCTTTTTGGACAAAATAACATAGCGTCTGAATGTCACCAAGCAGAAAATGGACGAAATGTCAATGTGACAAAATGCCAAAATAAAAAATTGGACAACATGCCAAGCAGGGGCGGGCGCAAGAGAAAATTCAAAAAACGAAGGACTAAAAATCAACGCAAAATTTGGAATTTTTTTTATCAAGTACATATATGTGCCTTTCTCTAATTAAAAATTTATTTTCGGAGTCCTGCTATATTTTGTGATAAGGATTTAGATGGATTATGATTTGGAGTGATATCGGGGATACACCGCGGATTACTGAGGATATCAGTGGATTAAGTGGGAATAAGGGAATATAAGGGATTTGTGTTCCAGTTCCGGAGCCAAAGTTTTTCTGAGCCGCGCAGATTATTACTTCATCTTCCTTCATTTTTCGTTCTTCTTCCCCATTCTTTCCTCAATTTTTCTCTTCATTTTGAAACTTTTTCCATATTGGCATTTTGTCGATTTTTGTTGTCTTGACATTTTGTCCTCGTGTCATTTTGTCTTCTGGCATTTTGTACAGACATATCTCTTCTTTTTTTTCATCAACCAGACAGTTTAGTTGTTCTGCCTCCATTCTCTTTTTTTACATTTTTCTAACCCTCCTAATTATAAAGAGTTTCTTCAACCACTACTCGCACAAAATGTGTGGTTGCCGCCAGACAGCAGAAATTAAAAAAAGCTCAGACACAATTGCGAGACTAGACAAAAAAAAAGAAGAAAAGGGTAAAAGGACAAGAAACAAACGGGGCGTAGCCTCTTTCTCTTCTTTTCTCTCCTTTTTTAAATTTTCTCCCATTAAAAAATACTCTCTAGACAGAGACTAGACAGTCTTGTGGTGGCGGTAAGTCATCTGCTTTGCAATACATAAATATTTTATATTTTTTTTTAAACAACAAAAAAAAAGCAGCCGTTGTCTACTCACATTTTATTTATTTATATTTGTTTGTGTGTGTTCCAGCTTCATTCTCCTTTCCCTTTTTAACTTTAAACTTTTCTGCCCTTATAAATTCGCCTGTTTTATTGTTGCTTTTTTTATTTTCTTTCCTTCGAAAAAATTTTTTTTTCAAAAAAATTTTTTTTAGACAACTTTTAAAATATTTAAAATGTTGACTGGCTTGATTAATGCTGTTAGAAGAAAAATTCATAATTTGAATGAGGAAAAGGAAAATGATTCTTTGTCTTTTGATTGTGATAAACAACATAATAATAAATGCAGATTTATGGTAGGGTGGAAATTTTGACTTTAAAAATTTTTAGAAAATTTTTAAAAATTAATTTGGAATCTATTTTCAGTCAATCAGATCCCCTTTTTTTCCCCAAACATTTTTCCTTGAGAAATAAAAGGTTTGCGACTGACCGGGTTCGAACTCGTGCCCTATTTCTTAGCATTTTCCAACTTAACCAAAAGTTACAACTGAAAGAAAGTTATTTCTGCGCATTTTTGGTGTCACATTCAAACCCCTCTATATGATACATCCTTGGGGACAAAAATTTTTTATAAGATGTTCTTTACATGGGGCATCGTTTAATCCTCTCCCCCTTTTTATAACGGTATTTGGAAATTTTGATTTTGCTCGTATCTCTTAGACAGTCCCCTATTTTTGGTCGTGTATCTCGTACACCCTAAAGTTTCCCTTTTTTGCTAGTACTTCGAGTACAAGCAGAAAGTACGAAGTTCGTACTAAGAGAGTCCAAGCACTCCAACCAATGTCCAGCTGAATTAAAGAAAAGAATCTTATAGTTAGTGAAGTCCGCCGTTTTATTTTTAAGCCTTTAAAAGACTGCCTATCCTTAAACACATTTTCTGGATTAATATTTTACACGTCTAAAACCAAAACAAACTACACATATATGCATATATGCTAATCTTAATTTTCCAGTTACTAGGCCAACAGGGAACATCTCAACACTTACAAGATTATGACTCCAAAAAAACAAAATTGTCAACACAAAAATCTGTTGAAACACCGTCAAAAAGAAAATTAATGTCTCGACGACAATCTAATAAAGAAAATAATAATATTGTAGCTATGGAGAATAATTACAACAACAATAATGTTGGCAGGTGGAAACGTTCCAATAGTGGTGGTGGTGGAGGGGAAAAGCCAAAAGTGACGACAATGGAGAGAATTGTAAATAATTTTTAATTAAAGTATAAAAATTAAATTTTCTCGCGTTGCTATGCGGGGATTTGGAAAAAAAAAACAAAATCTTTAAAAGTGCGAAGAAAAAAATAGAAAATTAAATAAAAAATTTGCGGACGTCCGCAAATTATTTGCGGATGTCCGCAAATTTTTTGCGGATGTCCGCAAAAATATATTTTTTTTTAATTTCTAATCTTCAAAAAAATTTCAGGAAAAACTGAAAGAACGTTTCCAACAAGAATCTACAGAAGATGAAATGGACAGCAACATCCCTGATGAAGCTTCAGAGCGTTGCTGTATTTGTTTAACGCAGAGGGCTACTGTTCGAACTTACCCTTGCGGACATCAAGTCTTTTGTCGTCTCTGTGCCATTACTTTGATACAGGTGGATATTAAGGAAATTTATTTTTAAAATAAAAGAGAAATAAAATCCACAAAAATTTTAAAAATCCGCAAGAAATTTGCGGACGTCCGCAAAAAGTTGCGGACGTCCGCAAATTAAATTTTTTAACAAAACATTGACAAAATAAAATTTTTTCAGACACTCTACAAAAGCGGAAGTGAAGAAATGCGTTGTATTATTTGCCGGGTTAACATCATTGCATTGCGACATCAAGATTTTAAAAGGGTTAATCCCCCAACAGTTAATCAAACACACAACGAGGCAACACATTGGAGGTGTTCATACAACAGAAAGAGATTATACAACGATTAAAGATCGGGTACCCCAATTTTTTTAAAAATTTGGTTGGTCTGTGGGGAGGCAAAGCATGTGCACAGTCAACAACTGGCGTGAAAGTTTTTAATTTTTGCCCGATCTCTTTATTTTGTTTTAACACCTAAAAATGATAGAAATTTACGTTTGTATTTTACCCTTTTATAGTAAACGATCTCTAATTTATGCCTATTTTATAGATGCAGGTTAATGGCCTAGAGCGGCACTAAGATGTAGTTAAAAAAATTTTTTTTAGTCCGCAAAACTTTTGCGGATGTCCGCAAAAAATGTCCGCAAAATTTTTGCGGACATCCGCAAAATTTTTTTTTAATTTTCAGTACCGCTCTCTATTTTTTAACTAATCTTTATATTTTCTAGTTTTTTTGTTTAAAATGTGTTTGTTCTTCTCTTTTATTTGTCCAATTTTTTCTTTTATAAATCACTTAAATGTTGCATATTTTTTTCCTTTTCTTTAAAATTTTATTTTTCACCAAAAAATATTTTTTTTATTAAACACACAAAAATATTATTTTCAAAAAATAAATAGTTAAAGAGCTTAAAAAAGAATTTTTTTAAATTTTTTTTCAAAAAAATAAAAATAGGGTAAAGATTAGATTAATTAAATAAAGGTAAATTGATTTTAGGAAAATAAAATAGGTATAACCCGATAAAAATTCTTCGTAAATTTATCCGGACTTCACTATAAAAGGCACTCACTTTTTTTACAGACAAAAAAATTTTTCACTATTTTCGAGTCCGCAAAACTTTTTGCAGATTGTCCGCAAATTTTTGCGGATTGTCCGCAAAATTTTTATACCTCTATTTAATGAACGTTTTATTTGGTTGAGAACTGTGTCGGGGAAGATGCCTAAGCAATACCCTCTATTTAATATACATACTAAGGGATAGGTTGTGTTACTCAAATGTGAGGAAGGTATATCTTATAGTGAAGTCCGACTTTGTACTATAAATCCAAGCTTAAAAATTAAAAACTGCACTAAACTTGAAAAATATAACAAATGTAGAAGGATAACATAACTAAGAGAGAATACAGATAATGATAAGAACTACAAAAATTGTCCGCAAAAATTTTGCGGATGTACGCAAAAAACTTGCGGACATCCGCAGAAATTTTTTTGGACTTTTTCCAAGTTTTTTTCAGATTTTTAATTAGACAACGAAAAAATTTTGAAAAATTAAAAAAAAAATTCTCTCTATTAAAATTAAATTACAAGAACATACAAAAGGATTTAAAGCGAAAAAAAATTTTCTTTGATATTTTTAAAAAATTTTAAAGAATCAAAATTGCTTAAAAGGGTTAAAAAAATAAAAGGATTAAATTAAAAAATTAAAAAAAACTTTTTCCCTCAAAAAAGACTACCTTCCATTCCCAACTGTTTGTGTTGAAACATTAAAATATTTTGGGGTATTTGCTTGTGACCATTTTCTTTGTTGAAAACAGAGGTTTAAAAGTGAACATTTTAATGATCTTTTTAAAAAATTAATGGATTTAATAAAGTCGCGGACTTCATTTATATGGTGGAAGGAAATGCCTGAATATCCGAATTCGATATCCGAACCAAGGAAATCCTGACTTTTTTGGGGCCTACCCATTAAAGGATAACCCCCCGGACCGATATCTTATCATGAAGTGTTGTAATCTTCCCCGTCGTTGGAACAACTTTGGTGTTCTAAACATTTTGGGTGTTTGGTATTACAAGCAGTTGGCGATATAAAACGCTCCGAGGAGGCCTAACCATTAAGAGTCGATTGAGGAAAAAAGAGGACAAATTTAGGAATTACCAAAAACCCTCTTAGATCTCATGCCCCCCCCCCCCCTTAAAAAATTAAAAAAGAATTTTTAAAGAAAAAAAACCTCGGAATAACAACATTATTTAAATCATTAACCAACAATTCAAAACAAACATTGTAAATATCATCAAATAATTCTGGACTGTTTAACCATAAAGATTTTTGACCAGAATCGCAAAAAGTGGCTAGTCCTTTAAAAGAATTATTTTAGAAAAATTTCAAAAATTAAAAAAAAACCTTCTACACATTTTAAAAATAAATTTTTATTAATTTCATTTTTCTCTTCCAATTCATTATTTTTCTGAAAAAATTGAAAAAAATTATTATAAAAAATTTAATAAAGCAGGGCCCGAAATCTGGACTTGTATTCAAAACTCAATTTGACTTTTTCCTTGTGAAAGTTCCCAATTTATTGTTAGCCGAACCAGGAAAAACCCCAAGCCCAGGAAAACCCCGGGAAGGTCAAAAAATGCTTAGGTCTGGACTCTATGTACAGGAAAAATCCCAAGCCTTGTTCCAGACCCAGGCCGATCTCTAAAAGAAAATACATTAATTTAAATAAGGAAAATTTTTTTTTGTTAAAAATTTTTAACGTTAGCAACGTTTTTATTGGAAATTTTTAGGATTGACTTTGAAAAGAATTCCTGTCAATCGACCAAAAAATTTTTTGAAAGGAATTCCCGGGCTTTTATCAATTCCCAGACCCCCCTTTCTAATAAAAATTTTTAATTTCAAAGAAAACCTTGCAAATTTCATTCAAAAATCCAATCCAACCAATTATTGTATTAAATATTGTAAACAAAACCAAATTTGAACTTTCCAAAGCTCTATTAAATTTTCGGGGCCATTTGTTAACCAAAAGTTGTGCCAAAACTGTTGGGAGGGTTGGCAAGTTTGATTCTTCTTCGTCCAGAAATTTTCTTATAGCTTCTTTTAGACATGCAGAAAATGAATTTTGGAAATGTTGAGAGGCTAAAAAGAAGATAGAAATTTTGTTATTTAAAGCTACTCTTAATTTGGCAAATGTCCGCAAAAATATTTGCGGACAAATTTTAAATGAGTTAATATTCAAGTCATCGTTAGTCTTTCTTTGGAAATTTTTCCTTTGTTTTTTGACATAATTAAAAAACAATTTAGAAAAAGGGGGATTAAAAAATCAAATCAGCAGTCTACTTAAGTACTAAAATGTTGCTTTCATACAAATTCAAGCAGTTAACTTGAATATGAAAAATCAAGGTCAACAAGTTCAGAGACAAAGCTCGTCATGGTTGAGATTGTCGGTGGTCAGGTCTGGTTAAAAAAGTCGTTAGGAAGTGGGGCTAGATGGGGGTCGAGGTCAAACCATAATTAAAATATTTAAAGACTAAAATCCAAAAATAAACTGTCCGCTAATTTTTTGTCCGCAAGTTTTTTGCGCACATTTACAAAAAACTTTAAAGTTAATATTTTCATAAATCATTAAAATAAAGTAAATAATTAAAAGAAAACCAATTAATTCAGTGCATAAATCAAGAACAAAATAAATATCAATTTGCTCCAAAGCAGCATCACAAAGCGTGGTAGCCAATTTAGAATAATCATTTTCAGTTAAATTTCCAGAATTTTTTTGAAGAAAAGATTCTAAATAAAAAATATAAGTTGATAACTGGTTAAAAATTTTTAAATAAATTTAAAAAATGGGGAAGGTTTTATTTTTGCGGACAAAATTTGCGGACTTTCAGAAGTTGAAAAAAACGGAGGAAGTCCTATGTGAATGTAATCAATAAGAACGTAAAGACTTATTATTTCAACAAGTCCGGTTACCTTAACCTTAACTTTTCGACCCGAAACCCAAATTATCTGATACGACTTTTAATCCCAAAATCCCAAACCAGGTCAGAAGAAAAACTTGAAAACTCAACCCGACTTTCTTCTCAGACCCAGACTAATTCCCTGAACTAACCCTGAGAAAACTAATTCACTGATTCTAACCCTTCCAAAAAATTTTAGATGTGGGCAATATGTAGTGTCATTTGGACTCGTGAACGTCGTCAAGGGGAAAGAACGAATGAGGTTCTGGAGTGATTATATATATGGAGGAGAATCAGTGAAGCAAAAAAAAAAGGTGAAATAAAAGAAAGCATAGAAAGGATAAACCCAAACAAATATTATAACCAGGGTAGATTAGGCATCCCAAATTTAAAAAAAGTAAAAAACAAAAATACTCACTAACATCCGCCAAAGAAACGCAAACCTCAGAATTTGACAAATTTAAAGATTCCAAAGCATCGTTAATATTGTTGCATTCTTTAAAAGTTTCCGACTTTTTCTTTGTTCCATTAAGACGAGGAGGGCGTGAAACAGACCTTTCCGGATCCAAAATTGATTGAATACTGCCAAGAAAACGTTTATCGCGACTGTCTGTTTCTGCACTTCTTCTAGGATTTGCCCTCTCATTTGACATTATTTTTGGGTGAAATTTGACTTGATAAGATTGATAAAAAAATCACAGGATGAATAAAAGTCGAGAATAATGAAAGAACTGAAAAAATTATTTAAAAATAAATAGTTTGGCATAATGTTTTAATAAATGGGATAAAATGTCATTTTGTTAAAACGTCAATTAATAAAAAAAGGGGCACGACTTTTCGTCAATAGAATTTCCGTCAATGGACTTCCCGTCAATACTTTTCGTCAATAGACCGCGACATTTGCGCCGCCTGACTTTAAAAATAAAAAAATAAATATTTACTTAATAAGATGGCTGTATGCCAAAATTTTCGCGTGGCCTGCCAAATGCCAAACGCCAATCTTACAACCCGTCAGAAAACTTTTGCGCCTCGCGCTTTGTGTGGAGTCAACGGTCGCTGGGTTCTACACCAGTAACATAAACTAACCGTGTTTCCTCTAAATGAGCGACATGCCGCTCTATTTTTCAATCCCCTCTCAAAGTGCCGCTCTATTGGATGCCGCCGTTCAACTAGAGGCCGACGCTCAATTAGAGGAAATACGGCATTCCTTTTTACCGATTTTTAACCTCGAAAAACCTACATTTATCCTCCGGCTACCCTACAACTCATCGAATCCTTAACTCATCGAATCCTCAACTCATCGAATCGGCCAAAAACACTCAACTCATCGAATTTTTCCAAAAGGGGACGTTTGAGTCCCCGTGTTTATTTTTTAGATTTTTTATTGTTTTGTTTATTTTTTTTTGTTTTCTTCTGGGGTTTCAACTAATTTTGTTAATTAGTTGATCGGGCACTCATCCAAGTTTATCCGGCCAGTGAAAACATGATCAGATAATGAGAATGTCTTCTCACATTCCTGGTAAATTATGATGGAGATTTTACCGGGTAAAACCGGACCAGATTAGTCCAGTAGACCCCAATTATGCCCAAAAGGCCTTTTTCCTAGCCTCCATAGCAGCAAAAAAATTTTTCACCGAAGATTCAGTTAGCCCTTTCGGGAGAAAAATAAACACGGGGACTCAAACGTCCCCTTTTGGAAAAATTCGATGAGTTGATCGTTTTTGGCCGATTCGATGAGTTGAGGATTCGATGAGTTAAGGATTCGATGAGTTGAGTGTTTTTGGCCGATTCGATGAGTTAAGGAATTTTAGCCGATTCGATGAGTTGAGCGTTTTTGGCCGATTCGATGAGTTAAGGATTCGATGAGTTGAGCGGGCACGTATCCTCCGTATCTTCATATGTATGAGCCTTATCTCGATATCAAGTCTCTTACTTCATTGTGTATTTACACCACTTCTCTGAGAAAATTTTTTTGTTCCTTTTTCGGCCTTTCCTTTTCCATTTTTTTCAAGGGTTTTCGAAATTTAATTATTTTTATTAAAATAATTTTTAAAATTAAATCAATTATTTTAAGACTAAAAATTAAAATAAAATTAATTTAAGTAACATTTTTATAAAAAATTTCCCTCAATTTTCCCCCTAAATTCTCCCAATTAATTTTCAATAAATTCCTTTCTAGTTCAAATAATTTTTCCTTTTTTTATTAATTTAATTATTTTTCCACTTGAAAAATAAGACGAGAGCAAATTAATTTTTTTGTTAAAATTGGGTCTAGGTCTTTTTTAATTTTTTGAAATTATTTTTAAATATTTCCGCTCCTCTCCATAAGTTTTCTTTCTTGACTAAACACAATCATTAACACTTTATTAAAAAGAGGGAAGTATATCAAAATATTTGTGTGTGGTAATGATTGTTTTCCGAAAATTGGTGGTATTCCTTCATCATCACGCTAATTGTTGGGCAATAGGCTGCAAGGCTGTGCGCAAGGGAAATTGGCGTTTTGATTTTTTTGGCGTTTTATTTCTCTCAGCATTTTTTCTCTATTTTTTGTACAAGAGGACCCCCAGAGTAGAAAACAAACGATATACACACACCTAACTTAAGACACAAGGGGGGAGGGGTGGCACCACAATGAATGGGACTACACCACGCATTTTAAGGGTACATCAATTTAAACTGTACTTCCTTTATATGTAGTTCCAACTAGAGGTCGGCAAAATCGGATTTCCGGGATCCTGAGTCGGGATTTTTTTTCTTAACCGATGCCGGGACGGGATCCCGAGGGATAAATCCCGAAAAAATCCCGGATCCCGAATGCTCCCGAAAATCAAAAAAATCCGGGATTTCGGGATCGGGATTCCGGAAAATCCCGTCGGGATCCCGTCCCGCGCCGACCTCTAGTTCCAACAATTTCGATATTTTATACCTTGCCGTTTCTATTTAAAAAATTTTAGTTTTGGCGTTTACGCTTTTTTGCGCACACCTCATATTCTCGTTAACTATCTGCGGATGTGCGCCATTTTTGGCGTTTCTAATTTTTGCTTCCAATTTTTTCAAAATTTAATTGCGCACATATTTGCTCAGAAAAAAGTCGTCAGGTTGTGTTGTTGTCACAACAACTCGCCGTTCTCTTTAACTTTTTCTCTCAATACATACATTCGTTCTTTTTCACACATTTTTCTTCTTTTTTCGCGCTTTACTTCTCTCCTCTCCATTTAGTTGTTGACTGGTTGTTGTGACTGGTTGTTTTTGTTTTGTTGCCACTATAACTCTTCTTCTCTGAAATCAATTTTTTGGTGAAAAAAAATCCAAAAAGAAAATTTTTTTGGAGAATGCCTGCTCCAAAATGTGAAGTTCACGTTCGGCATTGTTGCTGTTGTGGATTGACGCCTGGGGCTTTTTTGATTGGACTTTATACTTTGGTTGGGATTTATTGTTTTTCTTTAATTTAAATTTTTTCCAAAATTTTTTAAAAATTTTTATTTTTTTTTTATTTACCAAAAAATCATGGAATTGGGCAATCAAAATTGTGGGTGGGTCATTTTTCTGGGTTATGGACTAGAGAACGGTATTCGTAACCTGGACAGGATTCCTTATCTGTATCCAGGAAAAATCCAGGACGATAAAAAAGATGCCTGGATCTGGACTCCGTATCCAGGAAAAATCCAGACTGGATCCAGCTTCAGACTAATCTCTATTATTGACCTTCGACCAATGGGTCTGGGATCACCCGTTAGCTCATATGATTTTTGGATGGTCAGTCAAATTTCTAAAAATCAGAAACCTTACAACTTTTCAAACTTTTCAAGCTAACGAATGGTCCAAAGTCACGTGGCCACAAAACTCTAACCCAAAAATCCTACGAACCTAATCGAAAACAAACACAAAAATGTCTAACATACACAAAAACCCCTCTCCCAAATTCATTAATAATTTAAAGATTCTCTACGCCTTATTAGCTATATTAGCTGCTTGGGCATTACAAGAGACAGCAACTAATGGAGACGTTCCAATTTATCAAAATTGTCAATTAGAAGCTCAAGACAAAATAAATCAACATATTAAAGTCCCTTTTGGGAATGGGTCTTTTATTGAGGTTTTGGACAGTTCAAATTATCATTGTTCTTTGGGAATGTATACCGAGGAAATGAAATATGCTGCTGGAGGTGAGAGGAATTTTTTGGAATTTTTAAAATAGTGACAGTCTAATCTCGTTTTTAAATACACAACGGATAAACCTGTTTATGTGGCATTTTTTAAATTTAGTTAGCCAGTAGTTGTCTTTTTGGTTAAGTCGGATGTGTTTGGATTTTCACTGTCAGGAGGTCGTGGGTTCGAATCCCTTTGATGGAAAACATTTTTATATTATCAAAAAATTGTTTCTAATAAGATACCCTCTGTTTAAGAACCACTCATTATAAGGCACACGATTTTTTCATCCTCAAGGAGTATTTTATAAGGAGGTCCGACGTATTATTAAAGAAATTATTCTATTTTCCCAAGTCACAAATCAAGGTGTGCGCAAAAAACTGTGTGGCGTTAAAACGCCAAAACAAAAAATTCGATTTTTTGTTTCCGAAAAACTCATTAGAAAAAACAAATAAAAAAGGTAAAAGCCATTGTTGCCATAAATTAACACAAAACAAAAAAAACTGGTTTGGCTATTTCATTGTTTAAGGGAAAAGGAAAACATTAAGAAAGAGCCAAGTTTCTGAATGTGTGACTAATTTATTAACATTAAAAAGCCTTTCAAATTGTTAATTTAAAAAATGGAATTTTTATGCATAACTATATATCCTCTAAAATTAATTTTTGAAAAAATATCGGTTGAAAAATAGCTACTAAGTTAAAAATAGGGGTGTTAGCGATCAATTTTAAAAGTGAATCCAACCAAAATAAATTAGTATTTAAGCAACAGGGCTGCCAAAATTTTCGTGTGGCGCGCCAATATTTCAAATTTTTAAATCACGCCAAACGCCAAAAATGAACGCCATGACGCACAGGCCTGGCCAGCAACCCTTGTAAATTTCAGAACGGTCATTATAAAAGGGTCAGGCATAAAATGGTATTAATGAGTTAGACATCAAAAGGTCTAATGTTTTTATCAAAATGGACAGATTAAAAGACATCCCAGAATGAAATAGTCAATTCCATCTTCAGACTTTCTAAACTGTTCATTTCTGTTTTTATTTTTCAGGACGCACCTTAGCCCTACTAATAGCCCTATGTGTCTATATTCCAATGATTGTTGCAAGTTTGCTAGTATTAATAGGAATTTGTCTCCATTTTTCTTGGTTATTACTTCCTTGGTTAATAATAATGCCTTTGGATATAATACGTGGATTAGTCTCTACAATATTAATTTTAATTTTAAATCATGGGCAGTTGGCTAGAATTGCTACAGGAATTTTCTTTTTGGGACTTCAATTTCTTCATGTTTCTTTTTTAATTTTTGATTTTCACACAAAACCACGCAAACACAGAACCTAGGAACCGAGTACTATTTTTTCGGCTTGGATATCAATTAGGTTTTACTATTCGGTTCGTCAGACCAATACCAAAAGTACCAGAAAGCACCTATCCGTTCCATAGTACAGAATCGTGTCGAACACTGGTTAGGTTCCAGATATCCGAAGATTCACCGAATCAGTGCTGTGCGCCAAAATTTTCTCGTGGAACGCCAAACGATAAACGCCAATTTTTCAAATTTTTAAAAACGCCAAAAGCAAAACGCCAAAATCGGCCATAATCGGACGACAAAAGCAATGATGCTCACCCTACACAAAAAGTAGGCTCAGATTCTTTTGAAAAAAGTTTGGAAAATGTTGTTTGTGTTTGGCGTCCGTCTGAAAACTTTTGCGCACAGCCCTAATTTGTTCCTTATATAATTGCGTGGCTTTGCGTGATAATCAAATATCTAGCTAAGCTATATCCATTTAAAAATATTTTTTAAACTAGATCTCCCTTTGGATTCTCGTTTTGGCCAAATTCTTAAGGATGCGGCAACACCATGTTGTTGTTCACCACCAATATGATTCTAGGCATCCCTACCCTCCTGGACATCAGGTATTTTTGTTATATATTTCTTAGTCTATCCAATAGTAGCCTACCCACTCTAATATTAGCCTCTCTCCAATAGAAATACTTGTAGTGGTCCACTTCCTAATAGAAGCCTACCCCCTCTCTAATAGTGGCCTATCTTTTAATGCAAGCCTTTCTATCGGAAACCTACCCACCTTGATAAAAGGGGGTCCACTCTTTACAGTAGACTTATTAAACTGGACTTACGATAATTTTCTGCTAAAAGTAATGACGTTTCCCAAGGTTTATCTAAACAGTAGAGTACATAAATAAACTGAAAAAAAGAAAGAAAAAAATTTTTTTGAGAGATTTCTCTGCCTAATTTTGATCGATGGACTTTATGAGCAGTTTTGACAAGCAATATAAACGCCGAAATAGAATTCCATGCAAGTCCCCCCTTTTCATCGAGCAAAAATTCCTTTACTTTTTAATAAACACTTGTGTCTTTCCTCTCTCTTCTCGCGCATTGCCCTTCAATATTTAACCGCATTTTACTATTTTATATTATTTTATAAAATAGCCTTTAGCGTTATTATTTTTTACGCAAATTAAAAACAAAATTATTTTTATATTTTCTTGGCGTTCTGAAAGTAATTTTAAAAATCTTTTTTAAATTAGCACATCTTTAATTAATCCTGGTTTTGATGTGCGCCAAAAATGAACGCCAAAATTAAGCCTAAATGAATATCTTCGTTTTGGCGCTATACAATTTAATGGCGCACACTTATACTCTCAGAATAATAATTTAACAAAATAGCTGATCTTTGGTTAAGTCGGAAGTGTTTGGATTTTCACTGTCAGGGGGTCGTGGGTTCGAATCCCACTGATGGGAAACATTTTTTATTTTATCGAAAAATTGTTTTTAAATATAAAAATCAAGTCTTATTGATTCTAAAAATATTTTTACAATTTTTAAACACAATTTATTGGAAAATTAAGGGAAATGCGCAACTTTTTTCTCTTCATTCCTCCCTTCTCCCTTAATAATTGCTGATTAAATCCATTCTCTTTTTTACCGCAATCAGTATATTGCCGATCAACCCTTTTTCCTATCCATTTTCCTTTCTCTTCTTCCCCTCTTCAATTCCCGCAAAACCAATGACGCGCATTCTTTAAAAGGCCGGTCAGCACCAGCAGGCACAGAAAGAGAAAAAGAAGATTGATCCTCTCCTTGCTCCACGCCCTCCCTTATTTTTGTTAATTTTTCTTTCAAAAATGTATTACACATTTTAGTAATTCTAGTGATTTCTATTTATCAATTAATTGCTTTTATGTGTCGAGAATTGCGGCGCTGCAGATTTTTTGGGAGAGAAAAGGGGTAACTCCCCTCTTTTTCTTTAGACTCTCAAAAATTCCGTTGCGTCGCAACTCTACACTTTTCTGGCCAATTTTTTAATTTCTTTAAAGATTACTAATTTATACAAATCTATTAAAATCACCCAAAAATTTTCTTTCAATATTTTCCTTAAATTTCCTGTTCGACCAAATGAAATAAATTTGGGAGATTGACGAAATGGAATGGTAGTTATGGGGAAATTTCCGAGTTAGACTCTGTCTGATATAGGGAAAATGGTCTTCAATTGGGCTTCAATTGATCTCAAAATGGGTCCCAATTAGGGACAGAGGGGATAGGAGGTGTGGGATTCTCCTACTGAACAAAAACTACTGTTTTTCCATTTCGACCCCGAACTGGAAAAAATCTTGGAATATCAAGAATTCCTCCCTATATTCTTTTTTCTCTATAAATTTCAAAATTTTAGCCCTATGGCGGAGCTTACTACGGCCCAGAAGGTGGCAGCTACACATACTCCCCAAACTCTGGCAGACGTATCCCTGTCCAAACGGAGGCGGAAGACTATGCTGCTAGACAGGGAAGAAGTCCGCATAGACGATACTACGATGATGGAGGTTCTAGATACTAGAGAGGGAAAGGAAGAGAAAATAAAGAATGAAAATAAAAAAAGAATTTTGTCTCTTTAAAAAAAATTATGCCAAAAATCTACAAAAATTTTAACGCATTTTATAACAATTTACAATATTTTTTATAGTCAATTTAAATTTATCTCAAAGGAAAATGTTTAAATCTGCCAGAAACTTATTTTTGTATAAACACAATAAATTTTTTCATCTATTTCCGGTTGTTTGTCTGTGTGGTGTAGTTGGAACGCTCCTGGTTTTCCACTGCGAAAGGGTCAAGGTTCGAACCCCACTGGGGGAAAACATTTTTATTTTGCTTTAAAACTCAAATATTAACAAATTTCGACTTATCCCACTATTTTCTAGATATCTCAGATTTTTATTTCCATGTTTCTAAATATTTTTAAAAAATGTTTTTACTCAATATTTATTATGTTTATTTTATTAACATTTACCATGGCAATATTGCAGCCATTCAAAACATTTTTGTCATTTTCAGCTGCCTTTAACGCCCCCCAATTTCCCTTTCAATACATACATTTTTTAGCACCGTTCACTGATTGTCTGCAGAACCCAAAAGAAACCGTCGATTTTGGCGCTGCCGCCCTTTTATGTTTTTCTTCTACTCAATCCAAACAACAACAACAACGCCCATTACTCGGATTCCCTCTCTGGCTTTTTTCTTTGCTTTAACGCTAATAAGTGTGCCAAATTCCTCTCTGTGCTTTTAACACGCTGTATATGCCAATAACTGGATTGCCATAAGTAGAAAATACCCATATGGCCTAGAGGGACAATTTGTCCTATTTTCGTCAGTTGGGCATTTTGTCTTTTACTTAGATTTGACATTTTGGCCATTTTTCTTTGGTTGACCATTTTGAGACCCTTTTCCTGTAAGACTTTTACATCTTCCTGTGTGGACGTTTTGTCATCCTTTTCTCTATTGGACATTTCGAACAATTACCCTAACTGGACATTTTGAGCATTTTCTTGCATCTGGACATTCTGCCCCAAGCTAGATGTCTTGCTTTTCCTCTATAGTTTTTTATGCCGATATGAGTCAAAGCAAAGTACCGCCGCGTCATTTTTCGTTATTTTCCTTGTGCTCTTTTTCTCTCTATTTTTGCTGCCAACCACCATTCTCAGCACAGTTTTACTTCACCACCTCTCGGCATTTTTATATTTTTTACTACAAATGCCTAGGAGACTTTTAACGCTTTTCCGCAACACAAACGTTCGCTTAATATGTGGATCGATCTTGTGCTTTTTTATATTAATTTTTTTAGTCCATTTTTGGGAAAACACAATTTTTGTTGTATTTTTACGTCAGAATTATTTATATATATATTAATCTTTTATTATCCCTCTTTTCCCTTTTTTGCCCATCATTACAAGTCTAAAGGCAAAATTGTTTTTTTATTATTTGGCCGCCCAATGGCGGCCAAATAGCCGCTTAGGTGGCTAATTAAGACTACCTAGACTTAAAATAGTTTTTAAACGGTAATGCGTGGTGGCCCTAATGTGGGGGATCATCAGCATTTATCTTCTGCCTTTCTTAAAACTTTGCTCAATACAAGGCCTAATTCCAGGTAGTTTTCTTGATTTTTAGTTAAGTAAACTACAATATAACTCGTAAGATTATCCTTGGGGCTGTAAATGTTATCCTATAATGGGGGGTTTATTAAATAGATGGTATTGATTAGGGATCGCCTGGACTCTGGGTTTGATTTATTGACATGGGCCGGATCCTGGACCTGTAGTCCAGGAAACCCCAGGCCTATGAAAAACCCAGGAAGGTCAAAAAATGCCTAGGCTTGGACTCATGGTACAGGAAAAATCCAGACCTTAGTCCAGACCCAGCTCTATCTCTAGTATTGATTAGATACGCCCCCCTCTTAAATACTAATATTCAAACAGATTCTAATAGGTAATTAGAACGATTACTGTATTCCCTAAAATAAGTCTTGCCACCTTAATATAACCCCACTTTAGAGGATGGTTGAAAAATAGAGCCTCATGGGGCTTATTTTGGGGAATACAGTAATTGTTGCCTAGACTGGTGACTTCATAGTAATTTTATCCCAAATCATCCCAGACTCTACTGACCACCAATTTTGGTCTCTAAAAGTATACCAAACCTGCGGTTTGACAAAATTTAGTATTTTTCCAATAAAATTTTACCAAATTATTTTTCCAATTTGCAGCAAAAAAATATATTTTTGTGTGCCAAAGTCAATTAGGATAGCAAAGAATTAGTAGGGCTAAAAAACTTTGGGTGATGGGTATATTAAAAAGCTTCCTTGTCTTCACTCTTTTTTCTTTTTTTTTTTGCAATTCAATCCCTCCTTTTTTACCCTAAACTAACACAATAGAAAAAAAAACTTTTTTTGGTATCCATTTTGGTTAAAACTCCCTTGGGGATATGAGGATAAAAATGAGAAAATGACTCTAGCCAATGCAATTTGGGGAAAAAAGGGAAAAGAAATGTTTGGCGGGGGTGATAGCTTTAACGCTTTTTTATTGTTTAAATAACCACAAAATAAATTTTTTGTGGTTGTAAATTAGTATATACAATAATGGGTGTGCGCAAAATTGATTTTAGGAGGTTAAAAACGCCAAAACATTTTTTTGGTGTAGTTGGATAGTTTTGGGTTTTCCAGTGTCTAAGGGGCAAGGTTCGAACCCCACTGTGGGAAAATATTTTATTTTGCTTTAAAACTCAAATATTGTCTCAACTTTAATTTTTTAAATTTTTTTCAGTCTTTTCCGCGCTGCATTCCAATATTTGCCAATTCGAGATTCACCAAACGAGAATCCACATGTTGAGGTTTTGTGATAAAATATTTAATTTTCGACTTGTGCGCCAAAATATTTTTTAGCAAAACGCTAAAAAAAGTTTGCGTTCTGAAAGAAATATTTTGGCGCACAACGAAGACTTGAAGTGATAAAAATAATTTTTTATCATTTTATCAGTTGGCATTACAACCTGGAGAATTAGTTTTGGTGCACGGCCCGATGGACGAAGACTGTTTCTATTGGGGAGAAACATTGGATAATCGTGCCGGTCTAGTCCCTTCCAATTTTGTACAGAGGGTATCTGAGGAGGAAATGTCCAATCTTCTTCAACAGACTTCCCTCCAACAACCCTCAACCTCAAAAACATTTGTCCCAATAGAAGAAAATTTTTGTTGTTCCTCAATCCCTTCAACATCAACAATAACAACAACAACAAATGCTGTTACACAAAATAATAAAATTTTTAATTTAAAACAACAATCTCCACTTGTTATTAATAGAGTAGATTCTCCCTCTTTTGTGTTGTCTGTTCCCCAACATTTAGCACAAATTAGACACGATTTTACAGAATTAGAGAAACAACAAAAACATTTGTTGCAACCTGATTCGGTTAGACATTAATAAAACCTGAATATTAAAACTTGAAATTAAAAATTGGAATTGTAAAAAAGGAAACCTGAATTGTAAAAAACAAAACTTGAAATAGAAACTTAGAATTGTAAAACTTGGAGATATAAAAAACTTGAACATTCAAAATTGTAAAAACTTTAATTGTAAAACCTGGAATTGTAAAACTTAATTGTAAAGACAACCCCCTAGAATAGTAAAACTGGGAATTGTAAGAAGAAAACCTGAATATTTAAACTTGAATTGTAAACAATACTAAAAATAAACTTGAAATTGTAAAACTTGAATATACCTAGTTAAAAATAAAAGAACAACAGTTTTGGCGCACACCAATTTTAATCATTCTCCCCTTTAGCTTTCTAACCTTTAATTTTTGATTTTACTGGTCCAATATATATTTTTAATTTTTAGGTTTGCCCATATCCTCCTACCGATGTTAGCAAAATTACGGTGCAAGAATTAAAACATCCAGACAATCCAAGAATTCCCTATCCACGTGATTTACAAGTAGAAAGACGTCTTTCCCGTTCTTTGCTCATTTCTTGGTTGCCACCAGAAAGTGGGGGTGGAATCCCTCTACATCAACAAACAATTAGCCAATATCAGGCATTTTTGTTTATTTTTAAAAAAATATTTTTTGAAAAAGGTCTGTTCAAACAACCAAATATGTGCAGTTGTGCCCGGTTCTTTCAAGTGCCGTGCCTTGTTAGAAGACTTGGATTTAGATAAATTTGTTAATGTTTCTGTACGCTCAGTTACTTCAGATGGGCTAACTAGCCCTGATGCTGCTTGTACGTTGGCTGTTGGTTCTGGTATGTTTTTAAAATATTTGTGTTTTAAAAGAAACGCTTGTATTTTGTCTTCTAGAGTCCCCCGTTGCTCCACAACATGTTCGGTAGGATTTTAAAAACATTTTACAAACATGTGTAAAGTTGGAGTTATTGCAACAATGTTTTTGTATTTTTGATGTTTTTGTGTTTTCTAATGTTTTGATTGCGTGTTTTCAATGTTTTTGTGTTTTTGTTTTTTTGTTTTGTTTTTGTGTTTTCAATGTTTTTGTGTTTTCTGTGTTTTTTATTTTATAATTTCTGATTTTGTTTAAAGAAAATACAAATTTATTCTGATATTTGTAAATTGTAAAACATGTTTTACAAACGTGTTTTATTCTGATTTTTCTTCCCAATAATGTTTTGGCTGTTCTAGTTTTGTATTTTTGTTTTGATGTTCTTTTAAAAATTGCAAAACACAAAGAGATTAACAAAACTAAACGTCTGAAGTATAAAACTTGTTTTACAACTTGTTATTCTGATGATTGTAAAACTTGTTTTATTCTGATTTCTCCCATAATGTTTTAGTTTTTCTGGTTTTTTCTCCCGTTTTGTATTTTTATAATTTAATTTTCTGATGTTTTGTTCGTTTAAAAATTGTAAAACACAAAAACACAGAATTGTAAAACTTGTTTTCCAACTTGTGTTTTAATCTTTCTCTTTTCTAGTGTAAACAATTTAACCCCAACATCAACACAACTAAGTTGGTATCCTTCAAACAGCAATACCGAACATATAATTCTCTTAAATGCAATAAAAGTTGGCGTTTGTCCGCCTGCTGTCTTTCAAGTCTGTTTTAATTTTAAATTAATGTTTCTTAACGTTTTACAGGTTCAAATAAACGGCCTTACACCCTCAACAATTTATCGTCTCTCTGTTAGAACAAAACATCCCCGCGCTGTTTTAGAAAAAAGGCCTGTAGAGAGATGTGTAGACTTTAAAACTTTGCCTAAAAGTAAAAAAGAAAATTTTTCTTTAATTTTGAATTTTTTTTTAATTTTTAGTTGGCCTTCCAGACCCTCCTTTAGAGGTTAGAGCAGAAAATGGGCCCCAGCCTGGAACTTTGCTTGTCTCTTGGAAACCAAATTCCTCACAGGTATAGGAGAGAGAAGGAAGGGAAAATCAAAAAAATTTTCTTAAATTTCAAGCCAAGGCCTCCCTCCCGTGCAGCAGTTCAAAGCTATTTAGTCTATGCAGACGGTCGATGTATTGCAGAAATCCCCGGGTCAACAGCAGATCATGTCCTGTTGAGGCTTTCTGATTTTGCTGATGACCCTCCAATGTTTATTACTGTCAGAACTAAAACTAAAGAAGGAAATGTTTCTGCTGACTCTAAAGTTGTTCGAGTACCTCGTAGTGGAAATGGAACAACAAATGAGAGGGAAGGAGTTGTAATTATGCAAAATAATTCTTCACTGCCTTACTACTCTTCAGGTGAAATAATAGGAGAATTTGATTCTTTCTAAATGTTAGACATCGTTATCCCCCTTAGACCCTTACAGCTGATGTTAAAGTACCCCGCTGTCCAAGACTGAAAATTTTCCAAGATTCAAAGGACCGTTGAGCTCCGTAGAGCTATCCAACCCCGTATAGCCGTCCCGTAGGCTGTACCCCGTAGAGCTGTCGAAGACTGAAAAATTTCCAAGATTCAAGACCAGACTTGACCCCAAGACAACTAGGACCCTAAAACTATAGGATACTTCAAGTGGATATCTTATAATGAAACGTCTATTTTAGTTGCTCAAGGGGTTCATTGAATAAAGAAATTTTTTCCTTTTAAGATCGACTCATTTCCTCTGAAAAAAATTTTTCTTCACCAAATAAAGTACCAAAAGGTCTTTTAATTATACCAACAAAACAACAACATCAATTCCAACAAAATACTACAGCAACCTCTTTACAAAACAACATTAATAGATGGGAGGAAAAACCTGCTCCACTTACAAATATTACTGATCCTTTACAACAACAACAAAGCTCTTATCAACAACAACAATATTTTACTTTTCATCCAAAAACTTTGGATAAGGTAAAATTTTTGGAAGTGCAACGCAACAGTGTCCCTCTGCAGATAGAACCCTTTGGCAGATAGAACCCTTACCCCCTATGTTCCTTACGCACCACCCCATGTTCCTTACGCACCACCCTACCCCTATGTTCCTTACTAACTACCCTATGTTCTTTACCCACCACCCCATGTTCCTTACGCACCACCCTACCCCTATGTTCCTTACTAACTACCCTATGTTCTTTACCCACCACCCCATGTTCCTTACGAACAACATCCTATGTAGTACTTAGGAACTACCTATGCTTAAGGAACTCTGTTCCCTACGCACTACCCCCGCGAGTTCCTTACGCACTACCCTGTGTTCCTTATGCACTCCTTATGTTTCCTTCCCTATTTTAATCTAAAAATTTCATTTGCAGACTTATTATAATCCCCGAAATGGAACATCCACAAATGACCAAAACAACGGAAATACCCAACAACCTAACAGCACTCTATACTTTTTGGAACAAAATTATTTACAAAAACATCAACAACGCCAAAGACTGCATTCCGCCGCGCCTTCAACTTCCCGTTCATTTTTGCAAAGTAGAGCTTCAAATAATAACATTCTCCCACCCTCAATTCCTTCCCAAATAGCCAAGAAAATGTTAAAAACAAATTTTTTACAACAACATCATCAACCTCCAGAAAGTACTAGAAGTGAACCAGATTTAAGGCCTTTGAGAAGAGATGAAATAAATAGCCGTTGGTTTGTAGCTATTCAGGATCATCAGCCTAGAATGGGGGGAATAAATGAAGAATTGCCTTTTAGAAGGCATCAACTTATTAAAGTTTATGGGGATGTGGACATGAACGGCTTCTTTTGGGCTGAAGCTAGAGGTCGTTATGGATTTGTACCTTTCAACAAATTAGTGGAAATTGCCAAAGACGACCTTTTTCTGGCTGCTGAACAACATGCCGGGACTTCTATGCCAGAGGGTGGTCAACAACAACCTTGGACTGGAGGGATCTCGTCTAGTCAGCGTAGAATGAAATGGGGTAAGGGTAATATTTCTTTTTTACAATCGGACCTCACTATGTATAAGATACCCCTATGAGGGTCCAAAAATTGTATCTTATAATGAAGTGTACTTTAAATAGAGGGTGATAACGATTAGGCAGCCATCACCCCTCAGTTACCTACACAATAGCGGAGGTACACTATAGGGAGGTCCTACTGTATTTCCAAGCTAAAATACCTTTCTCCTACAGGTTCAATCAAGTCAAGGAGTTACGAGCACACAGAAAGACAAGGACGTTATGGGAACTACCATGGAGGTGTTCAAGCAGATTATGAACCAGGACGGGGCTCACAACCGTTGTATTACCCCGATCCTTATATTGAGAGAACAGCACGACGAGGAAGACAACTTCCAGAGTATCGTGGGGCAACCGTTGGGGTTGGAGCTCCAATTGAACAGAGAGCTCTACCCAACATTGGGGATGCCAAAACAACTAGTGGAGGTGTTAGAGAAAAGGAAAATACCGCTCTCCGTTACCGTTCTCCTCAAGTAAATGGAGGAACTAGACAAGGAAGGGAGAAAAAAAGGATAATGATTCCTGAAATGTCCACTAAAGAGGAAGAAGAACAAATGGCAGAAATTTCAAAATATCAGCAACAACAATACAGTAACAATTCCAAATACTATCAACAACAAAAAACTTCGCTAGATGAAGAAGAACAACAACAGGATGATGGGTTTTCTTATGATGAACAACAACAAGGAGGGGGAGAATATCAACAAATGAGAGGAATTCAAAGCCAATTAATGATAGCTAAATATGACTATGATTCGAGGCATTTAAGTCCTAATGGTAAAATTTTTTATTTAAAAAATTGAACAGTTTTGGGGTTCCTGACGGTTCTAATTTTTTGTCTACGCTTTCCAGAAACCTTCACTGAAAAATAGTCGCTCTCCCCTACATTCTTTAGGAAGCAGGCCAATGTACCGCAGAGCTATAACGTTTTTCAAAGTGATCAAATCCGGGACGCCTTTGTATGATTCGATGCGTCTTGACGAGCTGAATCGAACCATACCAGGGCGTCCCGGATTCGACATTTTGAACCAAGTTTTAGCTCTGTGGTACATTGGGCTTGGGTTCACTGGGGTGCACCCCTTCTTTACTGTCTTACCTTATTTTTACAATTTCATCTTTTTATTTTAGTTGATGCAGAACAAGTTGAATTAAGCTTTCGGCAGGGAGATTTGATTACTATTTTTGGGGTAAATTTAAAAAATTATTTTTCCTAAGAAATTCTCTCATTTTTAAAGCCAATGGACGAAGACGGGTTTTACTTGGGCGAATTAAATGGAATTAGAGGTTTAGTCCCTTCCAATTTTCTACAGCCAGCCCCACAAACAACAGAACCTGTACTTCATTCTAGGCCTAAAGGGGTTGCCTTCTGTTCTGATTTAAATAATTCTGATTATCAAATGATGGCTAAAACATCGATTGGGAATAAAAAAGAACTTGGAGGAGGGGGTAGGGGACAACAACAACAACAGTCACTTCAAGGAGGGATGGGGGGAACGTCAGGGACAGGGGGAGGAGGAAGAGAAACGTCAGGAAATCTCCCAAGAATAGCTTCTTCCTCAAAAACACTAAATAAAATCCAAATATCTAATCAACAACAACAACCTTCTGCCCCTATCCCTGCCAAATCTTTAATCAAAAAAAGTTCTGATTTAAGCAACAGGACAATTCAACAACAACCAAATGTTAGAAAAGGCTCTCATGCTGGTGCTAAAGGGCCTCATAGTGTTGTTAAGGTGAGTGTGTTAGGAGTGTTATAGAATGTCACCCGGTCTGGGGCTTATTTCTCTCCACCACAGATTCTGCATTCTGTGTACAGAACACAGATTCTGTGGAAATTTTATTTCCCTGAAATTCTGCAGGCACAGATTCTGTGGTGCCCGCAGATTTATATTCTGTGGAAAATGCCGCAGATTCTACGGACGAAAATTTCTGTGGAAAATTGAAATATCTGTGGTTTTTTCCGCAGAGCCACAGAATTTCTCTCTGTGGAGAGACTATTTTTTTAATTGATTCAATTTTTAGAAGAAAGGTGCTTGAAAGACAGACACAGTCCTTCACTGAAGCAACTAAATAAGAAGCTAAAGAAAGTAGAAACACCAAAATTCATATCTTTGAACCTTAAATAAACGAATATTTTATACAAAAATTTCTAAAAATAATTTCTGAATTTTATGGTTATACTAAACTTTAACAGATATTTATGTCTGTAACCATTTTTCAATTTTATTTTTCGTTGCTTGCATTTTTCACTTTTTTTGTTTAAATTTTAATAAGACTTGATAAAAATAAAATGTTGTTTTTTTTATTTCCTCTGTTAAGAATTGGGTATTAACCCAACCCCTGAACCCCGACGATTTTTTGGCAAAAACCCAGACCCCGAAGGCTTTACTTCGGGGTTCGGGTCTGGTCACGATCCCCGAAGCAATCCCGACCCCAAAGGGACTAGTTGCACTTTTCGGGTTATAACTCTTTACTGAGTTATCAGACATGATCTGCCCAGTTGGGAAAATGATAGATCTTATCAATAGCTTTCGAATGATATAAAATTTGTGAGAATAATTAAAAATAACGACGTTTCAGTCTTACCAGAACAGAATACTAGTGACCGGCACCGGACCGGATCCGGCCGATTTTGCCGGAGTCCGGGTCCCAAATCCGGGTTTTTTTGAGATTTCCGGACTAAAACCGGACCGGATTAATCCGGAAAAATCCGGTCCGGCTCAAGTTGCAAATCCCGCCGGTTCCGGAAAAATCGATTTTGCCGGTCACTACAGAATACTATAAAAGCACCTCATTTCCGGAAACTTTAACCGGATACTTTCTAACAACTTTTTTTGTTCTCTCCATTTCGCGTGCTGTTTTCTCAACTATTTTCCCAAGCTGGTTCTCTTCGATTTTATTGCGAATCTGAGGGATTGGGGCTATAATTGGTGGTATTCTGTTGAAACTGGTAAGGATTTTTTATTTTCCTCCCAAATTCTTTTAATTTTTACAGCTTCTAGTTCCGATCCGGACTGTTCAACAATGCTGTCTCCTTCATTTGAATGTGTCTCGGTCAATTCCCAACCAACAGAAAGGGCAAATTCAACCTACATTCAACCTCAACCAACAGCTGCAGTGTCGGAATATGTTGTTGGTGGCTTTCAACCCAACACTGTGAGGGAGTATGAGGTGTCTGAATATGTGGTGGGACAAGCTGGGAATAGTACAAATGACGACAACACAAGAACGGCAACAACAGCAGTCACAGTTAGCACAACAGCGGTTAGAACAACAACTGCGGTAGCTGTAGCTGTTCCAGCGCCTTCAACCAACAAGCCTTCAACAAGGTTTGTAGAGACCCTTTTCGTTTAAGGGGGTTTTCCTTAGTGTCCCCAAAAGTCCGCAAGTTCCAAATAAAAATCCGCAAAAGTTGTCCGCAAAAATTGTCCGCAAAAGTTGTCCGCAAAAATTTGTCCGCAAAATCAAATTTTTCTTTATAGTAATGCAACAACTTCGAGCAGTACCAGACATAGCCATCGATCAACTTCGGCACATCCTCATCGCCATTCTCACCGCCATTCTTCTCAACGCCGTTCGAGATCAGCAGAAGCTCATAATCCTTCAATATTTTCACCAGCAGAACTAATCGAAGAAGTTGAAGACGAAGACGAGGAATTGTTGAGGCATGCACGTATGGTTTGGCCGAAAGTGCCTCCAATTTTGCGCTGTTACTCCGTGGAAAAACACCCAAAATTGAGTCGTTCTGCAATTCGGGATGCTGTATATGGTGGAAAGGTAGGGAAAACATAGAGAACTCGAGATTTCGAGTTTCGTAAATTTTGCGAAATTTCACGAAATTTCGAGTTTCGTAAATTTTGCGAAATTTCGAGTTTCGTGAATTTCACGAAATTCCTAATTAATTTCTCTTTTTTTCTTTCAGATTTCACTTCCTCCATCCTTCACAGGCATTCTGCCATTTCTCTATGGTTGGTTCAAACTGAAGGTGGTTCAATATAAAATTACTCCTGTGACACAACCACTAGAAGGAATTGATCCTTACCCTTCTAAAGTGTACTGTGGTGTGCTGGATTATGAAGCTCCAGAAGAAATGTTATTTGCCTCCTTGGGTAACGAGAATTTTAAATTTTTAATCAAAACTTTGTTCTGCAAGAATTTTTGTTTCGGTCATATTACGTTTCGGTCAAATGTCATTTGGGTCAAAAATCCATTTCGGTCATAAAATGTCATTTCGGTCATGCATGTTTGGCATTTCGGAAAAATGCCATTTAGGTCAAATCGTTTCGGTCATATTACGTTTCGGTCAAATGTCATTTTGGTCAAATGTCCTATTTTTATTCAAAATTTTGTTTTTTTTCACATTTAAGATGATGCAACAATTGGATTTGGATGACGGTTATCCTGTCTGGATTGAATATGTAAGACCCGAGCTGAAAACTGCAACTTTTGCAAGATTCAAGCCGATTCTGTCTAAGCGAGTGCTCTCCATTATTAACGAGGAAAATATCAAAGAGGTTCGACATGTGCTTGAAGTGCAGCTGAGTAAATATCAGTGCTTGTCTGTTGGGGATGAAATTGCTATTGAGGTAGGGGATGTTTTTTGAATTTTGAAATTTGGGTGAAGTTTAGACCAATTGAAAAATGGCCTTATTGGGATTTTGAGAGTTGACGTTTTGAAGATTGGGCGTTTTGAAGGTTGGGCGTTTTGAAATGAGGACTTTTTAATACGGGTGTTTTGGAAATTGGTCGTTTTGAAAATTGACATTTTGAAAAATGGGCGTTCTGAAATTTGACATTTTGATAGTTGGGCATTTTGAAAAGTTGACATTTTAACATTTGGGCGTTTTAAAAAATCACTTTAATTTTCAAAAAATAAATTTTTTTTAGTACAACAAGGACGAACTTCGCTTCCTAGTAACCGCACTAGAACCAACTACTTCAGCTAAAATTACAAATTGTGATTTGAAGGTGGATTTTGATGATTACGAGCTGCTTACAGAAACGGCTATTTTTGTAAGAGAAAAAAATTTTTTTTTAATTTTTTCAAAATTTTATTTTAAGGATGAACACAAAATGGAGCCTGAAATTGATGAGGACTATAAGCCTGGACAACTCACATTTATGAGAAGGGAGGGATATAAGGCACATAAATTGGTCAAGGAAATGGAGAAGCTCAACAACACTAACAACAACCCTAAACCAAAGGACAATGATGTCAAGAAGAGTGGCTTCAGCGGGAAAGGTTTCAAACTTGGAAAGAAACCAAAATAAATAAATAATTTGCTCTCATTGTTGTAAATATTTTTGTAAATATTTATTGTTGTATATTGTTGCTAATTTATTAGACGATGTTTTTGTGTTTTAAAACATGTTTTGAGTTTCCCTTAACTGCAATTTACAATTTGTAAGTTTCAAGTTGAGTTTTACAATTTTCCTTAGTTTTCATTTTCCGGAAGGATTTTACAATTAATAATATGTAGTCACAGCACCTTCCGGGATTGTTTTCTTGAAGTCAAAAAATATAAACACTCGTCGATTTTCCTATGGAATCTTAAGTTTAAACTTGAATTATCGAGTTTTTAATTTATAAAAATAAACTTACTCGAAAAACTTGAGTTTTCAAGTTTTTGAAAAATAAACTTAAAATATTAAGTTTGTACTTGAAAACTTGAGTAATTACCCAACTTTAATTTTATAAACTTAAAAACTTAAGTTTTAAACTATAAATTTTATACCTTAAAAATTGAATTTTTAACACTACAGGAATCTCAGATTCAACAAAAAATTACTCAAAAAATTCAAAATAAATTCACGTGATTATTCTTTAATTAAGGCGGGATTATAGTTTAGTGTAATAAATTTTAAGTAATAACTTTTATTGCAGAAAATTAAAAGAATTTGTTTTCCATGCTGAAAAATTCATTGAAAGACCCCTCCAAAATTTTAAGAATATATTTACAAGTAAAGTCTGCCTATTTATTTTCTAATTGTAAAAAGAAAATAAATTAACTAAAATTATTTAACACAAAATTGTGACTAAAAATTTTCTCTTAAATTTGTGCGCGAACCATAACAACAACCATCAACAACAACTTTCCACCTATTTTTAACAAAGAAATTTTAACGCAATTAAATATATTTTCCAACCTTTTCACAATTTACACACATTTTTCTTTATAAATATTCAATTCGCACTCAAGTGCGTGTCTCTTGAACTAAATTTATATGTGTTTTTGCCCAAACAATCTTAAAATCATGTTGCAGTGTATTTTGAAGGAACATTTCCGGAAAAGATGTGTAATATAAACAAATACATATATTTCCGGAATTATATTTAAATGTTTCCGGAAACAGAAGAAATATATTTCTGTGTTTAAATAAAAATTCCGGAAAATATTTCCGGAAAACAAATATTTTTTAGAAATAGTTATATTTAAATTAATTTTCAGGAAACAAAATAGATATATTTCCGGAAAAACATGCCTAAATAAGTTTTCCGGAAATGTTTCTGGAAACTTATACAAACAACCAAACAAGTAATGTTTTACTAGAATAATTGTTTTTAAACAAATGTTCAAACAACATAATAAATATTTTTCATAAAAACATGTATAAAACATAATTCCCAAACATGTTTGCAAACAAACAAACAATGTTTTAGAACGCAATGTTTTAGCAGTATTAAAACATTTAAATAAATTTTTCGGAAACAAAATATAAATATATTTCCGGAAAGTATGTTTTTCCGAACATGTTTCTGGAAAGGAAAACAGAATGTTTCAAAACAAACAAACAATGTTTTACCAGAATAATCATGTTCAACTAAAAAGTTCCCCAAATAATTTTCCCATTCAAACAAATGTTTTTATACTTATATTTTGTTTTGAATTAGTAATAAATAGATTTTCTGCTCTGATATTTAATATCAAAGCAGACAAATCCATTTTTATTAGTTTATCTATTTAATTCTTTTTTTGCCCATTTTTACACTTTTTTATTTCACTTTTTTGACATTAAAAATATTTTTAAAAATATAAATGTGTGTACTTTTTCCATTTAAAAATTAGCCGATTATTCCACGTGAACACTTTTTACAGACAAAACGGGGTTATTTAAATTAAAGCGTTCCTCCCTTGATTTTTGAGTAATCTCTTTCTTCTCCCCAAAAAATATTTTCTTTACTTTCCATGATGCATTTTATTTTTAATGTTTTTCCATATTTTTTGTTTAGCGACCATAAAAATTTTTTTGACTTTTTTTGATTCACACTCTTCTAATCTAAATTTTCTTCTTAAAATTATTGCCAACCCATTATGTGTATTTTATCAAAAAGAATATTTAGAAGAGTGCATTAGCGTTGTTCTTTCTTTAATTTTAAATTTTCCCTATTTTTTGGTGTTTTTTTTATTTAATTTGACAATGTTGTGGAAATAATTTATAATTAGATTAGTGTGGAATCTCGCTAATACAACACTCTTGGGGCCGAATTTATCTGACACATTTATGAAAAAAGGTTACATGGTATTGTGGAGACGTATTAGCGTATTTTACGTATGACAGTATAGCCTCATTATAGGAAACCCCCATTAAAATACTTTTAAAATCCACTTGGGCATTGACTGGGAAGAGTTACTAAGCGCTACTCTCTATTTAGGATTACAAATATTTCATCCCAAGGGTCTATCTGCAATTGAGGTACCGTATATGCTCGAATAATTACCCTCTCTCAAATAATTGCCCCCTCTCAAATAATTACCCCATCTAGCGAGAGGTTGAAACAATAATTACCCAGGGTAATTATTCGAGCATATACGGTATATCTCCTACTAAATTTGAATCATTTTTATTTTTTTAAACATCCAATCAAAAATATTAAAATTTTTATCTATAATGGGTTCTACTTTTAGATTTCATTATTTTTTCTTTAAAGTACTCTAAATATACAAACAAAAAATATTTTTAAAAGACAAAAATCCATGTATTCTTTTCTTAACAATTTCAAAATAAATTTTAAAAAAATAAAAAATAAATAAAAGACAGTCCTTTTAAAGAAAAAAGAAATTTTAGAGGCACTTTAGATGAAGATCTAAATAGTTAAAAATGTGTAAGTATTTTTCGCAAATCATTATAGTAAAACTTTAAAAACACCCCATTGTTTGTTTATTTGTTCTTTTGTATTTTCTCTTTTTATTTTTTTAAATCGCGCACTTTAATTTTTCTATTCAACCTAGGAAATTTAAAAATATTTTTGATAAAAACATGAATCGAATAAATTTATTATAAAAATAATTTTTCTGAAAAATCAGAATTATTGATGTTTTACGGAAAATCAGAATTATTTAATGATTTTTCTTTCCGGAAACAATAAACTTGTTTAGATGTCTTTCCTTAAAATATGTTTATTGTGTTTTTCCGGAAAAAATAGAACTATGAATGTTTTCCGGAAAAGTATAATTATGAATGTTTTCCGGAAAAAAAAAGAACTATGAATGTTTTTTCCGGAAAAAATAGAACTATGAATGTTTTCCGGAAAAAAATAAATTTTTTCGTTCTCCTTTCCTGAAAGTTAGAATTATAAATTAATTTAATGATTTTTTTGTATTTTTTGTTTGATGTTTTGTTTAAATTCCGGAATTGTTTAAATTTTTGTTTGTTAAAAATGTTTTGAATTCCACAAATAAACTTCTTAGTAAAAATACAAACAAAACACTAACTTTGCAATAAATAAGCAATAGATCGGCTGTCTTCACTTCAAATAAAAATATTTTTAATTTGCATTGTCTTTTCCCAAAAATGGAAAAGTCATCAATACTTTTTATAAGGAACGTCTTTCCTGCTTTTGTGCTGCTTAATTTTATATTCACATTTCTTCACTCTTTCTAGGCCCAAAATAATTAATGAAAAAAGCCTCCGAACCTAAAAATATTTTTTTTCTTTTTAATTTTTTGTCAGTCCAGCTGTTTGGGGGTAATTTTTCCTTTCTTTTATTCACATTAAAATCAATTTCATTCCATTTAAAATTAATTATCATTTAAAATGTGAAGGTGAGGAGGGGACAAGAGATAAGCGGCAACAATAATGCATTTGTTTTTTTATATTTTTTTGTCATTTACACTTTAAGGAACATTTGTTTAATCATGTAAAGCCATTAATTTTATTTAATTGCGTGACTAATTTGTTAAACATTTTTTAAAACAAGTTTATTTCTGAGACTATAAGGAAGTAATGATGTTTTTCCGGAATACCAGAATATTTCATGTTTTCCGGAAATATTAAATTACCTAATTTTCTTTCCGGAACTTGTACTACTATATTTATTACTTAATTACTTTATTGATGTTTTTCCGGAAAACTAATTATTTTTGATAATTATAATTTTCCGGAAACTGTCTACTACTATATTTATTATTTCTCTTTCCGGAAAAATAATATAATTATTTTAAAAACATTGATGTTTTTCCGGAAGATCTAAATGTTTCCTAAAACAAAAAATTCTTTCCGGAAATTGTTTGATTGTAATTATTAATTCAATGCATTATTAATGTTTTTCCGGAAAACTATAATTATTTTAGATGTTTTTCCGGAAGTATTAGGTTTATTTTCTTTCCGGAAAATGTTTTATATCTATTAATTTTCTTTCCGGAAGAATAAGAATAATTGATGTTTTTGATGTTTTATTGATGTTTTTGTTTGATGTTTTTGATGTTTTTCCTGAAGACTAGAATATTAGATGTTTTTCTACACATTAAATTTATTGTTTCTTCCCGGAAAATTCCAATCTAAATTTAAAACTTAAATGTTTAGATAAATTACATAAAATTTTGAATGGCCAAAAAATGGTTTTCAAGAGCTAGACAAAGTCATGAATTGGTACCAAGCAGCGAAGAGCCCCAACAACAACAGAGCCTTCAACCTATTGAAAATAAAACTTTGAGAGAAGGAACACAAAAAAGTGATGCGAATGGAGATGAGGCATTATTGCACGATTCACACCCTCAAAAAGGAAAACGAAAACTTTCTGTATTGGGGCATGAACTTTTTGATAGAGGACAATGGAGTGGTAAAATAATTTTTGAAAAAATTATTTTTAAAAATAAAATAATTATTTAGGTCAATTTGACTTTCTAATGAGCATGATTGCATACGCTGTTGGATTAGGTAAGGAAAATAGAAAAAAATCAAAATTAATCAAAAAATAGGCAATGTTTGGCGATTCCCCTATTTATGCTTTAAAAATGGAGGAGGCTCTTTTCTTGTTGTTTATGCCTTGTTTTTTGTCTTTGGAGCTGTGCCTATTTTTATAATGGAAGTGACAGTCGGTCAATACTTACAGAGGGGTAAATTTGCCCTAGATTAAATCGGAATGAGTTTTGAATAATTTTAAGGTGCTATGGAAATGTGGAAAATGTGTCCTATTTTTAAAGGTACAGAGAAATACATAAGTACATATATTGTTTGGAGTTTTATGTTTTCCGGAAAACAACAACTATATTGTCTCTCCGAAAACCGAATTTAATGTTTTTCCTGAAAATTATTTGTTTTTACCTTCCACAAAAACAAATATACAAATGTTCCCTGCCGGAAAAGTAGATTATGTTTTTTTCCGGAAAAACAACTATTAAATTTTCTTTTCCGGAAAACAACTATTAAATGTTTCTTTTCCGGAAAACATCTATTAATGTTTCTTTTCCGGAAAAACTTTGCTGTTAATGTTTTTTCCGGAAAATTACAATTTTTCCTTTAGGTGTTGGAATCGGCAATGTTGTGATTGCTTTTATGTGTAAGTTTTGTAGGATGCCTTTAATCTTTACATTGTTTTCAGGTATTGCCTATTTTTGTGTTATTGTCTCTTGGGCTACCTTTTATATGATTAGTTCATTTAACTCTACATTTCCCTGTAAAATTATTTTTTTTCTTAAATTTTCATAAATATTCTCTAAAAAGGGGAAACTTGCAACAATTATTGGAATAACGGCCAGTGTGTTACCGGCAAAGAATCCACTTCAGAAATTATGCGGATTACTTCTAATCTTTCCCGCTATGGTTTAAGCATCGAAAGTTCTGTTGAGCAGTATTGGGAGTGAATTTATTAAATTTTCTTTAGGAGAAAAAAATTTTTTTTTAATTTTTTTAATTGAATTTTTTGAAAATTTTTAAAATAAAAAAAATTTTTTTGAAAAAAATTCTAAAAAATTTTCGAAAAAAATTCTTTAAAGACGCCGTGTTCTTAAACAAACAGCAACAATTTCTGACATTGGAGGTATTCAATGGGAATTGCTTGGATTAATGTTTCTTTCGTGGGTGATAGTTTATTTTGCTTTATGGAAGGGAATAACGCAAGCAAGGAAGTTTGTCTATTTCTGCGCGATATTCCCCTATTTTCTTATTGTTGTATTGCTTATACGAGGACTGACGTTGCCTGGTGCTATGACTGGCATTTCTTTTTATTTGACTCCGAATCTCACAAAATTGACTGAAACTACTGGTTGGGTTTAATTAAATATAATTAGGAGCTTGTTTATACGTTACACCTCGCAGAAAAAATTGACGTTCAAGTGTGATAACGTATAGACAAGATTCTTATTTACGTATTAAATACAGTTCTGGTCTCGTTTATACCTCACCCATCGTTTATGAAAAATCGTACGTTAAAGTGAGGGGCGTTCAAGTGAGGGGCGTTCAAGTGAGATGACTTATAAACGAAATCATACTGTATATAATTTTAAAGATAGTAGGAGCCCTCGCGAATGAAAAATTGAACGAAGGTGAGAGTGACTTTCAAGTGAGATGACTTATAAACGAGATCCGAGACCGTACCTACTTATAAACGAAAAAGTACTACCTACTCTTTAAAAATTTTATTTTATTAAAGTTTGGAAGGATGCTGGAACCCAAGTATTTTATAGTTATGGTGTTGGTTTTGGAACACTCATTGCACTAGGCTCCCACAATAAATTTACCCATAATTGTTATCGGTAGGGAAAATTAATTAAATTTATTTAATTATTGTTTTTAAAGGGATGCTATAGTTATGTGCTTTATTAATGGAATGACCTCAATCCTTGCCGGATTTGCTATTTTCTCAATACTGGGATTTATGTCGACTGTGGCTGCTAAACCTATAGCAGAAATTGTTAAGCCTGGTATGGTTTATAATTAAAATTTAATTTTAAGTTTGAACTTATTTTTATAACACAAGTTTTAAAGTATTTAATCAAGTTGTACAAACTTAAGTTTATTTAATATTTAATTCAAGTTTATTCAAGCTTAAGCTTATTTTTAGTATAAGTTTTCAAGTTTAAATTATTGTTTTCAAGTTTGTTTTATTCTTAAGTTTACAAACTTAAATTTGTTTAATAATACAGGTTTATTTTTCAAATAAGTTGTAATTAAATCTAAACTTAAGTTTGCTCATTAATTCAAGTTTATTTATAATTCAAGTTTTTAAAGTTTGGGTTTATTTTTAAGTTTTCAAGTTTAAACTTGCTCATTAACTCAGTTTTATTTATAATTCAAGCTTATTTTTAAAGTAACTTTATTTTCACAGTAGTCCATTTATTTTTATAGGTGTTGGTCTTGCCTTTCTAGCCTACCCAGAAGTGGCTAGCAATTTGCCTTTGAAACAACTTTGGGCATTTCTCTTCTTTCTAATGATTACAATTCTAGGCTTGGACAGCCAAGTAATCTTTCCATTCTTTTAATTTTTGATTTCGAATTTAAGGTGTGTATGCTTGAAGGTTTATTTACTGCATTAGAAGACACATTCCCCACACTTTTACGAAAATACAAAAAAGTTTTTTTAGAAAATTTTTTTCAAAAAATTTTTACTTTGAAGATCTCCCTCCTACTTACTTGCCTTTTCTTTTTTATAATTGGAATTCCTATGGTCACTTATGCCGGTGCTCACTGGCTTACGTTGGTAGATGCATATGGGGCTTCTGGCATTGCTCTACTTTTTGTAGTTTTCTTTGAGGTGGTTGGACTTGCCTGGGGATTTGGTGAGAAAATACCTTTTATTTGTGTTATTGTTTTCTGGAAACAAAGATTTAGTGTTCTTTCCGGAAAACTATATTTTCTTCCTAAAATATAAAATGTTTTCCGGAAAATAATAATAGAACTATTTTTTTCGGAAGACAATATTAAATGTTTTTCCGGAAAACATAATTTAATTTTCCATTCCGGCAAAATTGTTTCTTTTCGCGTTTCTCCGAAAATTAATGTTAATTCCTTTCCGGAAAAATACATATTATTGAATATCTTTTTCCGGAATGCTAAGTTACTTTTGTTTCCGGTAAGATGAATATTATATTTTTTCCGGAAAATAATAATATAACTTTTCCGGAAACCCAATATTAAATTTTTGTTCCTTTCCGGAAAATTAATATTGTTAAATGTTTTTCCGGAAAACAATGTTGGTCTCTTTCCTTAAGGAATAATATTTGATATGTTTATTTTGTTAGGTACTCATCGCGTTCGGAAAGCCCTAAAAGAGATGGTTGGCTTTTATCCACTATCATGCTTCAATATTCTATGGAAGTATACTGCTCCGCTTAGTGCTCTAGTAATATTTTTAAACACCCCTCACATTTCTTTAAATCTTTTTTAGATTCTCTTTGTCTGTTGTCTTGTAATGTACGAACCTTTGCGTTACCCTACTGGAAAGAATTATCCTTATTGGGCAGAAGCTTTTGGCTTTTGCCTTTCTGCGTGTTCCATGGTTGTTATTCCTGGTTATGCTCTCTATTATATTTTCCATAGAGGGGATAATTTGACACCTCTAGAGGTGAATTTATTTTTTAATGACGTCCAAGATTATTAATATTCCAGAGGTTTCGCCGTGGAATCCATCCTCCCAATGAACTGGAGATTACAGCCCATAGGAGTGGTCATAACGACGAGGAACTCGAATTTATAGATAAGCCTAGAACGCCGAAGGGTGTCTCGAGTGTTGGTGTTTAATGTGATTAATAAATTCTTTTTTTTATTTTATTGGTAATTCTCCTCAATTTTGGTGCTAAAATTAAAAAAATATAAATATTCGCGAAAAGCTCTTTAAAACTAATTTTTGGAATAACCAAAAAATTGAGGAAATTTTTAATTAATGCCGAATGATGATCTTATCTTCGTCACAAATGCCTCTAATAATCTCTTAAAATTATTTTAATCTTCCTTAATTTGTATTCACTTAATAATCATTATTTTCCCCTATATTCATTTTCTAAAAATGGTTGCTTTATACATATTAAGGATTTAATTAGTAGGGTATAATTGTTTCCATTTAATTTTTAAATGGCGAGGTTTTTAGAAAGAAAATCCGGAATAAATTAAATGTGTTTTCCGGAAAGACATTTTATTAGGTTCTTCCGGAAAGAAACAATTAATTGTGTTTGTATTTCCAGAAAATAAATATTAATTATTTTTCAGGAAAAACAAATAATTTTTAATGTTTCTTTCCGGAAAAACAAATAATATATTAAACGTGTTTCCCGGAAAACAAATAATTTTAAATGTTTTTCCGGAAAAACAATATATTTAACGTGTTTTCCGGAAAACAAATAATATTAAGTTTTCCGGAAAAACATCAAATCAAATCAAATTTATACGCATCAGCGCGACGATTTCAGACAATAATAATGTGATAAAATAAATTAAATGAAATAAACGTAAACAAATGATTTCCTTAATATAATTTAAAAATTGTAAAAATGTCTTTTAAGGTGATTTGGGAGTGAGTCAATAAATTGGGATATATCAAAATTGACTAGGAGTCGACTAAAATGTTCAGGGGTTGAATTGCGCATATGTTGAGGAATAAATTTATATAACCGAGCAGTCCTAACGAAAAAGGAGTGGAATCTGGCTTTTGTATTACATGCTATAGTTATAATGTTTTGGAACCCCCTGGTATTGGCTTTACTGATAAAATATGAGTTATTGTTTTTGATTGTTATAGTCCCACAAACATGTTGATGGAATAAATTGAGATCGGCTTTAATACGTCTATAAAATAGCGATTCTTGTTTAAAATAATAAAGTAAATCATGATATTCAGGTAATTCGGTTTTAGGATTAATACGTCTAAAAACCCAGCGGAGAAAATCCTTTTGGACTTTTTCAATTGATTTAATATCTTTGTCAAGATGTGGATTAAAGACTGATGAGGAAAATTCTAAAATAGGACGGACATAAATATTGAATAAGTTTGTTAAGATTTTCGGATTTCTACTTTTAATAGATTTGAAAATGGAATATGAGCATCTGATTGCTTTACGAGTGATTATATTGATATGCTTATCCCATTTGAGGTCATGAGAAAAATGTATGCCTAGGTCCCGGACTGAATCCTCAGAGGAGATATGAGGGATAACAATGTCATTGATAAAATATTTGGTTGATGGGTTAGAGTTTCCTAAATATAAGACTGAACATTTTTCTATAGCAATTTTAAGGCCGTTAAGATGGCAATACTCTGAAAATTTATTTACAAAAATTTGGAGAGGAGACTGATTAACTCTATTTTTAAAAACATTATAAGCTTTAAGATCGTCAGCAAAAAGTTTTAGAGTTATTCCTGGTGTGGCACAATATGTTGGAAGATCAGATATAAAAGTAATAAATAGTAACGGGCCTAATATGGATCCTTGAGGTACACCGCTTGTGCAGTGTTTTTCCTCGGAATAGTGATTGGATACCCGAACAGTAAATGTACGATTTGATAAATAATCATTTATCCAAGAAAGAATATTTCCTTGAATACCCACTTTATAAAGTTTTGAGACTAGAAGTGAATGAGGAACCGTGTCGAAGGCCTTAGCTAAATCAAAATAAATTGTATCGATGGAATTTTTATTCTCCAAGGCATAAGTGAAGTCATCCATTACTTCGAGTAATTGTGTTGAGACCGAGTGAGATTTACGAAAACCATGCTGACATGCTGGTAAGATTTTTTTTTAATTTTACATATAATTTTAAGTGTTTCTTTCCGGAAAAACATATAATATATTAAACGTGTTTTCCGGAAAACATATAATTTTAAATGTTTTCCGGAAAAAAATAATAAACAAAACATGTGTTTTAATAAATCCCTAATAAAATAAACATGCAATTTAATTTACTCCCAACAAAACATCAAATAAAACATTACCTTTTTTATTGGATAAATTCTTTAAATGTTTTTACAAAACTGTTTTTAAATACTATAAAAACCCAACAATTTCTTCCAAACATTCTTTTATTTAATTCAAACAACGTCCAAACAAGTTTATTTTTTCTTCTTCTCGAACATTTAGAAGGATGTCTTTAATTACCGAACTTGAGCACATTTTGATTGCTATTATTGTCTTAAATCTAGTTTCTTCAGTTGTTATTGTTGCTTTGTCCTATTATCTTTACAAGAAGATTTGTGAAGCAAAGGTGTTTATTTTAGTTTTTGTTTAAAAAGAATTTTTTCAATTTTTTCAGGAACCATTAGAACAAATAGCCAAATGTTTGCATTCAAGTATTTTGCCGTTCTACTTTGCTTATACTCCAATTGTTGTATATGTTGTTATTGCATTCCAGTATGGTCACAAACTTGATGAAGTTGGTTTTTCTTCTAATCTAACCGAATTTTCAACCGAATTTTCGACAGACACATTTTAATTTAAAAAAACGACCTAAACCCCCAAAAAATCACCTTTCGATTTAGCTAGAGACAGGAATGGGGTCTCAGTCGTTCACAGGTTTCCCAGTACTTTTCTCGGCATTTTTGGAGAATACCTGGGTGAAACCTGAATTTTGAAGTGACAATTTTTCAGGGCTGGGTTCTTTTCGAATTTATTTCCTTGGAGCTGTAGGTGTTAGTCTGAAGGAATGCAAGGGATCTAGCAGACCCGATTCCTTAAAATCTAGAATTCCCTACGTTTTTTGGGTTGGGATGTTGATTTCTCTGTCGTGAATTTTATTTTAATGTCGTCTAGATATAACCTTAACATTCACTAATTTAAAATCCTCAAATAATTCTAATTTTTTTGCAGATAAAGTCGATATATCAACAATCAAAAAATAATCGAAAAAACTTTGTAACGGAAAACTTTGGAAATGATTCAATTTCTAAAGAGTTTTGCAACGAATTTGGAAGCCTTTTTCTCAAGTATGGGTTTGATGGTGAAAGGATTCTGTCCAATGAATAAATTAATTAATTGGTGTAAAATTATATTTTTTTGTAAAATTGTTTTTATTTCCGGTATTTTTCAATAAATACAAAATTTATTTAAAGCGCTTATTTTATTCGTGCCAGCAGTCCTACAAAAATTCCGCCGGCATTAGTTTATAATAATGTTCAGACGGTATTTTTTCAGACGGGGTTTTGCCCTTCTTTTATTGAGATTGTGTATTTAGATTCTTAATAGTAGAAGAACATCCTTTTACAGTTTTTTATTTTTATCTGCCAGTAATCCCTTCCATGGGCATTTCCATGTCAATCTTAATAAACTAAATGAAGTATGCTTTTTAATAAGCAGAGTTATTCCAAAGATCTAAAATATGTATTTCCCCAACTAAATATTTTTACAATTCGATTTTTTTTCAATTATTAAAATTTTACAATTTTAAAACCTTTTTTGCGACAATTAAAACTTGAATTTACCCACTTGTTTACAATTCCTTAAATTAAGTTTTACAATTTTACAACTTTTCTTGTAAAAAATTAAAACTTGTTTTCAACTTTCTTTAAATTTAAAAACAAGTACATATAAACTTTACAATTTCAGAAACTTTACAACAATTGTAAACTCTGTTTTACAATTCCTTAAATTAAGTTTTACAATTTTACAACTTTTCTTGTAAAAAATTAAAACTTGTTTTCAACTTTCTTTAAATTTAAAAACAAGTACATATAAACTTTACAATTTCAGAAACTTTACAACAATTGTAAACTCTGTTTTACAATTCCTTAAATTAACAAGTTTTACAATTTAAGTTTATAAACATTTTATGTTTCTAAAAATATTGTTAATCAAACTTGTTTTACAATTTACATGTATTTGCATGTTCATTCCAAATATACAAAAAAGAATAAATATAAATTACTTTTTTAAAAAACATTTATTGGCCAGAGCTGCTTATTAAAGCTTTATTTAATGTATCATCTTCCTTTCTCAATTTCCCCTTTTTATTCACACTTTTATATAAATAAATGTCCACAAATATTATAAAGTAGCAGCTTATATTTTTTTCTTTTTTGTATCCCCAAGAGAGCCATTATTTTTAGTGACAGTTATTCTCCTTCTCTCTCCACTTTCTCGACACTTTCCAAAAGGTCACCATTTGCCATTAGCTTCGATTTCCTTTTTTCTATTCTTGGCTTATAAACTCTTGGGAGGAAAAAATTTTTTTCTCTAACTGACAGTTTGTGTGTCTTTTTCTTATTTTAAGCCTTAGCCGTATCCGCTTTCCATTTCCTCAATATAATGTCAAGGTGTCAAAATGTCCATAACGGTAAAATAGTACATAATGCCTATAGGACAATACGCCCACTTATAAAAAATTCTATAAAATGTCAATTTGACAAAATGTCCATTAAAGAAAAAATTTTTCATTTTGTCGACTACCATTTTGTCAAATTCAAGTGTACTGGCATTTTGTCTATCAGCTTAAAATTTCTTTTTTGCCTCGTTTTCCAAGCTAAAAACACATTCTTTCTCTTTATTCTCGTTTCTTCTTCTTTCTCTCTCCCTCAACTTCTCGACTTGTATCCATCAACTCTTCCATGTCAAGAACTTTATTTGCGTGCCGCAAACTAGAGTAGTAATATATTTGAGTGTAAGGCAATTGCCCTCAAAGGCAAGAATATTCTATATATATTCTTTTTCCTTTCAATTTTTTACCTCATCATCAGCACCTCCGTTATATCCGCCGACTTCTTTTTTTTTCTTCCTCACTCAATCAATCCAGAGAGCCTCATATAGCCTCTTTCCTGTTAATTTTTCTTTTTAAAAATTTTCCCAAAAATGTCCCCAAATTTGTTCAATTTTTTTTTTGTTTTATTTTTACAATGTTACTACCTTCAACAAACTTGAAAGGCGCTAATTCCTCTTTTTTACCCAATTTTACAATTATTACTTTTTTGCTTCTTGTGTTTACTTTATTTGCGTGTTTTTGTTGGGTATTCATGTTTGTTTTAATAAAATAAAGTTTGTAAAACATCCTTTTAAATAAATTTGTAAAACTTTTTACAATTTGTGAATTGTAAAAGGTTGGCTAAAGCAACTTTTTTACAATTTACAAGATCAACTTTTTACGTTTGTAAAGTTTTATTTTTACAATTTGTAAAAGGCTGAAGAGGTTTATTTTACAATTTGTAAAAGGTTGGAAAGGTTTATTTTTACAATTTGTAAAAAAGTTTTGTTTTAACATATTTCAAAAACTTACAAATTGTAAAAAGTTTTATTTTCTCCTTTTACAATTATGTGCTTCATTTATGTTTGGGATATTAAATAGTTCATGGATAAGATAAATTATTGCCTTCTAAACAAATTAAATCCTTTTTACCTCCACTATTTTATACTACTATTTTCCTTGACACTTTTATGTAATTACTTTTTATATTTACATACACTATTGTTCATATTTTTATTTTTTTGAAAGAGACAGAATTTAATAATAAAAAGAAGATTTTGATGTTTTATTATATTTTTTGTTAGAGTAAGTTAAATAAGTATATTTTGGATGCTGTACAAGTTCAAGTTTAGTACAACTTTGTTTTTAACAATACAAACAGTTAAAACTTACTTTTGTAAATTGTTTTACAATCTTTAAGTATTGTTTGTTAAGACTTTGTTTTCAACTTGTTTTACACTTAAAAGAAAAATTGTAAAAACAAGTTGTAAAAGAAATCCATTTTGCAACTTGTTTTTCAACTTTGTTTTCCAACTTGTTGTGCAACTTGTTTTGCAATTAAAAGAAAGTTGTAAAAATATTGTAAAAACAAAGTTGTAAAAAATGTTTTTTACAATTTGCGATTTTCTTTTATCAAGTTTTTTTCAAGTTTATTTTTTCTTTTACATTTTAAACATGTTTGCAAACTTGATAGCGTCGTAAGTTTGTAAAACATCTGTTTTACAACGTTTATATTTTTGCACACCCATGTGTGAATATTTAATGTTATTCTTTTCAATTGCCATTCTCATTCCATTCTCTACTATTTTTAGCTGCCATAAGAAGCCGGAAAGGCAGTCGCTAATCAATTTTAATTTTGTAATGATTGTGTCCTGTCAAAGGATAAAAATAAACAAAAAATAAATAAAATAAATAAAATATTTTTTTTATTAAAAAAATATTTTTTCTCCCCCTCTTTTCTCTTTTTTCATTTTTCAATTTTTTCAAAGAATGCGTAGGAGCACTAATATTATGACTGTTATATATTTTTTTGATTGACTAAACTGATTTAAAATTGAATGACTGACTACCCTACTGATTTTTGAGCGACTTTAATATTTTTTCTTTATTGTTCTAATCATCAAATAATATTTTTTTAATCGTTCAATCATCTCAAATAAAAATATTTTTATTAAACAACGAAAAAAACAACAAAAAATCCTCTTTTTAAATTAAAAATTTAATTGATCTCTTTTTTGCTCAAGCGGCATTATATTAAAAAATAAATAATTTAATTAAATAACAATTTAATAAACCTCAAAAATGGCCGATTTAGAGGCTGTTTTGGCCGATGTTTCTTATTTAATGGCTATGGAAAAGAGTAGAAGTCAGCCGGTTAGTCCCAGTTTTTCGTTTAAATTTAATTGTAAAATGATTTAATTTAATTTGTAAAATTGTAAAAATAACCAAAAAAATATTTTAGGCTGCCCGCGCCTCAAAGAAAATTGTTCTTCCGGATCCCAGGTCTTTTAATGTTTTTAAATCACAAGTCAAGTTGTGCGCAAAAACAACAAAAAACTTTGTTTTATAGACTATTGTGAAGTTGAATGTTTAAAACATTTGTAGTAAAACTTTAAACGAAAGTAAAAATAAAATTGTAAAACAAAGTTTTACAATTATAAAGCACAAACTTTGTTTTAAAACTTAGTGCTACTATGTTTTACAACCTATACCAAGTTTACAATTATATTATAATTGTATGTTTTAATAATAAACTTGTTTGGCGTACAACATGCAAATTGTAAAACAAAGTTTTAGAACTTCAAAACAAACTTTGTTTTACAACTTTGTTTACAACTTTAAAACAAACAAACTTTGTTTTCAACTTTGTTTTACAATTAATTTTTAATAAAACTTTGTTTTACAATTCCCTTGTTTATTCAAGTTTTACTTAAAATTAATTTTACGACATTTGTAAAAAGTTTTAAAAGCTGTAAACAAAATGGTAAAACAAAGTTTGCACTTCTTAAAAACAAAGGAGTTGTAAAACAAGTTTTAAAATTATAAACAATGTTTTTGCGCACAATTATAAAATTATTTTTATTTTTACAAAATACACGTTTAAAATTAAAGTGTTCGAAGTATAATGCAAAAATATCTGGAGAAGACAGGGGAAATTCGTTTTGAAAAAATATTTTCCCAACGACTCGGGTTTTTACTCCTCAAAGATTTTGCTGAAAATGTTGCAGAAACTTCATGCCCTCAAATAAAATTTTATGAGGCAATTAAAGAATATGAAAAGTTGGAAACACCGGAAGAGAGACTGACTAAAGCTAGGGAGATTTATGATCATCATATTATGGTTGAATTTAAGGAAAATTTTTTTAGAAAAATTTTTTCTGTTTTAAGGTGGAAATGCTAGCACATTCACATGTTAATTTTTATAAACAATTAATTGGTCAATTAATTGTTTTGACCAATTAATTGTTCGAAAAAACAATTGATTGGTCAATTATTTGTTTTGACCAATTAATTGTCCGAAAAAAACAATTAATTGGTCAATTATTTGTTTTTAAGAACTACACAAAAGAAAGCTTACAACATGTCCAAAGGCATTTGATGAAGAATAATGTCCCCCCTGATCTTTTTCAGCCTTATGTGATGGAAATATGTGATCAATTGAAGGAAGATATTTTCCCCAAGTTTTTGGAAAGTGACAAATTCACAAGATTTTGTCAATGGAAAAATTTAGAATTAAATATGAACTTGACAATGAATGACTTTTCTGGTGGGGAATTTTCGTGCTTTAAAGTTTATTTGGTGTTTTTACACTTTTTGTTTTATTTTTGTGTTTGTAAAACAAAATTGTAACTTTTTACAAATTTTAAGTTTATTTTGGTTTTTACAACTTGTTTCCAACAAATTGTAAAAATGTTAAAACATTTTGTAAAACAAGTTTTATTTTTAATTTACAAAATAAGCTTGAAACATTTTTTACAATTTGTTTTTACAATTTGTAAAATAAACTTTAAACTTTTTTTTTAACAAATTCATTTTTGTTTTACAAATTGTAAAACAAATAGGAATTTGTAAAATTTCCATGTGAAGCTAAATCCTCGATGGACGTGCTTTTTGTGGTATAAATAAATGCGCATAACTATGTTTATTTAAATAGGATTTCGATGAATTTAGTGCCGTTCGACTCAGCTCGAAAACCTCTTTCGAATGGATATGATTTATCTTAGAAAATGAAAAAAAAATAGAACAGAAAAAAGGGAGAACCATCCTTGGTATTACCAATAAAGTTTCTAGTTCAATCAAGGTCCTACTAAAAACATTTTAAAACAAGTTTTATTTACAATTTGTAAAATAGGCTGATTTTGTTTTTTACAATTTGTATTTTATTAAATTTATTCCTTTTATTTTTGAAATTTTATTTTGTATTTTTAGTCCACCGTATAATCGGACGGGGCGGTGAGTATTGTATTTGTTCTGCTATGTTCTGCAATTTTGAATATATTTTCTGAAGAGGGGGAAGTACGTTATCGAGAGGAGGATTTTTCGGGTAGGATTAAAAAAATCAGAACAAAAATCAGAAAATTTTTAAATTAAAATAAAAACAAAACAGGCGGAATTAAAACTGTATTTCATCAAAAAATTCATAAACAAGAATTTTAAAATTTGAAAAATTCTTCTTGAATTTCGATTTGGACATAATTTAAACGAAACTTAAACCCATGCCAACATGTCCCATCTTTCTGTCAGGAGTTGAATTGCCATTTTGTGATAATGGAGCACCTGAGTTAAAAAAGTACAAATAAAAATAGTAAAGAAACTTTTTCGTGTAGATTTATTCTGATTCTGATTTCTGATTTTTGTTCTGATTTTTTTAATCCTACCCGAAAAATCCTCCTCTCGATAACGTACTTCCCCCTCTTCAGAAAATATATTCAAAATTGCAGAACATAGCAGAACAAATACAATAATCAGGTTTCGGTGAAGTCTACGGGTGCAGAAAGGCAGATACTGGGTTCATATTTTCTGTTTTTAATAAACCAAATCAAATTAAAATTAAAGAAAAATGTATGCAATGAAGTGCCTGGACAAGAAAAGAATTAAATTAAAACAGGGAGAGACACTAGCTTTAAATGAAAGTTGGAAAAAATTTTTTTTTAGTTATTTAATTAAATAAATTTTCAGGAATAATGCTCAGTTTGGTTAGCACAGGAGTAAGTTTTTTGTTTTTGTAAAATATTTTTACAATTTATTTTACAATTTGTAAATTTTTTATTTTAGCAAGACTGTCCTTTCATTGTTAGCATGTCCTACGCCTTTCAAGTTGGTTTTTTACAATTACAATTTTATTGTAGTTTACAACTTTTTACAAATTGTAAAAACAATTTTTAAAACTTGTTTAAGTTTTTTTAAACATTGTTTAAAAACAAGTTTATTTATAATGGGTTGTAAAAACATCTTTTATTAAAACTTTGTTTAGTAAATTTACAACTTGTTTCTCAACAAGTTGTAAAATTTATTTTACAGCCTAGATATTAAACTTGTTTTACAATCTTAAACATTGTTTTTACACAGTGTTTAAAAATTGTAAAAACATTCTTATAATAGAGGTTTGTTTACCACAATGTTTAGAGTTGTAAAACATGTTTTATTAAAACTAAAAACAAGTTTAAAATTGTAAAAAACAAGTTGTAAATTTACTAAACAAAGTTTTTTTTCTGACTATTGTAAAACATATATAATTTATCGGAAGGTGCCTTTTTAATTAATTAATAATCTTTTTTAGACGCCAGACAAACTTTGTTTTATTTTGGATTTAATGAATGGCGGCGATTTGCATTATCATCTTTCTCAACACGGGGTTTTTAGTGAATCTGAAGTTATTTTTTATGCAGCCGAAGTTATCCTTGGCCTTGAACATATGCATAATAGGTAATAAATAATTAACTAAATAAAAATTAAATTTTAATTTTTAGAACAGTCGTCTACAGGGATTTAAAACCAGCAAATATACTTTTAGACGAGAATGGGCATGTTAGGGTGAGTAAAGTTTTAAAAGTTTTGTTTTTGTTTGTTTTAAACAAGTTGCAAAAAACATTGTTCAAAACATTCTACAAAACAAGTTTTTTTCTAAGTTGCAAAACATGTAAAAACATGTTTTTTTGTTTTAATAGGTGGTGTTTTAAAGTTTCCAACTTTTTTTACAATTTGTAAAACAAGTTTTAATTAAAATTTTGTCTGGGAACAACATTATAAACTTTGTTTTTAAGTTATCATTTGTTTGTTTCTAAGTTTAAATAATATGTTTAAAACATTTTTACAAAACAAGTTTATTTTTTAAAAACAAGTTTATTTAATATTTACAAAGCAAGTTTATTTAAAGTTGCAAAACTTGTTTTTTCAACTTGTTTATAGTTTTTACAAATTGTAAAAACAATGTTTCGATTTATTTTTAAAAACAAATTGTAAAACTTTTCTATTCTTAAATGTTTTACAATTTTCCTCGTTTTAACAGGTCAGCGATTTAGGTTTAGCCTGTGACTACTCTAAAAAGAAGCCTCACGCAAGTGTTGGCACTCACGGCTATATGGTAAATTTTATTATTACAAACAAACAAGTCACGTTATTTAAGGCCCCAGAAGTTCTTGCAAAAGGAGTAGCTTACGACTCGTAAATATTTTTTTATTCATTAAAAAACTTTTTTTTGTTAAGTTCCGCAGATTGGTTCTCCTTTGGTTGTATGTTATATAAACTTCTTAAAGGGCACAGCCCTTTCCGGCAGCACAACAAAGGCAAAAAACATTCTCAAGACAAAAATGAGATAGATAAAATAACGTTAACACAAGACATTGAATTGCCTGATCAAGGCTTTTCTCCTGAATGCAGAAATCTTTTGGAAGGGTTGTTGAAGAGGGATGTACAAGAGAGGCTTGGTTGTAAGGGGAAAGGGTGGGGAAAAGGATTTTAAAAATTAGAAAAAAAAATTTTTTAAAGAGCGGAAGAGATAAAAACACATCCCTTCTTTCGTGGAGTTGACTGGCAAGTTGTTTACCTACGGAGAATGGCTCCTCCTCTAATTCCGCCTAGGTGACAAAAAATAAATCTGAATTAAATTAAAACTTAAAATTGTAGAGGGGAAGTAAACGCTGCTGATGCTTTTGATATTGGCAACTTTGATGATGACGAAGTTTGTATAAATTTACAAATTGTAAAAAATATAAATTACAAATTGTAAAAATAAAATTAATAAAATTTACAAATTGTAAAAAATTTACAAATTGTAAAAAATTTTACAAATTGTGAAAAGAATTACAAATTGTAGAAAATTATAAAATACAAATTGTAAAAATTACAATTGTAAAAAATTAAAATTATAAGAGAATTACAAATTATAATTTAAGGTTAAAGGCGTCAAGTTGGCAGATGCAGATAGCGAACTTTACAAAAACTTTAATATTATAATATCAGAACGGTGGCAGAACGAAATTGCGGAAACTGTTTTTGATGTTGTAAACCAAGATGCGGATAAGAGTGAACAAAAGAAAAGGGCAAAGCTTAAAACAAGGATAGCAGTTGACGAAAAAGGTGAGTTGGAAAAAAGTTTGGGAAAGTTGAAATTGTAACACAAAGTTTTAAGTTTGTAAAATTGTAAAACATTTGTAAAACTTTGTTTTAAACCAGGGCTCTGATTTCTGCTGATTTTTCCTCATTTTGTGGTTTTTTGATATGTCAATGAGGATTATTTTTAAAAATGCGGATTTGCGGATTTTTGTGGTCTTTTGAAGATTATGAGGATTTTTTGTATTTTCTTGTAGTTTTTAGGATAAAATGTCATTTTTTTGGCTTCTTGGCCTTCCAAAATCCTCAAAATCTTCGCCTGCGGCGTAAAAGTGAATTTTTGGTGTTGAAGGCGCCAAAAATTTTTGCGGATTTTTGAGTAAAATGCGGATTTTTTAGCTCAAAATTGCGGATTTTTAAAAATTTGAGATCCGAGCCCTGTTTTAAACATTAGTTGAACAAAGTTTAAAAATAATAACAAATTGTAAAAAACAAAAAAAACTTTGTTTCAACTTGTTTATAGTTTTTACAAATTGTAAAAACAATGTTTCGATTTATTTTAAAAACAAATTGTAAAACTTTTCTATTTTGTAAATGTTTTACAACCTCTCAACAAAGTTTAAAAATAATTCCAAATTGTAAAACAAAGTTGTAAAGTTTTCAACTTATTGTAAAACAAGTTGTATTTTAAAACTTTGTTTTAATTTGTAAAACTAAGTTGTAAAACAAAGTTTTAATTTAAAAAGGTGAGACTGATTTGTACATTCATGGCTATATCAAAAAACTTGGTGGCCCTTTTACCTCTGCCTGGCAGATAAAATATGGAAAGCTTTACCCTAGCCGTTTGGAGCTTTACCCAGAGTCATTAAGTGGAAAACCTGAGGTGTTCTTAATTTTGTTTTTAGAAACTTTCCATTTTTCAGTTACTTTTTATGGATCAAATTGACGAAGTGACTTCTGATCTTCAACAAGTAAAGGGAGAATCAGCTATTGTAGTTAAATTGAAAGAAGGATTGAAAGAAAACCGAGTTATTCTAACCAATCAAGATGAAATTTCTCTCAAAGAATGGCACACTTCCCTTAGAACTGTTCCTTTTTTCTTTCTAAATTTTCTTATAATTTTTTAATTTAAAGGCTCATCGGGTCTCTCAAGAATTGCTTCAAAGAATGGGGAGGAAAGCTATTAAAATATACGGGGTTAATCATGATCCAATGCTTCAGGAAAGTGAAAGACCTGGATCCGTTACGAGGGCAATTCTCAATAGAGCGTCTTCAACTGATTCTGGAATTTGAATAAAAGAAACTTATTTTACAATTTTTAAATTAATTATATGATTGTAAATTTCAATGTGTTTTCTTGAAATCAAGTTTTTGTGTTTTCTTTCTTAAGAACAATGTTTTTACGAAAATTGTAAAACATAAACATTTTGTAAACCACATTTAAAAAAGAAACTTGTTTTACAATTTTGTGTCGGAATGATGTTAAGCAAGTTTGTTTTGTAAAAAAACATGTTTTACAAACAAGTTGTTTTACAATATGTTTTTAAGACGCTAAAACTTTATTTTGTAAAGAATGATGTTTTTACAAATAAGTTGTTTAAATTCAAGTTTTAGTGTTTTAAAAACATTTGTAAAACAAGTTTTATTTTACAAATATTGTTTTAATGTTTGTTTCAATGTTTGTTTTAGTGTTTGTTTAACAAGTTGCAAAACAAGTTTAATTGTTTGCCAAATATTGTTTTAATGTTTTACAAATGTTTTTAAATATAAAACTACGTTAAAACATTGTTTCCTTTGTTTGTAAAAACACGGAACAAACTTTATCTTTAAAACAACTACAAACTTAAAACAAAGTTGTAAAACATGTTTTATATAGAAAATACAACACTATATAAATACCCTAAATAGTTTGTTCATTTATTCTAGTCAATAAATCTTTTTTTTCTTTTTAAATTGCATTTTTAATTTTTATTCATTGTGCCCCCAATAAGCATATCACCCCCTCCCCTCTTCCCTCATTTTTCAAAAAAAAATATTTTTAGTCACATGTTTTGTTCATTTTACTTGCCATTATCAATTCTTTTATCGGCAACTTCTACTTCTCAAAAAACGAAAAAAGAAACCAATTTTTGTTCTCTTTTATCTCCTCTCTACTTTTTACATTTTCTTTGTTATTTTAAAATTGTTTTATATTTTTCCTGATTTGGCAACATTTTAAAAATAAATTTTAATTGTTTTTCTCTTATTTAATGGCTTTTGAACCAAACAAGTTTTAAAGCTTGTATTTTTAAAACAAGTTGTAAAACTTGTTTTAGAACAAGTTTTAAAACATGTGTTTTAAAACTTGTTGGAAACTTGTGTTTTAAAACAACATTAAACCAAGTTGTAAAACATGTGTGTTTTAAAAAAGTTGTAAAACCTGTGTTTTAAAACAAGTTCGAAACTTTGAATTAAAATTAAAGTTTTAAGGTTGGACAAAAGAATTGTAAAACATAAAGGAAAACAAAAATAATTGTAAAAAAAGTTTTGCTTATTTTTAAAAATATATGCAAATTTTTGTAAAAACTAAGGAAAATTTTTTACAATTCCTTTGTTTTCCTTATTTAAATATGTATGTTTTCCAATTTTGGCAACAATAGTTAAAAATATTTAATATAGCTTGGTAGTTAACTTTACAAAAGAAAGCTTTTTTTCTTTAATTTTCCAAATTTCTAAAAATTATGAAATTTAATTTTAAACATGCAAAAGTCCTGAAAAGATTTTCAAACATATTATTCCATTAGATTAATTCAAAGGATTTATTTTTGCATCAAGGATTTCACTTGTACTGAGAAGAATCCTTTTCGGTTTATTTTTATTTTTAATAAAGACAGCTTGTTTTTATGAGATTTTTTTCATTTTTTAACATTCAATTAATAATAAATTTATAAGATTTTTTGTCAAACATAGTTTTACAAATTTTACAATTTATAAGAAACACTAAGTTTTACAACTTTGTTGTATAACTACAAGTTTGACAAATACAATTACAATTAGGTTTTCTATGTTTTACAAATTAATTTCACACCTTAGTTTTACAATTTAAGTCTTACAACTTGTTTTATTAAAATCAAGTTTTACAACCTTTTTTTACAACTTAGTTTTACAAATTAAATTTTACAAATTGTAAAAATTATTATGCGAAACTCCTTTTCCCTTAACATTTAAGTTTTACAAATTGTAAAACTTAATTGTAAAAAAGGTTGTAAAACTTTATTTTAAAACTTAATTGTTAAAATTAAGTTTTAAATTAAGTTTTAATTTTAACAATTAAGTTTTACAATTTAAATTTATTTATTTCCAACTTAGTTTTACAATACTATAAAACACAAATATTCGTCATGTTTTACAAACTTAAATACCAAAGTACAATCTTATTATATTTCTATTTTTTATTCTTTAAAAAATCGGAAGTATACTCTCCTCTATTTACAATTTCATTTTTCCCCAAAAATAACAATACCTCAAAAATAGTTATATGGCCTTTTTTTACTTTTATCTAAAATGTCATCAGTACAGCACGTCATTATGAAAAAGCACTCCTTTTTCCTTAACATTTTTTTTCTTCGTTTACATGGTTCCCGATAAGCATTTAAAAAGAGTAACGTCCATTTTTCCTTCATTTTAAGCCTTAAATACAAGTGTGGCATTGTAGAGAGTCGACTGATGAGCGCAGCTTTTCTAATGCTAATACCCAATATATAAAAATGCCTGCCTGTTCTCTCATTTTTTTCCCATTTTCTCTTATTCTCCCACATTGGCACGCCTTTCCCCGTTCTTTTCTCCTTGCTTTTAAAGCATTTCCGCTTATATATATAAAATGCCTGTGTGTTGCTGATTCCGCGAAGTTGTCCGTCCCCTCATCATGACTGCCATTTATCTTAAGCGAGAATGGGACATACGTATATTATAGTTAGTCAAAGGCATATTTTCTCAAAAATGGAATACATATGCGCGCATATAAATTTCACTCCTATTTCAGCTCTAAAACCAAAAGATCAACCGTTTTATTCGCAGCTTTGTTTTACAACTATGTTTTACAATTTTTTATAAACCTTTTAAAATTAAACTTGTTTTACCAACATGTTTTACAAACATGTTTTATAAAAATTCATTAAAACTTGTTTTACAACCTTTCACAAACTTTATGTTTGCAACCTTGTTTTACAAACATTATGTCTCTAAAACTTGTTTTACAAACTTGTTTTATTTAAGATTTCTTAAAACTTGTTTTACAACTTTTCACAAACTTGACAATGTTTTTAAACATTTTTACAACTTCATGTTTGCTATCTTGTTTTACAAACCTTATGTCTCTACAAACGTTTTACAACTTTGTTTTACAAGCCTTATAAAAATAAACTTGTTTTACCAGCATGTTTTATAAAGTTGTTTTATTGAAAATTCCTTAAAACTTTTTTTACAACTTTTTTACAAACCTTATGTCTCTACAAACTTGTTTTACAAACTTGTTTTATAAAAAATTCTTTGTTTTACAATTTAATTTACAATTATTCTAAAACTACAAGTTGTTTCAAGTTTATTTAGACTTCAATAATTATAATTAAGATTGCGATCTTCTGGGTTACCCCCTACCTCCACCCATTCATTTTTTGCTTTAAGGGAAAACTCAAAAACAGGACGGAAACGTCTTTCGGCCTTTCCTTTCACTTGCCAGCCTTATATGTAAAAATATATAAAAATTATCTCTATCTATCCCCTCCAATCGATGTTTATATCCAACAGCAACAGCCCACCAAATATGGCAAAATTGCTTTAAGTAGTAAAAGAATTACCACAAAATTACCACACAACACCCACCAACCCCCTTTTCTCCTCTCTCTTCTTTCTCTTATTGCCATTCTTTTTAAGCGCACCCTCATTTCTCACTTGTTTTTTCACTCAAAAGCCATTCTTCCATACAAAATTAACTTTTTTGGCTACTAAAATAATATCATCATAAATTCTTTTATTTTTTACTTTTATTTTTAGAATGTTTTTTTGTATTATTAGTGTCTGAGAAAGAATTATAATTTTAATTTAGTTAATATTGTTTTTACAATTCCAACTTTTTTTTAAAAATTAATTAAAATTAATCGACTTTATTTTTTACAATCCTTTTTACAATCCAAGTTTATTTCTTATAATTACAACTTTGTTTCACAATTTAACCTTCCAACTTTTTTTACAATCCTTGTTTTTACAATCCAGTTTTTTACAATCCAACCTTTTAGAATCCAACCTTATTTTTACAAAACCCATTTTACAACCCCAACCTAGTTTTTACAATTCATCTCTAATAATCCAAACTTTTTTAAACCCCCAACATTATTTTTAATAATCAACTTTGTTTTTCTATTCCAACCTTGTTTTTACAATCCAACCTTTTTTACAATTTTTACAATCTACCTCTTAAAACATTAAAATTTTCAGTTAAAAAATAATTCAAGTCCATGTTCGGCGGCCCCCTTTAAATTTATTTTCCCGGCATGGCAAAGTGTTGTAGCGTTGTTGTTGGAAGGACGAAGATGATGACAACATTTCCTCTATCAAAACAATCCCAGATTTATAAACTACTTTTGTTATTTTTGTTGCCAATTCTGTTCTGCTCATTGAGGGGAGAAGCAGCTTTGTTACAAGGTGGAAAATTTTAAAATTTTTTAAGAAAATTTAAAATTTGGGGAAATAAAAAAATTTATTTTAATCTAGAAATATAAGAAGATTTCGACTTTACTTCACCTTCTTATTAAATGGAATACCTATCCAGTTGGGGTAGGTATTACCCCAATACTTACCCCACGACATGCCACCCAGCCATATTCGGCGGGTGGCATGTTGTGGAAAAAAGTCCACCAAAAAAACGTGTAAGCTACAAATTTTCACCTTTTTGCCTTTAAACTAACCAGACTTGTCCTTAAATAGAAAAAAATGTTTGTTGTATTTTTGCGTGACTATTCATTCCCTTTAAAGTTTTTTATACTTAAATATTTAAGACATAAAAATGATTCTATCTGAATTGTATTTTGTATTCTAAGTTTGTATTTATTTTATTAATTTTACAATCCAACATTATTTTTTACAATTCCAATTTGTTTTTACAATTTTATTTTATTTTTACAATCCAACCTTTTTTTTACAATTCAAGTTTATTTTTTAAATCTAACTTTTTTTCCTTTATTCCAACTTGTTTTTATAATTCAAGTTTATTTTTTACAATCCAACTTTTTCTTGTAAATCCAACTTGTTTTTACAATTAAGTTTATTTTTTTAATCCAACTTTTTTCTACGTATAAGTATATTTCCAACTTGTTTTTACGATTCAAGTTTATTTTACAATTCATTTTTATTTTTTACAATCCAACCTATTTTACAATTTTATTTATTTTTACAATCCAACTTTCTTTTTTAATAATTCCAAATTTGTTTTTACAATTCAATTTTATAAAACTTTGTTTCCTTCTTCCCTTTTGCTTTCAGATATTTTAGCAGCTAAAAATCCTTAACTTAATCTTCTAAAAAAAATTTTTTTTTATTCTTTTAATCCTTGTTACATTAAAACAACATTTTATTTCCATTTTAAAAATTTTCAAATTGTATTACTTTATTTCTCAAACAAAAAGTCTCTTTTTTTAAATGTGTGGGGGCAAAGACGGAAATCACGTCAACAAAAATAAAAGAAACAAATAAGGAATATTAAATGAGTAAATAAAAATATTAAATAAAAAGCACTATAAATAGGTGTAAATAAAAATAAAAAATTTTTTAAAGATTAAATTAAAGATCAAAAAGAGAAACAAAAGTTCAATTTAGTTTATTTTTGTCACTAAACTTATTTGTGAGAATTTGAAAGTTTATGTTTATTAAGGGTCCAAGTTTGTTTTTTTTAATTCTGACGTGTTTTTACAATCCAACCTTTTTCACAATTCAGTTTTATTTTAAAATTCCAACTTGTTTTTACAATCAAGTTTTATTTTTAAAAATTCAAATTTTTTTTATTTTTACAATCCAACCTTTTTCACAATTCAAGTTTATTTTACAATCCATTCTTATTTTTTACAATCCAACCTTTCTTTTAATAATCCAAGTTTATTTTTTTAAATTCCAACTTGTTTTTACAATCCAACTTGTCTTATAAGAAAAAAAGTTTTAAAACTTGTTTTACAATCTTTAAACGAATAATTAAATTTTTACAATTGTAATAGTGTTTGTTTCGAAGTTGAAACTTTTTTAAATAAATTAATTAAGTTTTACAATTGTAAAAAAGTTATTTAACTTTAATTTTTTGCTTCAAAATTGTAAAACAAGTTTTAAAACATTTTTCTTGTAAAAACAAGTTGGATTGTAAATACAAGTTGGAATTTTAAAAAATAAACCTTTAATGTTGCATTAAATAATTAAAACTTGTTTTACAATTATTAAACAACCTAGTGTATTTCTCAACACAATTTACTCCTCTTCTAATTTAAAAAAATTTTCTTATCTTATTCGCAACTTTAAGATTGTGAAAAAAATATTTTTTTGTTTTTTAGACCAATTACTATTTATTTTATTTTTTCATTTTCTTGTTTTTGAATTTCTTAAACTCATTTTTCAATTTTCTTTCGTATTTTCCCGATTTGGAATATAAAAGAGCCTTAAGCAAAACTGACATCAGAATGAACACAAAATTAAAATGGAAAGGAGAAAGTTTCCTTTAGGGAATAAAAGTTTAGAAGATGTTAGGGGGTAAAAAGGGCAAATAAAACAAAAACCTTTGAAAAAGTTTTACAATTTTGAAAATTGTAAAGAAAGATTAATTAAAAGTATACTATATTCCAATTAAGTTTTATTGTAATTCTTATTAGAATTTAAATTTTTGTTTTTCTTTTTTTAAATATTATTCCAAAAATAATTTAAATAAATTAATTTTATATTGTTTCTATTTATATTCATCTTTAACCTCAACGGAAATACATAGATTCATTATCTTTCTTTTGATAAAATATTTTTAGATTTTTATTTTTGTCTTTTTCTCATTTTTTTTTAATTAATTAATTTTTTAATTACAAGAAAACTGTATTTTTTTAATTAAAAAAAGAATTCGGAAATTTATACATTAAATTCTCCATTTTTGGTTATTTTCACACTTAAAAACTACACACACATTTTAATTAAAACAAGTTCAAACTTGTTTTACAATTCTTTTAAAGTTTTACAATTCAAGTTGCAGTTTTACAATTTTAAGTTTTACAAATTAATAAATTGTAAAAAATTATTTTTAAAAAATTTTAAAAATTACAAATTGTAAAAACCTTTTAAAATAATTAATAAAGTTTTACAATTCAAGTTTAATTAAGTTTTAAAGTTTTAAGGAGGTTTTCAAGTTTTACAATTTTCAAGTTTTATTTTTACAATCCAACTTTCTTTTTTTTTATTCTATTTATTTTTTAAATCCAATTTTTTATAATTCCAACTTGTTTTTACAATTCAAGTTTAATTAAGTTTCACTATGTTTTAAGTGTAGGGATTTTTAAGTTTTACAATTTCAAGTTTTAAAAATTTAAGTTTTACAATTCAAGTTTAATTAAATTTTAAAGTTTTAGGTTGTGGAGATTTTCAAGTTCTACAATTTTAAAGTTTTACAATTCTAATAATTTTTAAGTTTAATTACAATTTACTTAAAACTTTAATGCTCCTGAACACTCTACTTTTCTCTTCTTATTTTTAATTTTCTCAACAACTCCCATTAATTAAACTTTTTTTTTAAGTTTTAGAGAAGGAATATTTTTATTCCAACTTGCAAGGGAAAATTTTTTTTTTTTAAAAAGTTGGAATAAAAGCATTTTAAGGCTTCTGTCTCCCCCCTCCCCCTCCCCCTCCCGTTCAACCTCCTTTTTTTGCCATTAAAAATGGATCGAATTTCTTTTATTTTTTTGCATTTTGGGATTCCAAGGCAACCAACGCCTATTAAAAAAAAATTTTTTTTTCCTCAATTATCTCAAAAAAATGTAAAAATTAATTTTAAATGAGATTTTTAATGATGAATATATAAGGGGAAAAGTCTCTTTTTGACGTAAAAAAAATCCTTAATAACTTTTTTGAAATAAACAAAGAATTAAAGGGTGACGAATGACGAGACAATTTATTAAATAAATGTTTAGGGTATAATTGGCTTTGTTGAGTTTTTTTAATAATTTTTTTCTTGGTAAAAAGAATAAATTTATGCAATTTGTTAAAAATAAATTGTAAAAAAAAGAATTAAAAGAAATGGAAAATTAAACGAATTAAATTACAATTATAAAAAAATAAAATAATTAAAATAAACTTTATTTACAATTGTAAAACCACCAAAAGGGGGCATGGCTTCACATAAAAAGAGCAAAAATGGGGCGAAAAAGTCAAAAATGGGGAAAATGTCCCCTAAAGCTGGTAAAAGGGTCGCCCTGAAATAACCAAAAATGAGGGTTATTACAATTGTAAATAAAGTTTATTTTATTTTTGTAAGGATTTACAATTGTAAAAAGAAATAAAAGAATTTTACAATTGTAAAACTTTAAAAGAATTAACTGTAAAAAGTAAAAATAATTATAAATCATTTTGGGGTTCAAGGCAACCAAAGCCTCTATTAAAAAAATTTTTACAATTGGAAAACCTTTAAAACTATAACTTTAATCTTTTTAAGGCTGTGATTTCGGTGAAGAACTTTGTGACCCAGGAGAGATATGCATTCCAGATGGTCTCTTCGGTCAGTGCTATTCTGACCCAGAAGCGGCTTTTGTACGGCCTTTGGTGCTTGAACGTTCTCTTACCGAAAAACAGGCTAAAATGCTTAGATCTGAATTGAGTGTTTTGGCTAAATTGGGGCTAGATTGGCCCCATGCCCGTTCTCAATGTGTTTTGGCTTATTTCAAATTGGCTGCAGCTTTTAGGTTGGAATACGACCCTGAATTTTGTGATGTGAGAGAACCTGCAAATATATGGGCTCTTGTACAGGTATTAATTAATTTGTGGAGAAATTACAATTGTAAAACATGTAGTGATAGAAATGAGACAAGTTATATTAAAATAAACATTTTACAAATTGTAATTACAATTTGTAAAATGTTTTACAAATTGTAATTACAATTTGTAAAAATTTTACAAATTTTGATTACAAATTGTAAAAATTTTACAAATTGTAATTACAAATTGTAAACATTTTACAAATTGTAATTACAAATTGTAAAAATTTTACAAATTGTAATTACTAATTGTAAAAAGTTTACAAATTGTAAAAACTTAAAGTTTGATAAAGTTTGTTGTTTCTATCAAGTTTTACAATTATTATAATATCGGTTACTGTAATGTTGGGAAAAAGTTTTACAATTGTAAAATGTTTATTTGTAACTACAAACTCTTCATTAATACAATTATTAATAAACTTGGTTAATTACAATTGCAAAACTTTCCAGCATTAAGTAGTATAATGCTGGAAGAAGTGCAATTGTAAAATTAATGCAATTATTGTAATCTAGATAATTCTAAAGCTGCCCCCCCCCCTTTCCTTATTTTTTTCTTCCTTGGGATTGAACATAATGATCAGATTTTCCCATTTCCTTTTTTTTCTATGGCATATTCAAACAATAGAAGATATGTTTTTCTATCTAATCTTATTTTAATAATTTCAGAGGGTTCAAAACTCATTGTTAGCTGAGGTTGAACAAGTTGAAGACGAAGAAGAAGAGAAGGAGAAACAATTGGAAGAGGCACAAATTGGGGAGGACGAAGGACAATCATTGTTGACAGGAATTAAAGTGGAGGATGAAAATGAAGGGGATGGAGAAGAGGAAAATGAGGGGGTGGGGGAAGAAGGAAGAGAGGAAGGGGGAAGAGAAGAAGGGGGAAGAGATGGAAATGAGGACGAAGAGAACCCTCCTTCAGTAAAATTAGAATTTATTCCAGTCTTGTTGCTAGACCCAAACGAAGAAGAAGATAAATCAAGTAAAAATAATGCCTATCAAATAGCAGAGGAAAATGAAGAAAAAGGTGAAGAGAAGGAAGAGGAAGAAAATAAAAATAAAGAAGAGCCTACAAAATTAATTGAAAAAACCAAAAGAAATAATCAAAAGGAAACCTTAAATGCCCCTGAAAATGCCCAACTTGAACAAATTTTACAAAAACTTTTATTACAAAAGGAGGGGGAGGATGGAGAAAAGGATGGAAAGGGAGTAAAGACGCTCTCTGATAAACAAATAGCCAGACTTGTTAAATTTGTTAAACAATTACAAAATTTGGTGGAGGAAGGAATTGAGAGAAGGGGTGAGTTGTGGAAAAATTTTTTTAAGAATTTTCAAAAAATTTTAAAAAATTTTCGAGAGGTTGGGACAATTTTCCAAAATTTTCTAAAAAAATTTCGAAGGGTTAAAAGAATTCTAAGAAATTTTTTAAAAATTTTTCGAAGGGTTAAAGAAATTTTTAAAATTTTTCAAAAAATTTTTAAAGGGTTCAGAAAATTTTTTGAAAAATTTCGTGGGGTCTAGAAAATTTCTAAGATTTTTTCTGGAATTTTTTTTCAAAATTTCAATTTTAGCAGAAGAGGAAGAAGAAAAACTCATCAATTCTATGAAAAAAGGACAAGAAGAAGTCGAAAGTAAAGAGAACGATGAAGAGGAAGAAGGGGTAGAAGAAGTAAACGATCTTTCTGGACGTCCAGTTTTGCTCCTTAAAAAGGACTCCGAACAATTTAACAATGCAGATATGGGTTTGGCACATACAGTCCACAAAATAGTAAAAGGAGGGATTCAACGGGTAGAAGGAAATCGAGTTTACCTTCGAGTCGCTAAAGAAAATTTGACTGAAGAAGAGCTTTACAAATTAATTGCTTATTTGGACAGAAAAATAGCGGCGCCAAATAATTTGTATTTTGATCAATTCCTCTATGAAGATGGCCAATTGTCCTTTCGAATTTCCAACCCTTCCTTGACTATGCAAAAACCTACTAAAGTTGACAGTGCTAGTGGTATTGCACAAGCAGTCTATAAAAGACGAAAGGATATACAGGTGGGAAATAGTAGGGGATATAATGAGAATAAATACAATTGTAAATTTTTACAATTGGAAAAGAGTGTAAAGAAGGGAGAGGAAAATAGAGAAATAATTAAGGTTTTAATTGTAAAGTTGATTTTGTAATTGTAGAACTTGAACTTATAATCCAAGTTTTACAATTAAAGTTTTACAATTAAAACTTGAATTATTCCTTTATTAATTGTAAAACCTGAATTTGTAATTGTAATTCAAGTTTTAATTGTAAAACTTGATATAATCCAAGTTTTACTAATTAAAGTTTTACAATTAAAACTTTAATTATTTCTATATTAATTGTAAAACTTGATTTTGTAATTGTAATTCAAGTTTTATTAATTCAAGTTCTACAATTAAAACTTGAATTATTCCTTTATTAATTGTAAAACCTGAATTTGTAATTGTAATTCAAGTTTTAATTGTAAAACTTGATTTTGTAATTGTAAAACTTGTTATAAAACTAAGAAAATAGTGTAGCGAATGATGAGAGACAGTAGAAAATACAAAAGAAGTTTTTATTCAAGCTGTAAAATTATGCTTAATAACTAAAAGTTTGACAGATACTCTCCTCCTTTTACACAGTCTTTTTAGTATAATTCTTCGCTTTATTTGGGGGATTTTTAATTTTTTAATCTGAAAAATTTCTAATCATTTATCCTAATTTAGACACTTGCCGGTGTGCGCGTTGACGAAACAGGGATTGGAAGTGGAGAGGCAAGTTTCCCCTTAAAACGACCAATTCAACCAACCCCCTCATATTTTCAGGATGTCGTCCCAGTCGAGCGTTCCCAACGTGATCAATTATTTATTCCAATACTCGCCGTTTCTGCAATGACAATCTGTGCTTTACTCTCCGTCTTAGCTTCAACAATAATTCGGCGTCGACGAGATTCAAATAAAAAAATGTTGCCAATACTTCCACAGACTATAGGGCAAGACGACAAAATCTATGCAGAATTGTGCCGTCAAAAGGCTGAAACTATCCCCCATTCGGTTGCTGTGATAGAGGGGAGTGGTCAACGTTCGAAGCATTCGAGCACTTCGTCGTTCCACGAAAATGAGACTTTTGGGGCTTCCAATGGGTCTGATATGGACATCGGGACGGGGCACGTCCTCCTAGCTTTTTTACAAAAACATTTGGAGAATCCAGACGAGATAAACAAACAATGGGAATCTGTAAAGGAGTATGAAGCATCGGAAGAGGTTGCCCAATGTAAGGTGGCCAAAAGAGAGGAAAATGGAGGGAAGAATTTTGATGGTGGAACGCTTCCATGTAAAAGACTGAATTTTATTTTAAAGCTTAGAGCCTTTTTAGATGATGAATCGCGTGTGCAACTCCATGAAAACGATTTGGCAGAATTGAGTGACGGAAAAGGCTATATTAATGCTAGTATGATATTTGATTCGAACCCGGAACAACCGGTAAATGATGGAATTTTGGAGAATCTCCGGCTTATCCCAGTTGATATTTCCTGACCTTTGACTTGTCCCGGCCTAGCTCATTCTAAGTTTCCATTTTCCCAAAGCTCCCACATGTCCCTAGCTTTCAGTTATCCCGTCTAGGGATAGTTGGGACAAATTGTCATCTGGTTGGATAGTAAAGAGATTCTATCCAAATTTAAAATTTACTAAAACAATTTCTTTCCAGGCCTATATTGCCGCCCAAACACCTTTAGAGCAAACGGCTTCTCAATTTTGGCAAATGATTTGGGAACAGGGAATTGGACTTATTGTCAATTTGTGTGATAAAGGGGACAATTACTTCAAGTATTGGCCAGAGGAGGGAGTGAAGCTGTTCGGCTGTTTTGAGGCCCATCTAGTCTCTGAACACATTTGGAGCGAGCATTACGTCATCCGCTCGCTTTACCTAAAAAATACTGCAACACAAGAAACACGTACAGTTACACAATTCCATTTCACAAGCTGGGCAGCTGGTGGGGTTCCAGCTTCAAACAAAGCATTGCTTGAATTTAGAAGGTAATTATTTATTTTCTAGAGATTAGAGGACGAAAAGGGGTCTCGAAATTTCGTCTTTTCGCGAAATTTCGCGTTAGAGCTCGAAATTTCGCTTCTAGTTAAAACCCTAAATTTCGTGATTCGATTTATTTTTAAATTCAGGAAAGTGAACAAGTCTTATCGTGGACGTGCTTCTCCTGTACTCGTTCACTGCACTAATGGTATAAAACAATTAAAAATTAAAAAAGTATTTTTTTAATTAAAGGAAGTGGACGTACTGGAACATATATTATGATTGACATGACTGCAAAACGAATTAATAAAGGCAAAATTTTTTTAGATTAGAAATAAAAGTGACAATATCGGTCCGCAAATATTTGCGGACAACAAAGGAATCCATAACAGAATCACAAAAAAATTTTTTTGGTTAAGTGGATAAGAGCGCGGACTTTCCCTAAATTAAGGTCAGGGGTTCGAGTCCTTTTGAGGAAATTTGATATGTTTTAATTAAATAAATATTTTAAAACATGAAATAAACATTTAAATAATAAATAAAAAATGTTTAAATATTTTTTGTGTTTGATAAGATCATCCTAAAAAAATGTTTCAGTCGAATAAAGGTCAAAAATCACGATTGCGCGCATTTATCCAGCCATAACTTTTTATGGGATGATCGTATCAAATCAATTCTGTTAGCTAAAATAATCCTCACATTCAGAGCTTTCGATTGATATAAAAATTATTTAAATCGGTTGAGAATCAAAAAAGTTATGGGCAAAAATAGTGCCTCCTTTTTGCTTACAAATACCAAGGAGAACGAAGCCCCCTACTCTAAAAAAATTTTTTCAATTAAAAAAAATTTTTTCTATTCAAAAAAATTTTCTTAAAAATTTCCAGGAGTAAAAGAATTAAACATCGCCGCATCTTTAGAACATTTGCGTGATCAACGAATGAAAATGGTTGAGAATGAACAACAATTTAAATGTGTATTTAGCTGTATAGCTGATGAAATTTCTTTGTTATTGAAAGGAATTCAACATTGAAAGGAAAATTCAGAAAAAAAATTTTTTAAGGAAAGAGAGAAATGAGAGAGAAAAGAAAGGCAACAAAAAAATTGACAAAAAAAAATTAAAAAATATTTTTTAAATTAATTATACCCCCCCCCCCCTCCTTCCTTTTGCTTATATTTGCATAAAAAGAGATGTGTGTGTTTGTGTTGCTTTTTGCAAAAAAAATATAAAAAATATATTAAAATTAAGTATACTAAATTTAAATAAATTTTTGACAAGCTTGTATTGTTTTTATAAAAGTTGATTTGTATAAGGTTTCCCAATATTCAAGTCACAGACTTTCCCCTTTCCTCAATTTCACTCCAATTCTCTGCAGCAATGTTTATCCGCAAATCTGTTTAGATTTGCGACCCTTTGGTTTGTTAGGTAGAGATCGAGCTGGGCCTGGAACAAGGCCTATGTTTTTCCTGTACCCGGAGTCCAGGCGCAGGCATTTTTTGACCGTCCTGGATTTTTCCTGGACTACAGGCCCGGGATCCGGCCCAGCGAAATAAATCAAACTCCGAGTCCAGGAACAGACACACAGGCTCTATTAGGTAGGAGATTTTTGGGGTCTCATTTTGGCGAAACCAATGGTGTCCGCAAATGCTTTTCCGCAAATTTGTGGATGTCCGCAAATATATTTGCGGACATCCGCAAATTTTGTAAATATTTTGGTGAAGATACCTTTTATTTTTTAAAGGAATTTTTGTTTTTTAAATGATTAACAGAAAAAAAACTTTTTCTTTTTTTACTATGAATAATCGGCTGAGTGAATTTTTAAATAAGGAGAGAGAGAAAATCATTTTTTGTCCACAAAATGAAAAAGAAAAATATTAATATTTTTGCTAAAAAAGAATTGAAAAATTTGAGGAAAAAGCTTCCAAGTTTGCCTAGAATTAGAAGAACTGTTCGGCAATTTCGATTTGGGAAAGGGAAAAAGTAAGTCTCTTTAAAAAATTAATTTAAAGGGTCAAAAGAGAGTGAAGAAAGTCCTCTGGGGGAGACTCAAAAGTCCCTTACTCGGTAAATACAAAAAGGGTACATTCCGGCGCGCGGCCATAACGGCGCATAGCCATAACTAGCTTCAAAATTTCCTTCAGGATTTCCGATTCTTACCAAATTTGGTATTAAACGATTCCTCTCATCGAGCTAAAGAGATTGATACCAAAATTGATAAGGTCCATAAATTTTCCAGCATGTTATGGCTCTGCGCCATTATGCGCCTCCTTTGCGAAAATGCCCCATTTAATCTCATTAAGTTGGAGTTGCTTAAAGGACGTTTAGTCTGTTTTTTCTTATTAAACTTGGATAGTCCTTCGTTGTTTTTGTAAAAATAATCTTTTTCGCTGCCAAATGAAGAAAGAAATTAAAAAATTTTCTGTGGAAAAAGTTATTCTAAAATTCCGAGACTGCGATTAAATGACCTTGCGATTAAGTGGGGGTAATTTAATTTTTAAAGATTATCGGAAAAATTTTTTTTTTAATTTTTTGTAGATTTTTTTAGAATGTTTATTTAAAAGTAACCTTAAAATTTAAGCCTCAACAACAACTCTACAGCAATGGCGTTACGCGGTATCCGCGTTTATGGTTCTTCCTCTTCTACCCAAAATTCAAGCGAATATTCTGTATTGTTGGAAGCTACTTTAAATGAAAAATATATTTTGTGTCAGTCTGGAGGAATGGATGAAATAAGCAAAGAATTGGCTAATTTATTAAAATCTGGTGGGAGTTATCAAATGATTTTGGATGGATTTGCGTCTCTTGGAATTTTGCAGTTGGGGGCAGGTTTGTTGGAAAATTTTTAAAATTATTTGAAAATTCTTAAGTCTCTGCTTTTGGGGCAGATCTCTTTCATAGCTTGGATATCACATGGATAATATTGAACTGGATAGACCCCTTCTTTCCTCTCATTCCAATTGCCCTATTTTGCTTACAAACAATCTAAAGGAATTCATTTTTATTCCCCCTTGGATGGAAGAAAAGAAAATTGTGATGGAAGAAAGGCTTCAGAAAAGTGCTGGGTCGTGTGTTCAAAAAATTTCGAGTCTAAAAAGTCCAGGTTTTGAATTACCTGCTATGTACCACAACGTGCCTCCAACTTGAGAGCAGAGATCTTCAAAGCTCTGCTGAATTATCACTTAATTAACTTCAAAATAAATTTAAAAAATCCCTTCTAAAATTTTCAGGAGATGATTATCTTGTATTAATAACTGGTGTACTTTCTGTTGGGCAAATTTATACTTCTGACATTGTTTGTGATTTTTAATTTAAATTCTTTAAATTTTTTTTTCTAGTTTAAAATTTCCAACGTAAAATTTGTTTCACTTATTCGAAGAGAAAATGAGCCGTCTGATCAGAGAATTGTTGAGGTTATTTTTGAAAGATTACCGTTTGTGTGACATTTCTTTTTTCATCCCTCCCAGAATTCCTCTCCAGGGTTGGGGGCCCAGTTCGGTTCGAAAGATAGAACCGGGCCTCGAATTTTGGCCCGAAAAAGACTCGAACGTAGGCCCTGTTTCGAAAACCTCAACCCTATTCCTCTCTATTTACCGCCTGAACCTAGTAACCAAGAGATGTTACTACTTTTATCGCCCTTCCCTGTCAATTTTTTGTACAAAATGGTCAGAGAGTCACATAATCGGCAATTTTACTTGCTATTGATTGAGTTTTTTTCCCTTTTAAGCTTCAAAGGTTTCTCTCTTCTGGAAATTTTTATTTTTCAAATTCAACGGCTCGTGAGAAAACGTTCGATCTAACTGTATCGTCTCAAAGGAAACAGACGAGTGAGCAAATGGAAGATGATTTTCGGTTTTTCTGGTTATTTTTTTTTAATTTTTTTTGCAATAATTTTGTTAAAAGAAAAGATAAGTCGGCCAAATTAACCTCAAAAATAATTCCCCGTAAATTTTGTCCGCAAAATATTTGCGGACATTAGTGTAAGAAGGAATGTTTGGTTTCTAGCTCCCCCTTGAAATCATCCCTTTGTTACGCCCTTGGATCATCATTCATACTTTTTCCGCAATTTTTTTGCGGATGTCCGCAATTTTTAATTTTTGCGGATTATCCGCAAATTTACAAATTTTTTATTTTAGGAACAGAAATTTGTCATTTCCATTGGAAAGATTTGGAATAGACCCAAACGATTGGATTGTTCGTTGTTTATGCGGTTCTGTTTTAATTAGAACAATTTATTTGGGTCATAGAACTGCAAAGGTTTTCTTTAAAAAATTTTTTGTTTTTTAAAATTTTTTTAAAGATTGTGCTTATATCGAGACTAAGTTTTGAACATGTCGGAACTCGTTTTAATGTTAGAGGAATTAATGTGAGGTTTAAAAAAAATATTTTTTCTTTTTTAAATTGTCCGCAAATTTTTGAGGAATTTTTTAAAACAAATTTTAAAAAATTCTTTGCCCTTTTGATTTTTAATTTTCTTTAGGATGATGGAAACGTTGCCAATTTTGTGGAAACTGAACAGGTATAAAGTATCTGTTAAGCTTCACTATAAGATACATTTATGAGATGAACTTCAAAATTTTTAAAAATTTCTTGGCTGCGTGCCTACATAAGGGATGGGCGAGGTTACCCGAAACCCGCCGGTTTTGACCCGAACCCTGACCCGACAAATTTTCAAAATCCGACCAGACTTTTTCCTCTCAACCCAGCCCATCCCTGGCCTACACCATAATATTCTTCTATTACTCCTGGTTATTAAAAATTTTATCGAATATTTTTTCAGATTGTTACTTTTGATAAACAAGAATGTTCATTTCTTCAAATTAGAGGATCGGTATGATTTTTTCCAAAATAATTTTTTCTTAAAAATTTTTTTTAACAGATTCCCCTATTTTGGGAACAACCAGGAATTAATGTGGGTGCACACACTGTGAAAATGAAGCCTTTGGAACTTTCACTGGTTGCGTTAGAAAAGTATTTATTATTAATTTTTATTAATTTGGATTTATCTGGTCATTTAAAATTTCAAAAAAAAATTTTTTTTGGGTTTTTTTCATACCTGATTTTCTGCCCGATTTTTAATGGTGAAGGGTCTCCCCTTCTCTCCAGCCCAATCTTATAAAGGGAATTATTTGAATTTCTCAATATTCTTCTATTTGTTGAATGATACCAAAAAGTCGAATAATACCCACTGGCTAGCCTTTGTCAGTGTCAGTCTGATTCTTTCAGATACAAGTTTAACCTAAAACCTTACCCCATGCTAACATAAGAGCTTATTGTGTTAGCTTATAACTAGGGTTGTTGGCGACCGGTTTTAAAACCGGAATTTTTGAAATTTTTTTTTGCCAAAAATTAACCGTTTTTAGAAAATTTTAAAAACCGAAAACCGGAATTTTGTGAAAATGTGTGATTTTATTAAGAATTCCCCCAAAATAAAACCGGTATTTGTCTAAAACTAAAAACCGAAAACCGGGTTGCTAAAATTTGGATTAACCGAAAACCGGGGGCGACCGGTTAATAACCGGTCGCCAACACCTTTACTTATAACGGCAATCGGCAACTTTGTCCTTTTAAATTTTTCTTCTTAAATAGAAAAAATTAAGAAAAGATACCTTTACTCCTTCACTGTTCAATAAGATTTTTAAATGTTTTCTGATTCATTACTTCCTTACAAAATAAATTTACCATTCAACATTTTTAATTATTATTTTTTTATTTTTAAGACATTTTATCCAATTAAAACGTGTTTATGGCAAAATTTTGGTTGTTAATTTGCTCGGATCAAAAAAGGGTGAATTCGCACTTTCAACAGCATTTCAAGTTTTATTTTCTATTTAAACTGAAAAATCTTACTCAAAAATGGGTCGAATTATAGATTATTAGATTCGTCTTGGTAAGCTAGAAAGGGCTCGAAAATTAACTCGTTCCCCCTTTTTTCGGTTTTCAATTTTGAGAACCTATATATCTCGGTCCACGAACATTTCCGTACCTAATGTGTGCAAGAGAGAGAAGTTGGTTTTCATTTACTCTTTAATAGGGTTGGGGTTTTCGAGTCGGGCCGACGTTCGAGTCATTTTTTTCAGGCCTCATTTTTATCAGGCAGGCCCGACCGAGTCTTTTTCGGGCCAAAATTCAATGCCCGACTCGATCTTTCGGACCGTGCCTCCAACCCTACTCTTTTAACGTCCAACTTTGACTGGCCGTAGCTCGGCCCAAAATCATTTTTGCAAAGTAACGGATATCACTTTGCAATATAAAGTCGATGGCTCACAAATGACTAACGGCCACAACTAATTCGATCCATTTTTTATTGTGTCCTTAACTAAACTACATTTAAATAATCTTTTTTAATTTTTATTTAAAGTCAGCATTAAAATCTTCTTCCCATTTTGATGTAAAAATTGTTTCATTTGATTACCATGCAGAAGTTAAACAATCTAAAGAAAATTTGAGATTTTTGGTCAAACAAATAAGTTCATTTTTTGATGAAAATGATTTCTTTTATTTGGATGATGGAATTGTTTTGAGGTTTTTTTTTGAATTTTTTAAAAATAATTTATGAAGGGGGGGAGGGGGGTAAATTAGGAGGTATTAGACTTTCGCTCACAGGCACAGCCAGATTCGATTTTTTATTAAAAAATTTACAATGAGAATTCCAAATAACACTAAAAATCTAAAAAAAAAGGTCCTTTAAAACATTTTTTGAAAAAATCGAAAAAATAATATTGCCTTGAACGAATTTGAACCCACATAATCCTCTAAATTGACTGAAAATATTTGTGTCCGTGTAAACAGAATGTTGGCCTAAATAAGTCTATCATGGAATATAATAACTAGGGTTGTCCCCATGATTGTTTAATTTTCACCTGTGGAGGCTCCAAATGTCTTTTAAAAAATTCGTATGCCGGTAGGGAACAGTGCTTATAAATTTCAATTTTGCTCGTACTTCGTACCTAACAATAAGTTCGAATTTTGGTACAAGTTTATAAGCACTAGTCGGGAACAACCCTTATATTTACTAAAAAATGATGGGAGACGGCACAAAATTTCTATGGGTTTTTTTATTCTGGCTTCTCTATTTTCTACCTTTTTTTTAAAAAATTTTTTTTTTAATTTTTAGAAGACAACACGGTGTAATTAGGACCAATTGTCTTGATAATCTTGACAGAACAAATAGTGTACAGACGGTTTATTTTATTTTTCACTTTTTTATTTTTTCCCTTTTTCCAGTTAATCGGAATCAGAGCACTTTTTAATCAATTAACTTGCCTTGGTGTAGAAAAATTTAAATCAAATATAATTTTGAGATGTGAAGAATTAGTTAGAGATATGTGGCAAAAGAATGGGGATCAATGCAGCTTGATTTATGCTGGAACGGGGGCTCTAGAAGGAAAATCGAAGGTTTTTTTTTTAATTTTAAAGGATTATTTGAGAGAGTATAAAGAGAAGGGATAATCCAACTCATGTTGTAACACCTGACAATAACTGCTACTAGGCAGTTGCAGATTCTATGCTGCTTTATGACTCTTGCGAGACACGCCCAAAACGGCGCGCGGCCATAACGGCGCAAAGCCATAACTTGCTTCAAGATTTCTTAATCCTTCCTGATTTAGTATTAAATGTTACCTCTCATCGTGCTAGAGAGATTGGTACCAAAATTAACAGAGACCAGACTTTTTCCAGCAAGTTTTGGCTTTGCGCCGTTATGGCCGCGCGCCGTTTTGGGCTGTACCCCTCTTTTGCTTGTTTTTGGTTTTTATGGGTAAATAACGATAATCGTTTTCCGTGAATTCGAGTTATTTTAATCATTGCCTTGTTTTCATTAAAAAAAAATTTTTTTTCTTTCTTAGTTGAGAGATGCAAGTCGTTCAATAGTTCGAACAATTCAAAATAATTTGATGGATTCTTCAAAACAAGAAGCTTTTGATTTAATTTTGTATGGACATTTACTTGCTGATTTTAATTTTGTTAAAATTTCACAAATATTTCCTTCGTCGTTATTAAAAGGTTTTTTTTTAATTTTTTGGTACTTTGTTCATATTCCACCCATTCTTCCGAAAGTTGAGTCGGGCATAGGTTGTATGGCTCGAAAAAGACTCGTACTGCTCGGTTCGACTCGAGAAAGTCGATCCTATTTAGGAAGAAAAAATTTCAGCACCCGCAAAAATCAAAAGTTATTAGAGAAAAGACACCATTCCGAGTCAAATAGAATTCAAATAGGAAGGTTGAGGGTGTCTATTTGAGATCGAGATTTTTGAACAGCCTGGGCCTGTTCCTGGACTGAAGTTTGATTTATTGACCTGGGCCTGTAGTCCAGTAAAACCCCAGGCCTAGGAAAAACCCAGGCCTTGTTTCAGACCCAGGCTGATCTCTAGTGTCGATACAAGGATATCACGGGTTGAGAAAATAAAGTCGGGTCAGGGTTTTGAACATTTTAGCTCTGGTCTAGTTTCGGGGAACCTGTTGATATCCCTGATGGATATGAACAAAGTGGGCCAATTTTTTGAAATTTAAATCTAAAAAAAAATTTTTTATTTTTCAGCTACTTCCTACTTTTACGGTTTTTTTAAATTTTATTGTTAAAAATTTATTCTTTAAATTTAACTAGAATGCCCAAATTTGGAAGCTTTTGTTGAAAGAGAGAAAGAATTTTGTGTTCAAATACCCTTAAAAATTTTTTGTGGAACTTGGAATGTTAATGGAGGAAAAAATTTGAATAATGTTGCTTTTAAAGGAGGAAATTTGCTTAATTCTTGGATTTTTCCTGAAAATTTGTGTAAGGAGGTTTTTTTAGTTTATTTATTTTTTGAGAAGTTTTATTTTTACTCATTTTTCCCCTCTTTGTTTCACCTCACTAAATCAATCAACAAAGTATTAATTTTGGGAATATATAACAAATTGTGATAAATGGAGAGGCATCACATACTCATTTTTTAATTGGCAGAAAAAAAAAGTTTCGATGAACAAATGCAAAGGGGGGGGGGACTTTTGGAACATTTACCGACAAAATAAAACCCTTTTTTCTCTGATCTAGTGTGAAACAATGAGGAGAGGAATATAAGGAAAAAATGAAAAAAACAAGGATGGGCCGGGCTAATTTAGAGAAAAAAAGTCGGTCCGGTTTCGGGCGGAAAAATTTTGGATTTTTGAGTAACTTTGTCCATCCCTGCCTCAAGAATTTACAAAATCTCCTCTCGAAAATTTTTTTCTTTTTTTTTTACAAAATTTTTTTAGTTAATAAAGAAGCTTTAAATTATGATTTGATAGCAATTGGATTTGAAGAAATTGTTGATTTAAATACAAATAATTTGGTTAAAGCAAGCACTACAAATCAAAGAATATGGCGTGATGGATTAAAACAAACTATTGAAATTTGGCAAAAAAATAATTTTGGGTCAAATGCTGAAAATTTTGTTGTTTTGTGTTGTGAACAATTGGTTGGTTTGGGGGTTTTCTCAATTAAAGAAAAAAATTTTTAATTTTTGGAAGGGGTACACCCCAAGGTACCGCAGAGCTATAACTTCGTTCAGAATTATCGAATCTGGGAGCCCTGGTATGGTTCGATTCAGCTCATCGATGCGCATCGAACCATACCAGTGCGTCCCGGATTCGACAATTCTGCACGAAGTTATAGCTCTGCTGTACCTTGGGCTTGCGGTACCTTGGCCTGCTCCCTTTTGGAAGTATTTGGCCAAAAGGGGTTTTCGGAATTCTAATTTCCGCCTCTCACCTTTTCGTTTTTAAAAATTACCAAAATTTTTTGCATTGTTCCGATACCTTTAAAATGTCAATTGCGCTTCTTTTTGGCCTTCCAACAAAGTTGCCATTTCCGACATTGGACATTCCAATTTTTCGAATAAGAAGGAAGAACCTTGTCTAAGGAAATAATATTGTTGTCTTCGCCATAGATCCCAAACACAAAAAATTTTATTGGCAACTTTGGAAAACCCTCGAATTTATTAAAAATTATTTGAATTTTGCCGGCTAAATTGAATTTTGCCTAACATTCTAAACCTTTTTTATTTATTTTTTAGGTGGGTGTCTGTTTAATCCTTTTTGCTCGTTCCTCCCTTTTAAATTCAATAAAAGATTTGGCTATAGAAGAAATTAAAACTGGAATGGGGGGAACTACAGGAAATAAAGGGTCTATAGCTGTCCGTTTAACAATAAATTCAACTGGAATTTGTTTTGCTTGTTCCCATTTTGCTGCTGGACAAAATGAAATTGCTGCTAGAAATGCTGATTTTCATTCGGCTTTGAAAAGATTAAAGTTTCCTATGGTAAATTTAATTTAAAAAAATTTTTTTTTCGAAGCATTCCCTTATACCTTGGATCTTTTAAAGATTGTATCTTATAATGAGCTGTATATTAAAGCTGGCGGACAATTGGAAATCTTCAGATATCCGGATCCGATATCCGAAGATTTCCGAATATCCCGCCTTTTTTTCGGATCCGGGTCCGCCAACCTTACTGTATATTAAAGTAGCGGTTGAATGAGTTGAGAGTTCACCCACCACTAGGTTTTTACCCCGTTCCCGAAAGTCGGGGAATTTGAGAAATTATCTTGTAGTGAGTCTATTTTATAGTGTAGTTACAAAGTAACATTAACCGTTTTGTTGGTTTATTGGGTTAATGTTTTGTTCTTATTGGAACAAATTTTGTTCTAAAGGGTAATTTATCAGACAGTGATGAAAGACTGGAACCTAAAATTTAAAAATTTGAGGAATCTTATTTTCCAGTCTCTGCTGCCATCCTTCTGAGTCTGATCTCTTTTTTTTAATTTTTTAAAGTCCGGTTTCTACTCCAAATAGAGCCTAGACCTTTTGGTATGGGAAACTGATAGTGGTCTACTTTTTTTGAGCCCAATGAATGAGTCCAATAATTTTTTCTTTGGTCTAATAAATTTATTATAGGACTCACAAATTTATATTTGGACTTGTAAGGGTTCCCATAAAAACTAGACCAGTGATCCTTGGATCCAGTTGTTGTTTATTAAAAAATTTCAATAGGATTTCGACTTGTCCGCAAATCTTGCTAATCCCTTCTAAAATTAAGTTAATAAAAATATATATTTAAAGGGTAGAGGCTTACAAGATCACGATGTTGTTTTTTGGTTGGGTGATTTTAATTATCGAATATCTCTTTCGGGTAAATTTTTAAAAATTTTGGTCAAATTAATAAAATTTTAATAAAGGTGATGAAGTAAAACGAGCAATTAATTTAAACAATTTTGAATATATTGCTGAATATGACCAATTATTACAACAAAAAAATATGGGAAATGTGAGGAAAAATTTTCTAAAATTAAAAAAAAAATTTTTTGTCCAAATTACACGCCCACTAGCACACTTAAACGTCAAATAAAAAGTTTATGCGTCCAATTAAACTTTTATGCGTCTAATCTACTTTGATAAGTACTCGATTCTGCGTGTCTAAACCCCTATGGACCGGTATTATGCACGTGTTTCTACTTCAAAATAGATTTTATGGTAATAAAGTTTAATCTAGGTTAAGGGCGTATTTGCGTCCGGAACGCCAAAATTTTGGTGCGCATCCAATATTAGCCCCACCCCTCGAAATCGACCCTGGCTACATCTATGGTCTAGGTACTTATAGCCATTTATTGGAATTTTATTGAACGCGTAAGTTTGCTTGACATGTAAAATGATGCGAGATTGGATGGGTAATCTTGACAAATGCCAAAATTTTTTTGGAAATTAAAAAAAAATTTTTTTCGAGAAAAATTTTTTGAAAAATTCCTTTTTTTCAGGTTTTTACAAATTTCAATGAAGGCCAACTTAATTTTCCTCCAACTTATAAATATGATACTTTTAGTGATGATTATGATACTTCAGATAAATGCAGGCAAAAAATTTAAAAAAATTTTAAATTAAAAAAAATATTTTTTTTGTAGAACCCCGGCATGGACAGATCGGGTCCTTTGGATGGATAAAAATAATTTGGTGCAGTTAATTCAGTTAGTTTATTTTTTTTTCAAGCATTTTTTGGTGTCTTGGATGGGGAAGAAATTTTCTTTATAAATTTTACCCTTAATTTTTGACCCATTTGAAATTTGACCTTTTTGTCATAAAAAAAATTTTTTTGTTCTGATTAATATTTCCCTGATAAGGAAACCTTCCGAATTGTGACCTAAAATTTTTAAATAAAAATTAAATACCATCGTGTAGAGCAGGGTCGATAACCTCTTGCCACTTTTTGGTTTTTTTTTGGCCCTGACCCCCAATTCGGAAATTTATAGGGGTTCAAAGTTTTCGAATTTTGGAGCGCAAATCAACTTTTTTTTTTATTTAGAGATTTTTTCCGAACCGAATTAATCCAGAAAAATCCAACAGGTTAAGGTCCATCAGTGAAAAATCTGGGGGTTTCCATACCCGGAACAATGATTTTTTGCCGGGCAATCCTCTTTTTTAGTATTTTTTATACCTAAAATTTTTTGAAAAAATTTTTAAATCGATTTATTTGGGATTTTTTTGTCCATAGCTTTTTTAATTTTTAAAAAAATCTATTTTTAATTTTTTCTTCCAGTTATGGCCGTTCAGAATTAAAAACTTCAGATCACCGTCCAGTTTATGCAATATTTCAATTAAATTCTTTAAAATTTGATTTTGACAAAGCTGAGCCGATAATTCGAGATATTATTTGGTTTTTTTTTAAATTTTTTTTAATTTTTTTGAAAATTTTTGAAAAATTTTCTTGAAAAATTTTTAAAATTTTTTTTTAATTTTTTTGAATTTTTTTCTTTTTTTCTTTAAGTTCAATTGGCCCTCCACATTCTTGTGTTCAATGCTTTATTTCCAACAATTCTTTAGCTGTGTTCCCAAAACAATTGTGCAATGAAATTTTTTTGAAGCTTTGTGAACTTGGCAGTGTTCCTAAACTTTCAAAGTTTGTTTGTGTTTGTTTTTTTTTTTAAAAATAATTTTTTTAATGTCCTTAATTGTACACAAATTTTTTTTTTCGTTTTTTAAAATATTTTTTGGCATTCCAAGTTATAAGTTAATGTGAGTTGGATCAGGGCTAGAAAACTTCCTGAATTACTTTTTAGGACTGGGTTTTTTTTGGACTTACTGGTTTAGGATACAGCCAAGATCTAATAACCAACAACCCTAGTCCAAGCAAGCCCTTACACAGACTTGTAAATAACTATCTCTTCCTTTAGTTTTTGCGGACAATATTTTTTAATCCGCAAAATTTGTCCGCAAAAAATTTTTTTTAATTTTTGCGGACAATATTTTTTAATCCGCAAAAGTTGTCCGCAAAATTTTTTTTATTTTTTTAGATTAGAAGGACAATATTTATTTATCATTTTCAAAACTGGATTGGATGCTTTAGCAGCATTAAGTATGGATGGAATAATTTTATCAACAGGGCAAGAATTGAAAGTTGAACTTAAAAATGAGGGAGAAGGGATTGAATGGTCTGAAAAAATTATTGAAAATTTAAATAAAGCTTTGGAAAAATCAAAAAAAGAAGAAAAAGAATATTTAATTGGTAATAAAATAAATAATAATAATAAATTGTTGGATGGAGAAGAAATTTTAATTGATGAAGAGGTAGAGGTTGATGATTTGGCTGGGGAAGTTGAAAACGATTTCTCTTTAATTAATCTTTCTGATGTGCCAAAATGATGAAAAACTGTTTCTACACGACTCTAAAGAATATTTTTTTTACTTAAAAACATTTCTAAATTTATTTTAAATTTTTAAAGGTTTAAGAATGGACGTGAAATTTACAAAAAAAATTTTTATTTTTCCCCCTAATTAGGGTTGGGGGCCCGATCCGAAAGATTGAGTCGGGCATTGAATTTTGGTCAGAAGAAGACTCGGTCGGGCCGGCCCAATAGAAATGAGGCCCGAAAAAATGCGTCGAACGTCGGCCCGACTCGAAAACCCCAACCCTACCCCTAATTTTATTATTTAAATCTTTACGATTTTGCAGCCTTTTTCAGTTGTGGGATGTTTAGTGTAGTTGGAAAAGTTTTGGTTTTCAACTTGAAAGGGTTGTGGGTTTGAATCCTTTTGATGGAAATTTATTTTATTTTGATCTAGAATGGGTAGTTACAGCTTTAAAGTTAAAAAAAAGTTTCTGAAAAATTTTTAGAAAATTTCAAAAAAAAATTTTTGGACTAAATTTTAAGTGAAAGGCTGCAAAAATTAAATTTAGTCCCAATAAATATTAATTAATAAATATTTCAATACCCGATGATGATCTCTTTATGTGACCCTTTTTTACATTCCAAAAAAATTTTAAAATAAAATTTGAAAAAATTTTTGTAATTTGCTTATTTGTTTTTCTAAAAGCTTTTGTTATTTTTTTCTTATTTATTTTCCTTTAATTTTAAATTTTTTTTTCAGTTTATTTATTTAATTTAAAATGCCTGCCAGGTAGCTTTTGGCCTTTATTTTCTGGTTGTGATGTCTTTTCTAATTAAATTTGTCTTTCTTCTATTTTGTCAACTGCCATGTATTCATCTCTTCAATTTGGACACAGAATATCCTATTTATAAAGTTGGTTCGCCTAATTCATGGTTTGGATTTTCTGTAGCTGCTCATTTTACAAGTGATGGTCCGAGGTTTGTTTGAGTTTTTTTTTTATTTTTTTAAATAAAATTTGGGTGGGTAGTTTGTCAAGGGTAGTTTGTCAGTTTCGATAGGAGCACTAGGCAAGTCGAAAACATGAGAAAAATGATTCACAACTAACTCTAGGCTCTCTAAATCCTTTAACTTACAATAAGTTCTTTTCCCTGCTTTCCTTTGGATTTTATATTTCCTTTAGATTTTCATGTTTTCCATGAATTTCACTTGCGGACAAGACTTGCGGACATTTTTATACATAAATGAAAAGAATATTTGTAAATTTTTAGTTTGTGCTTATGGATTGGCCGGGTTAATTAAGAAATCTAGTCGGGTTTCTTCGGTTCTCTGCCTTTTCTTCTGATCGAATTTTGGGTCAAAAAAGACTCGCTCCTTTGGTTTGTCAGTTTTATAGGCGGGAACTCTCTTATAGTTTTCCATTAATTTCACTATATGAAATTTTGCGGACAAAACTTGCGGACTTTAGGTAACAAAGGAAAGAAATCTATTTTTCAGTATCCTTGTCGGCGCTCCAAAATGGACTTCGGGTCAACCAGGAACTTTAAAATCTGGAGCAGTTTATGCCTGTAAACCAGATTCTTCCAATGGAAATCAATGCCAACTTCTTTCAATTGAATACCCAAATTTACAAGATGCCAAAAAACCTCCAAATTTGTTGCATGGTAAACATTTACACCCTGAAGGGAAGAATGGACAATTGTTGGGATTTTCTGTTTATAGTAGTGGAATGAGGGAAGAGGAAAGCAGTAAAGCTTTGGTTTGGTTTTTTTTGAGAATTTTTAATTTTAAAAATTATTTTTGTAGGTTTGTGCTCCTCTTCTTCGTTGGGGACAAAATGCTTATACTGACGGTTTGCTAATTTTGTTATAGTTTTTACTAGTGTTTTGTCCATTTACTCTCCAAAAAAAAATCAGTTTTTTGATTACACAGAAAAAAATTTTTAATCCGCAAATTTTGTCCGCAAAAATTATTTTCTAGAAAATCCCCTTTTCTTTTTTTTCAAAAATTATTTTCTCCAAGAGATTTTAGTGTAAATTCCGTTGTCTCTTACCCTGTGTTTTTTCTGAAAATTCTGACCTTTCTGAAGTCTATTCATTTTATGCGGTTCCCCTTAGCCTAGTTTGCGGACAAAATTTGCGGATTTTCCTCAAAATTTAATTTTTTAGTTTTACCTAATTGTCATTTCATATCATTTTCGACTTGAAAAAACATAACTTTTTTTAATTATATTTAGGTGTTTGTTACTTACTTGGAGCCGATTTGAACCACAAGGGAATAATCAATACATGCGGGCCTTTGCCGAAGAAGGACAGAGTAAAAAAAATTTTTCTTAAATCTTCAAAAAAAATTTCTTTTTAAGCATAATGACTATGGATCTTGTGAACAGGGCTTTTCAGCATTTATAGATTCAAATGTTACTCTTACAGGAATTCCTGGTGCAAGAAAATGGACGGGAGGAGTTTTTGGTTTTTTCTTTAAAAATTTTCAAAAATTAAAAAAATTTCTAGCAAAATACGATTTTGTTGGATCTGGAGGTTTTGTGGACTCTGTGGACCGTCGAACAATGGAATTAGATAAAAATCAGGGAGGTGTGCTTGCATTGTTGGCTTCGCACGATTATTTGGGATATTCTGTCCATTACGGGCGTTTTGGTTTTTCTCATGAAGACGAAAAGAATTTTACGGTTTGAAATTTTTGAAAATATTTTAGAAATTTTTTGGACATGAAAAATTTAATCTTTGACTTCACCCTTTAGAAAATCCAAAAATAAGTCTAGCTAGGCAAGAAGGACAGTTTGTCCCATTTTTTGTTTTTTCCTCTCTACTCGACAGAGAAATGCCATATTTAGTTGTTTTTGATATCATTCGATTCGTCTATATGAGACAAATCGAATGATACCAAAATGATTCGATCTGAGTTTGTTCAATAAAATTATGAGAAAAAATGCTTCGCTGGGACCAAATGTCACTTCACTATTTTTCTCCTTTTTGTTAATTTTTTCTAATTTTCCATACAATTTAAAAGGTTGTTAGTGGTGCTACACGTTTTAATCAAACCGGTGCTGTCATTTTTCTTCCTTTTCGACGCAATTTTCATGCTGAAGAAGGCCCAAATCTTGGTTTATTAGATGACCATTTTATTCTTTCTGGGCGTCAATTAGGTTCTGGTTTTGGAAGCAGTTTGGCTGTTTTGGATTTAAATAATGATGGGTATATATTTTTTTAAATAAATTTTTTTTCGGTTTTTTATAAGTCCTCGCCAAAGGATATCGAGGGATTCGGATAGATTAAGAGGGGGATATCCGGCAGTATGGAGGGATTAAAAGGGAATATAGAGGGATGTGACCAGGGATGGACGTATTGAAAGAAATTTTCCACAGCCGTAATCCGCAATTTTAATTTTAAAATCCGCAGCCGCAATACCGAGTCAAAAAAAACACGCAATCCGCAATTCCGTCCAGCCATGTGGACGTGATATCTAAGTATTTCCCTGGCATCCAAATCCTCCACGGCATCCCTTCAAATCCCCTAAATTTTTCGATATCCCTCCAAATCCTCTTATATCTCCTTAATCCTGGCATCTCTTTAAATCCCTCAATCACTTCAAATTCTCTGATAGGTAAAAATTCCCGGAATTACTGGATTAATCCCGATGGTTCCTGTCCCGTTCGACCTTTTGAAAAACATCCGGAATTCCATAAATTCGATTTTTCCGCACACAAAATTAGAGATCGGCCTGGGTTTGGTCCAAGGCCTGGGTTTTTCCTCCCTTCAAATCCTCTTAATCCTTCGATACCTCTCCAAATTCTCTTATATCTCCTTAATCCTGGTATCTTTTTAAATCCCTTAATCACTTCAAATTCCCTGATAAGTAAAAATCCCGGAATTACTGGATTAATCCCGATGGCTCCTGTCCCGTCGACCTTTTGAAAAACATAGTGGATCATATAAATTCGATTTTTCTACACACAAAATTAGAGATCGGCCTGGGTTTGGTCCAAGGCCTGGGTTTTTCCTGTACCCATAGTCCAGGCATTTTTGACCTTCCTTAGGGGTTTTTCTGGGCCTAGGAAAAATTTTTTTCTGGACTGCAGGCCCAGGATCCGGCTCAGGTCGATAAATCAAACCCAGAGTCCAGGAACAGGCCCAGGCTCTACTCTAAAATTTTTTTCTTTAATAGATTTGATGATTTACTTGTTGGTGCTCCTTTTGAATATTTTTATGATGAAGAAGAAAATGAAAAAGGAGGGGCTGTTTATATTTATTTTTCTAAAGGAATAAAATTAGACAAGGGACAAACATCATCAAACAATTTAATTTTTTATTCCCCAATTATAATTAGAGGAACAACGAGACATTCACATTTTGGGGCGTCTTTAGCTTCTATTGGAAATTTAAATAATGACAAAGATGGATTTAAAGGTTTTTCTGATTTTTTGAATTAATATTCTGAAAAAAAATATTCTGATTTTTGGAAAATGTTTTCAGAATATTCAAAAATATTAAAGAAAAATATTTTTTAACACAGATTTTGTTGTTGGCGCCCCTTACCATTCTTCTGGTTCTGGCGCTGTTTTTGTCTTTCACGGTAATGAACGTGCACACTTTTCAACTGAACCTGCTCAACAAATTTTTGCCAATAATTTACCTAATAAACCTAATTTTTTAAAATCTTTTGGGTTCTCTTTGGCAAAAGGTGTTGATTTGGATGGGGATGGATATGCTGAGTTGATAGGTTTTTTTTTAAATTTATTTTTGATAAAAAAAATCCGCAAAAATTTGTCCGCAAAAATTGTTCTGTTTTTTATTTCTCTTATTTTTCTGAAATATTCTGATTTTAGTTCTGCCACTTGCAAGTTTAGATTAGCAACGGAAATTTGGGCACAATTATTGATTAACTATACTCTTGAGATTAACACTAAAAATAGAGAACCTAGCTTGTTGATCTTGTGGGTTTAAATCCATTTTCGAGTTGGTGGAAAATAGAAAATTAATAAGGCAACGGAAATTTGGGCAGTAAAAAAATTTTTTAAGTTGGAGCACCAGAATCGAATGTTGTTACAATTTTTCGATCAAAACCAGTTTTGGAAGTTAAATTAAATCATCAATTTGAACAAAAACATGTTAAAATAAGTACTTCTAGAAGTGATTGGGGGGATTGTGCTTTGGGACCTAGCTGGTTTAATTTTAAAAATTATTTTTTTTTAATTATTTAGAAAATAAGTAGGGGGGGGGGGTCTTTAAAAAATTTTTGGGATTTTAAAATATTTTTTTGATTAGCCTCACCCACTCCCCTTTTTCCCCTTTAATGTTTGTTTTGTGGTGTAGTTGGAAAATTCTTGGTTAGGTGAAGAAATCATTGAAGGTTCGAACCCACTGTTGGTCATTTGTTATATTTTATAAAGAAACAAGGCTATATTTAATTTTAAATTCATTAAAAATCAGCTAAAGTTACCAAAAAATTTTTTTCGTAAATTTTAAGATAAATTTAATGGGAAAATTTGGACATTTTTTTAATTTTTAAAATTAAATTCTCTTCCTATAATTTTTAATTTTTTTCTTTATTTTCCCCTTTTTTCCAGTTTTTCCTTATCAACTTCAATATTTTTGTTCGATCGAAATTTGACAGCTTTAAAACAATTAAATAAATTGTTTGGTTTTGGACAATCCCCATTTTTGTGTAAACTTGAAGTTTTGCCTTTTGCTAGAGGTGTTCTCCCACGTGCTCTTTTTACTTCTAATGGGGAGACTAAAATTAGTTGGCCGTGTGGATCTAATGCTGTTACTAGGGAAGAAATTAGCCATCAAAAATTATACATTCCGGTTAGTTCTGATTTTTTAAAAAAAGTGTTGTGATTTTTTGAAAATCTTCTGATTCTGATTTTTCAGAAAAAATTCTGATTTTTCAAAATTGCTTTGATTTGAGATCCGATTTTTTTAGAATTGTTCTGGTTTAAGTTTTGACTTTTTTAAGTGTTCTGATTTGCATTCTAATTTTTCAGAATAGTTCTGATTTAAATTCTGATTTTCTGGAATATTCTGATTTAATTTTCTGATTCCTCTGAAATGTTTTGACTCAAGTTCTGATTTTTCAGAATCATTCCGATTTGTGTGATTTTTCAAAAATGTTCTGATTCGAGTTCTGATTTTTTCAGAATTTTATTTAAAAAATATTTTTTTTCAGAGCGGAAACGAAGACTGGACAAACCCTTTACGTTTTAACTTTTCAATTTCTCTACGCAAACCTCAATTAACAACAATTAATAATAACAACGTTTTATTACCAGCTATTAGTCCAGATCAAACATTTCGTATTTTTGGAATTGCTTTCGATAAATTGTGTGGAGATGATAATGAATGTCACACAAATTTGGTTTTGAGTGGGGCTTTGCTTGATTTATCGTTGGGTTTTTTTTAATATTAATTTTTTTTCGGGCAACTTTTTGCGGATTAATTTTGCAGAAATTTTTTTTGTCTGAAAAATTAATCCGTAAAAATTTTTTCCGTCCGCAAATATTGTCCGCAAAATTGGGAAAAGCTTTTTTTGTCCGCAAATTTTGTCCGCAAAAAATTTTTTTGTCCGCAAAAATTTTTTCGTCCGCAAAATTAATCCGCAAATATTTTTTCCGTCCGCAAAACTTTTTCCGCAAAAATTTTGCGTCCGCAAAATTAGTCCGCAAAAATTTTTTCAATTAATTTTTTATAGTAAACGTTCCGATGGATTATACCAAGCAAAAGTAACAGAAAAAGATGTCTTAATCCTCAGATTGCTAGTTGAAAATCGTGCAGAACGTGCTTATTTAGCCAAATTATATTTGGAATATGATGAAACAGAATTGGATGAGCCTAGTGTTGTTAAAAGGGGAGAATTTAATTTGAATGAGCATAAAGTGGATATTGAAAAGAGGGAATTGGGGAAAGCTGTTCTAGCTTTAGCTAATCCGTTGGAGGCTGGAGAAAAGGTTTTTTTTATTTTTGGGGGGAATTGTCCGCAAAATTTGTCCGCAAATTTATTATTTTTGTTGAGTAGGTTTATTTTGGGGGTTCTATCTTGGAAACTCCTTGAGCGAATAAAATTGTTATACTTTCCCTCTGAATCGCTGACTAACTAAAGTATGTCCGCAAAAAAATTTTTTATCCGCAAAAAATTTTTCTGTCCGCAAAAATATTTTTTGTCCGCAAAAAATTTTTTTGTCTGCAAATAAATTTTTGTCCGCAAATTTTTTTTCTGTAAAAATTTTTTAATTGCGGACAGACTAATTTCTTCTAATTGAAAATAATTCTTATAGTATATTGAGGGTCAATCTACATTTTATACTAGGACCTTTTAATTTCTCAAAAAAAAATTTAAAATTTTTAAAGTTGGGCTTTGATTTACTCTTCAGACTTGTCCGAAGCAGTTCAGAACGTGTTTCAGCATCACTACAATTTAAAGCTTTTGTTAATTCTTCTTCTGTAGAAGACTTTCCCAAAGATAATTTTTGGAAGGCAGAAGTTTTATTAATTAAAGAGGCCGATCTTCAATTAGATGGGGGCTCTCGTCCCCCAATTGTCCATTTTAGCAGAGGAAATTATGCGCCTAAAGATGAATTTGATATTGGACCACAATTAATCCATGCTTATACTTTAACTAATAAGGGGCCTTTTTATGCGAGGAATGTTACTTTGAAGGTTTTTTTTAGAATTTTTAAAAATTCCGAAAAATATTTTTTGTGGTTTAGTTGGAAAGTTTTTGTTTTCACTAGAAACGGGTTGGAGGTTCGAGTCCTTTTGGTGGAAAACAATTTTTGAGGAAAAATTTTTTTTAATTTTTAAAAAATTAAAAAAAATTTTTACAAAGTCAAAAAAATTTTTGTGAAGGGTTTAAAAATTTTTTTAAATATTCTAAAAGTTTAGAAAAATATCTTATTGTAGTTAAGTTGGAAGGTTTTGGGTTTTAATTAGGTAAGGGTTAAAGGTTCGAGTCCTTTTATTGGAAAATAATTTTATTTTTGACGAAACAAGTTTTTTTTTAATTAAAAAAAATTTTTTTAAGGTTACTAAATTTTTAAAAATTTTTCTAATGTCAAAAAAATTTTTTTTAATTTTTATTTTTCAGATTGATTGGCCTTTACGTTTAGCCACATCATCACCCAATTCTGACTGGTTACTTTATATATTAGAAGAACCCTTAATTCGACATAATGGCCAATTTCGACGTTGCCCTATATTAAACACTCATTTACCCTCGTCTAAATTAATTAATCCTTTAAATATTTACAATGACGCAACCCTAAAATTGGATTATTATTTGTCTAAATCCCCCTATCGACAACGAAAACCTCGAAATTTAATTTTAATTAATTCAACAAAAGAAGAAGAGGAAAATTTAAAATTAATTAGACATGGATCTATTCTTCAATTAAATAGCCCCTTATGGCCAAAATGGATTAATGAAGAATCTGGTGAAAGGGTTAAAGTTGTTGATATTGTAAGGGGGTTTTTTTATTTTTTTATTAAAATTGGGGTTACCTCAACTAGAATCAGAAATTTCTGATTTTTATTCTGATTCGAAAATTCTGATTTTAATTCTGATCTAAAATTCTGATTTTTTGTTCTGCTCCTAAAAATTCTGATTTTTTATTCTGCCCCTAAAAATTCTGATTTTTATTCTGATCTTAAAATTCTGATCTAAAATTCTGATTTTTTATTCTGCCCCTAAAAACCCTGGTTTTAATTCTGATTCAAAAATTCTGATTTTTTATTCTGATTAAAAGTTTTCTAATTTTTCAGATCAGAAGATTCTAATTTTTTCTGATCTAAAAATTCTGATTTTCTATTCTGATTATTAAAAAAATTATTTTCAGAACTGTAAAGACAACAGTGCCCATTGTGTTCAATTAACTTGTCATTTTGACTATATTGGAAGTAATGATTCTGCTTTAATTGAAATTAGAGCTCGTTTATGGAATTGGACATTTTCTGCTGAAGATTACCGTCAATTTGATTATATAGCTATAACTTCTGAAGGTTTTATTGAATTGGACCCATCACAAGGAATTTTGGAAGAAAAAAGTAAATAATTCTGATTTTTTATTCTGTTCTAAAATTCTGATTTTCGAGTTCTGATCCAAAAATTCTGATTTTCATTGTCCTGAAATTCTGACTTTTTAGTTCTGTTTTGAAATTCTGGTTTTTTAGTTATGATCCATAAATTCTGATTTTGATATCCGAAAATTCTGATTTTTAGTTTTGTTTTGAAATTCTGATTTGAAAATTCTGATTTTTGATCTGTTCTGAAATTTTGTTATTTTAGTTCTGATCCAAAAATTGTGATTTTCGAGTTCTGATTTGAAAGTTCTGATTTTTAATTCTGACTGTTTTCTGTTATCTTAAAACTCCCCCATTTTCCCAATTTTTTCAGGTAACAATTTTGCCAGAATTACAACTAGAGCATACCCAGACAGACCACAACAAGAGGATCATATAAATTTGTGGATATTATTATTGTCTATATTTATTGGTTTTGGATTACTTGGAATATTAATTTTGTGTTGTTGGCATTTTGGATTTTTTAATAGAAAAAGGCCACAATTAGAATTACATCAAGCACATTATGCAAGGGAAAGGGAAGAAATGGAAGAAAGTTTTGGTATGGGGTTATAAAAAATATGTGAGGGAATTTTGTGGGAGAAGGAAGGGAAAAGATTTAAAAAATTTTAATGGAGGGATCTCACAGAAGAAGAAAAAGCAACGCAAAATAATTAAAAAAAAATATTTTTTCAAAGAATATATAGGTTGTGAATTATAATTAAAATTACATTTGAACCTCATTATAAGTAAGATGCCCCCTTGAGATTAACAAATTGTGTTAGTATGAGGGGCATTTTAAATTTTAAATAAGAGATTTTGTTATTGTTGCCTTTCCATTTAACTATTTTATTAATGGATTTTTTCTCATCCGGACCGGACTTTCCGGATCAAAATCCCGAAAATTCGGAAATCCACGGGTCATCGGATTCCAGACCACCGGATCCGATCCAGTTTGAACTTTATTAATCGTGGGGTGTATCTTATAGTGAGGGTATATTAAAATATTATTTTGATTATATGTACTAATAATCAGGGACGGGCATAACCGACAATTTTTAAAACGCAACACAGGACCAAAAATCAACGCAAAACATATTGCGCTCGTCCCTACTAATAATTTAATGTTCCTTGATGTGCGCAAAAATTAAAAAAATTTTTTTTTCAATTTTTAAACGGCCATTTTTTGGTAATGGCGTTCTATTTGAGAAATTTATATTTTTGCGCACACCCTACTTAAATTTCCTTTAATTTTTATATTTTTCTTTTCTGCTAGAAATTTTCGAAAAAGCCATCGTTGTGAATATTTTTTGCTCATTTTATATTTAATTTTTTTTACAATTTTTCCTAATTTTTAAATAGCTTCTTTCGCTTAAATTATTATCTTTAAATTCGCTTAAAAATGCTTGTTATTTAAATACAAATTTAATTTATATGTGTTTATTCCATTTTACCGTAGATTTTCTTATATAAAAAGGGTTACCGTATTTACTCGATTAATTCCCCTCCCACGATTAATTCCCCCTCTCGATTAATTCCCCATGCTATAGTTCGGTTGAAACAATAATTCCCCACCCCCAAATACCCTACTGCACGTTCAAATGCCAAAACTCGAATAATTCCCCTCCCTCGATTAATTCCCCATGCCAAGGAAGGGTTGAAAAAATAATTCCCAAGGGGAATTAATCGAGAAAATACGGGATCTACCTTTGGTTATCTACAAATTCAAGAATTGTCGCGCGTGGCGCTAAAAAAGGAAAAGTTTTAATTCTTGCCCTTCAGCTAAATTAATGCTCAAAATGTCACATAGGGTAATAAAGGGGTGCTGAGTTGAATGGTACCACTCTTTTTTCCCGATGCCTGTGGACCGAAAAAAATGGGCTCGAAATGGTAATAATGGCCCAAAAATACACTAAAGCCACATCCTGCCTTTTGGTCACTATCCTAAGCCTGATAATTGGTTGCTACTCCCTAGCGATGCCCAAACCTAACATTTGGTCACTAACCGAAATACCCCAAAAAATTTAAAATTTCAACGTGCATCTATATATTTTAGTCAAAATCACGCCAAAACTGCCCGGAGCCAAGACGACCCCAAACGGTATATTTTTCGATTATCCTACCTTTGACAATCTATATATTTTATTCAAAATGAAAACAAAAAAAATATTTAAAATATTTATATATATATATAGTTTTTATATGAAAGGTGTGTGTGTGTGTGGATATCCCCACCAAACATTTTTCTTTTTTTGAAAAAAAATTGGGTAAGCTTGAATTTAAATAGTAAAATTAATAAAAAAATAGTCGGTAGATGATGACAAAAAATCCCAAAAAAAATTTTTTTTGTTTTGAAGTCAAAGAATTGTTTCTGTGTATTTTTATTCTATTTTTGTGTAGATATATCCCGCATTCTCCGAACCCTCTCTCCTAGGATACTTTTCTAGTCACAATCTGCCTGTTCAAATCTTCCTGATTTGGCACTTGGTGATTGGGGTTGTTGACTTTTCTAGAAAAAATAAAAATTTTTATTAAATTGTTATGAGTTTTAAATTTTCATTTTGATGGACAGGAATGGAAGGATTGAAAGGAGGAGGCGAAACACAAAAAAAAGAGAAAATCGCTCAAAGGCGAAACTGGCACACACTGAAAGGATGGAATTCAGTCTCCCTTCTTCCGCTTTTGCACTTTTAGAATGCGGAAGGACCCATCCCTGTTGATACATTTGTTTAAAAGTAAACTTTACAAATCAACCTCCTTTCCATTACTCTACAAAAGGTCGGATTTCAAAAGAGGAAACCAGCAAAGAGAAATACAAATCTCTAACAGAACCACATTTTTAATACTACCCCAGGGAATTCAATGGGTCGGCTTTCAATGAAATTTCAAATCTCTAACAGAACCCAACCCCATTTTTTTAATAAAATTTAAATAAAATTAAAAAAAACCTGTCCTCTCGGCCTAAAAAGTTCATGGCGTATTAATTCGCTCACATCCGCCCTTTCTTCTTTACGGCATTGAAGACAACGACGAATAAAATCCTTGAAAAAAATTTTTTTTGAAATTTTTCAAAAAATTTTCAAAAGAAAAAAAAACCTGAGCAGATTGAGTAACAGGCGGTTTAGACGGGAAAACAACTTCTTGAGCATTAAAAATTGTACGCTCCTCTAATATTTGTTGTTGAGTTTTTTCATGTCCAAAAGGCTTAAAAAATTTTTTTTTGAAAAAAATTTTTTGAAATTTTTTTTGAAATTTTTGAAAAAAATTTTTTTAATTTAAAAAAAAAAACCCGTTTTCCGTAAATACACTGATAGAAAATTACGCCAACACTCCAAACATCAACTTTGTTACTAATTTTTGGAGGACCACCATCACCAAATGGAGTAAATGTTTCGGGTGGAAGGTACCTTTAAATGAATGAAATTTATTAAATAAACGTTATTAAATTAAGATTGATCGATGGCCAGGCAGGCATTGATCCAAAAAACTCTTGGCAATTATTGTTAGGAGCTTTCGTTCACCCCGCATAGGCCTTCCTTGTTAAAAGATCATAAACCCCAGCCTACTAAGCGTTTTAAACGTTAGCTAACTGGACTCAATTTTTTTTATCAATCCTTTCAAATCGAGGACGGGTCGCGTCGAGAAAAATCAGTCGGACTGGGTTGGATCGAGTTTTTAAAGTGTGTCACCCGTCCCTAGTCCAACCCTCATCCAATACCCAAATTGATAGAAAAAAATATAAAAAAATAAACCAATAAGTTCCAGCTCCCTGTGAAGTCAATTCAATACTTTCATCCCCATCATCAGCATTTTCAATTGTTTTAGACAAACCAAAATCTGTAATTTTTATTTCTCCACTAGTAGTTCCAGATTGCAACAAAATATTGGCAGGTTTTAAATCATAATGAATTATTGGATATTTTTGTTCACTCAAATATTTGAGGGCACTGACAACCTTTTAAAGAGAGAAAAATTGAATTTATTTTAAGAAAAGTGGAATTTTTTTCTTTAACTTTCCCGGACATTTTTCTGCGGTTTAGGGATATTTGTAGACTAATCTCAAAACTAAATTAAAAATTAAACAAGTCAGGCCAACATGGTAGGAATGTTAAACCTACAAACATCTTCCCAGCAGGGCTGTGCGATATGCAGATTGCGGCCACAGATTTAAAAAATAAAATTGCGGATTGCGGACAGCCCCCCTAAAATTGCGGACAGCCCTGCTTCCCAGTTATTAGGTAGGATTTGACTTGTCTTTTATAATCTTAAACCCCGTCAGTTGGACCATTCTTTTCCTACACTAGCAAAAGGAATAAATTAAAGCACCGCCCCAATCCCGATTTTTAAAACCCCATCAAAAATATTAAAAAAAATCAAAACCTGCATAATAATACAACGAGCTTCCTTTTCCGGTATTTGTTTGTGTTGCTTCAAATAAAAATCCAAATCATTTCCATCACAATATTCCAAAACAGTACAAAAAGAATCATTGTCTATAGTAAATAAATCAAATAGACGAACTATCCGAGGATGATCCAAAGATTTGTGAATGTCTTTTTCACGCATTGCATGCTTTACATAATTAGCCTTTTTGTCTTCTTTCCAATCTTTATTTACTTGGTGGATTTTACAAGCAACATAACGATTTTCATCCAAATCAAATGCTCGCCAAACTTCACTGAAAATAAAATTCTTAAAGTTTTTAAATTATAACTTGTTAAGGAAAAATTATATAAAAATGATTTTGGTATTATTGGATTCGTTAATTTAATACGCGTTGAATGATACCAAAATTAAAGCTATATGATTATTTAGAGTCGAGTTATGATTTAAAATAGGGGAGCAGATTGGTGGGCCAAAAGGGGACTTTCTGAACCTATGGTGTAGTGGGTTAAAATTTAGACTCCAAAAGGATAAAGGTCCAGGGTTCGAACCCTATCAGGGAAAAACAATTTAAATTAATAATAGAAATAGTGGAGCGAGATGAATGAGAAAATAGCACCTTTCTGAACTAGTAAAGATTTATTTATTTTAGGACCAAGGTTCGAACCCTCTCTGTGAAAAATTGTTTAACTTAGTAATAGAAAACACTGACACTTGGGAAAATTAAAAAGTCAAGCTTAAAATAGCTCAAGAAATTTTTCAAGAAAAAATCCCCCAAAAATTATAAAAAAATTAGCAAACCTAAATCCTCCTTTTCCCAACAAAGACAAAAGCAAATAACGGTCATTTAAAAGGAGATGATCTCTAAAACGACTTTGCTCTTCACATTGAACCCGCTTCATTTCACGAATATGCAAATTTCGTTCACGCTCAAGGCGGTCTTTTTCGGTCAAAAGGTCTGTCTCTTCTTTTTTAAGATGCTCCTAAAAAATATGAGATGATTAAAAGAATTTTTGAAAAAATTGAAAAAGGGGACTTGAAACTTAAAATTAATAACTGAAAGTAATATCTAGCCAACAGATACAGGAATTGGGTAAAATGATAATTCAACTTTGCTGTTATTGTTGTTGAGGAGGTGAGTTAGCTATTAAGATTGGGAAGTTAGTAATTTAAAACTAGCTGCTTTTTATCCATTAACAAAAGACAACAGCAAGGTTGGATCACCATCTTACATTCCCCTAGAATCTTTCAACCCTAGAATCTTACTTTTTTTCGAATTAATGACTAGGGCTCGGATTTAAATTTAAATAGAGCACAAAAACAACTTTGGTCATAAACAACCCTTGACTTATCTGAACATTGAGCTCGAATAAAAGAAATGTGGGCAGTGATAGATATAATAAGAATATAGACAGTGGTCAGTTCGCGAGCAATATCGCTTCAGCGATTTATTTAAATATAAATCCGAGCCGTATTAATAATCCAAAAAAGAAGCCCATATTAAAAAATTTCAAATTTTCAATTAAAAAACCTTTCTAAGTCGATAAATTTCTTCTTGTTCAATATATTCTTGAGCAGTCATTTCCTTTGGAGGAAGTTCAGGTTTCAAAAAACCATCATCAGAATAAACATTATTTGAAGAAGTACATGGCAAATCTGATGACGTTGAAGATGACGACAAACTTTGTCTTTTATTTGATTCTTTCATTGATTTTCGATTCTTCAAATTTTTTGTAGCATTTACAATATCATTCCTTTCTTGATTTATTCGTTGCAATTTTTTATTTATTTCTTCCATAGCCCAACCATCTATCCATTGATCTTTAAAATGTTCGCCAACACGGGCTGGTCGAAATTGTCCTATACGAAGTGTTGCTTCCATTACACGTTCTTTTGCCTTAAAAATTTATTTTTAAGAAAGGAGGGTAAAAAAGGGTAAGAGTGTGTGAAGTAAGTCTTGAGGAGATGGGAGGCGTAATATATTTTATAAAATTTCCAAGATTGAACAGAGTGGTCCAAAAGGGTTACCAAAAAAGAGAAATAAAAAAATGCCTCGGGTAAGTTGTTTTCCCTCTAGATCCCATGCTTAAAGTCCTACTAAAACAAGTACTTAATTAATATCCCACCCCCCCTCCTATTTGAGTTTCAGATTAATTTTCCTTTTTTACTGTCAATCAGTCTTTTCCTCAAAAATTTTAAATAAATGACAAGTTGGAAGGCCTCCTTTCTAATTTTGCTCCTTATAACTTGTTTTACTTAAAATTTGTGAGGGAGACTGATCGACAATAAAAAAGGAAAATTAATCTGGGATACAAATAGGAAGGGGGAGGGGTGGGATATTAATAAAGTCCTACTCAAACATTGAAGCCAGAAATGTCTCATTCCTAGATTTAAAAATTCCTCCCAAAAAAATTTCCCCTCCTAAAAACCCCCCTCAAAAAATAAAAAAAAACCTGTTTTCTCTCCATTCTAGATTGTTCAACAAGTAAACGTCTAATAGTCTCTTTACTAGCCCTAACTTTAATTCGTTGAACTTCAATAACTTGCTTCAATTCTGTCGTAGCTCTAACCAAATTTTCAATTTCTTTAGATTTTTTTTCGTCAAGTTTGTCCGAAAAATCTCCACTTTCAATTGTTTGAACAGATTTTTCAGTTTTTGAAAAATTTAAATTTGCTGTTGTTGTTGATGGAGGACTTGTATTTGAATCACTACCAGAATAAATACTACTTCCTCCACCAAATTTTGGATTACTATTTGATATTGGAGAAGAAAGAATATGGATTGGTGTGGTCTAAAAAATTAATAAAAATTAAATCTGAAAAGGAGGAAATCAAACAATTAAATATTGTCATAAGGGAAGACATTTGGTCCAGGAAATTTAGGAGTCAAAAATTTTTTTGGATAGACTGATGGGTCACAATATTTTATTAGAGTAAATTATAGACCTATTCAAAGATGGGCCCATTGGAAAATTTTTTAATAGACAGAAAGAATATTTTCTTGGGGCAAATTGGAGATTTTTGGGCTAATTTTAACAAAAATTAAAAAAACAAACCTGATGAGCATTAATAGAATCACTACTGAGACTATCCCCATTTGGATAGGTGGCAATTATAGGGCGTTTTGGGCTGGTTGTTTTTATCTTTAAAACAAATCAATAAATTTTTATAAGGTTAAAACAGACTAGAGACAAATTCATATAGCTAGGTAATTAGTTTTAGCAGTTTTTGGGTGTAATAAAGAAGGATAACTCTTGTGTCATAAACTAAATTTACGTAATTTAGGTTCTTAATGTAAGAAGGATAACAAGGAAAATAAGGGTATAAATCAAGGATGCGTGGGTTACCCAAAACAAAGACTTTTGATCCTGAACCGACAGAAAAAATTTCAACACCCAGATCCAAATATCGACCCAACTATTTTCTGAATCCGCTCCGTCCCTGGTATACATCATAAAGAACCTAAATTGCATAAATCTAGACTAAATAGGTTTAGACTAAACTTTGACTAAAAAACGCAAAGATATGTCCCAATAAGAAATGAGAAAATTTAAAATGGGATAAAATGTCACCTATCTTCCAACCCTTTCTAAAACCCCAAAATCCTAAAGTTTAACAAAAAACCTTGAAAGCATAGTCAGTAATCTTCCTTTCATGTTTTTGATTATCCACAATTTTAGTTCCAACATCATTTTTAAATTCCAATCTTTTCCGTTTTCTTCCCTTTTCAACTATAGAAGTTCCTCCAACTCCTTTTTCTTTTGTTGAAGTATTCAAAAATAAAATATCAACCTCCTTATCAGAATTAACACTTAAATTTGAAGATTCATTACTTGGACCATTCATTGCATTATTAACAACAATTTGTGGCTGTAAGTCTTCAGGTGAGGAATGTGTACTTGAACGGGTTGTTGCTGTATTTCTTTCTATTTGATGAGAATTGCTGCTGGTAATCATATGCTGAAAAAATTTGGAAAAATTTTTGTTTAGAAACATTAAAATGTTAAAAATTAAAAAATAGTTAAAAACCCGGCAATTATTTTGGAGGTAAAAATTAGAAAAATCGATTAACCAAAAGACATTTTTAAAAAGCTAAGTCAGCCTTTAAAGCAAGAATGATTAAAATTAGAGACCGGATTGGATCAGTGTTCGTAAAAGAATTAAGAAGCGTATTAGAGATCGAGCTGGGTCTGGACCAAGGCTTGGGTTTTTCCTGTACCCACAGTCAAGGCCTAGGCATTTTTTTACCTTCCTGGGTTTCTCCTGTACTACAGGTCCAGGATCCGGCCTAGGACAATAAATCAAACCCCAGAGTCCAGGAACAGGCCCAGGCTTTTCAAAAATCTTGATCTCTAATAGGTCTCTCGAAAAATATCAATTCAATAACAAACATTTTTGTTCAAAAATCTCGCCTCGTTCTTTAGTTACAAATTTAAATAAAAATTGGGCTCCAATTTCAGAAAGTATCACTAGATACGGATAATTGAGATGGTAACTGAAGATCGGGACGAAACTACAACTCGAACAAAAAATCTAGATTATTAAGAATCGATATTTTTTGAGGTTGATATTGATTCTCTTGTACGACCCTTCAAGTTCTGTCTCTAATAGTTAATACAAATCTAGTTAGTGTAAAAAACACCAAAATTAATGTGATCTGACTTTGGACGCTAAAACTAAAAGGACGCTAAAAATGGCGGGAACAAAACTGACTTTTACATAAAGTGGCATAAATCGATACCCTCCTAATAAGAAATTAAATCAATAGCCTCCCTATTAAAAAAATATTTAAAAAAAAACCCTCGTACAAATTGCGATGGTAGTGTCTTGCTAGCACAAGGACCCGTATTAAATCTTTGCTTTTCAATTTGAAATTGGTCAAAACGTTCGGGTTGTTGTTGATCCTCGTATTTGTTAATTAAAGATATTTGATCCGATTCTGCCATATAATCCAATTAAAACAAGTTAATCCTTTAAAAAAATAATGTGGGGGGAATTTTGAACTTTGTATGTAACCCTTTTCGACAATTAAACCACAGGGAAATTTTGCAAAATTATACGAGGGAGAAATGACTAACCATTTTGTACATCAAGTTCACGATAGTGAACTAATTCAAACAGAAGTTGTGTGTTACTCACACCAACATTGGCATAAATTCTAATTGCTGAAGCTGTCTTCCCGGTACTTATTTACTTTTCCCCCAGTCAATTTCTTCGGTAAATATGTAAAAAATGGTCAGTCAGACATATGTTTCCCTCAAGGTTGGGAGGAAAACGTTTTCCACAAGGTTTCCCTAAACCTCCCCATAGATTTGTGGAGAAAAAGGGTTCACAAACAAAGTTAAAAATTCCCCCCAAAAATAATTTAGAACAAAAAATACACGTAGCAACACAAATAGAGTAGGGGAAAATGCTCAGATTTATCGATAAATCGACTCATTTCGAGCTCACGCGCGTCTAAGAAACACCAAAAATCTTTAAAAGATGAGGTCAGAAAATACAAAAAAAAATTTTTTGTAAGATTCCCGGATATGTCAAATTGTTAAAAAAATTAAAAGGGAAAATTTAATTCGCCAACTTTCGTTTTGGTAAAAAGAGAAAAACATTACACTTTGCCAAAAATAAGAGAACATTCGCTTTAAAACGTCTGTTAATTTAGCTGCAATTTCAGTGCAAACTTTGAGTGTTAATTTTATTTCGCTTCGAAAAATAATAAATTTTTATACTTTTTGTGTCTGACTAGAATACTATTTCTTTCATTTTATTTCTATCATTTTCACTATTTTTTACGAATTTTCCTCTAGAGTCTAGCATGTCCTCTAGGAAACAAGTCTTGTTCTCATATTTGACCAATATCACATTTTGCCAATAATGGTAAAATCCTACGTTTTGTCAACGAAGCCTTGTTGGCAAAATGTGGGATTTTAGTCTTATTGGCAAAATATGATGTTGGCCAAATATGGAGGAGCTTTTTCTTTTGTTTTTTCTTGTTTCTTGACGGTTTTTTTGTCCGTGTCGGATTCTTGCCTCAACAGACTATAGACGACGAATCTTCTAAAGGGGAAAGGAGTGTGGGATCCATGATTTTAAGATTTTATTTTCGTTTATTCTTGACAATTTCCCTTTTATTCCCTCAGAACATATTTTAAATGTTTCTTTACATTTTGTCAGTCTACAACATTTCCCCAAAACATTATTTGAATTTATTTCTCTTTAAAGTTTCTTATCAACCTTTTCCTTAACCTACATTTATAATTTGTAAATATTTAACCTTTCTTTCCCGCCCTTTGTCACTTATATAAATAGCTTTTTATATTTCTAATTTTTGACCTAGTTGCACCCTAGTTTGATAAGTTCCTCATTGAGAGAGTATAATTTATAAATAAATTTAAGGCCGGGGATTTAATAGTAGGGTTTGACCCCGAATCCTGAGGGCGCGTTTTTGGGTATGCGTTGGAGTATGACTGACAATAAATTGTGAGTGTTATTCTGTCAGTCATCCTCCAACGTACCCCGAAAAAGTACTCTCAGGATTCGAGGTCAAACCCTACTTAATAGTCTTTTTTTCGTTTTTTCTTTATTTTTCCTTCAATTTTCAGAGAAAATGAACACCACAAATTCAATAGAAATGGCTGTATACTCAACAATGCCCGAATCAGAAATTAATCTCGACGGCAGCGAAGAAATTATTGAAACACGCCAAGGACCCATTAAAGTAATCATTTATGGCGACAAAGGCGGCCTTCCTCTAGTAACTTTTCATGACATTGGAATGAATTCTGACATGAATTTTAACAATTTTTTTACTTTTCTGATGCCTTCAAAGTTGATGAAACGCTTTTGTGTTTACAATATTAATGCGCCTGGACAGGAATTTGGGGCTAGCAAATTGGCTTCAGAGTATGATTTTTAAATTTATTTTTCTTTTTAAAAAACCTTTTTTCTAGCTTTACTTTTCCAACCATGGAAGGACTGGCTAGCATTGTAGACGATGTTGTTTCTCATTTTGGGTATTTCTATTAAAATTCTATATTGTAGTTGTCGTTGGTGTAATGGTTAAGACTTCAGTCTCCACCTTTTTGGGTCCCAAGTTCGATTCCTTTCGAAGGAATTCTTTTTTTTATAGTTTACTAATCGGTCAAAATTTAATTATTTTTCGAAAATTTTCTGGACTAAAAAATACTTGAAATTTTTTACGAGTTTATTTTATTGATTTTTGATAGGAGAGAGAGGGGGGTTTCCTTGACTTTCTCCCACTCTTCTTCATTTTTTTCCTCCCATATATTTTTTTAAACTTCTTTTTAAGAATGAAATCCTTCATTGGACTTGGATCTGGTGCCGGTACGAATGTTTTGATGCGATATGCAGTATTCTTTTCTAAATTTTGACTCAATTTTTCTCCGCATTTTTAGACAAAACATCCATCTATTGTTGATGCTCTAGTTTTAATTAATCCAATTTCTCAAAAGGCTGGGTGGATTGAATGGTTTTACCAAAAGGTTTTTATTTTTTAATGAGGTGGAACGGGGTCGCTTTAGTATAGGTCCACCGAGATCGGAACTCATAGTATATACCATTCGATTCGTCTCGCCGAGCTGAGTTCAAATATGCAAGAATTTTCTGCGGGACGCAAAAACTCGCAGAGATACAGGCGATTGAAAATCGAAAAACCATAGGGGGGACCAAGCACTTTTTTGGAGTAAAAAATTCGAATACGCAAATTATACCTCATTCGAAAGAGCTCCTCGAGTTGAGTCGAATGACACCAAAATCACCGTGATTGGACAAGATTTGACAAAGTTATGACACAAAAAACAAAAAACTTAAACCTATGGGTCGGCGGCGAGGCGCTTGTGCAAAACCCCGCGCTTCGCGCGGGGTTTTGCGGCACGCGCCTCGCGGGGAGTCTACGGGCGCTGGGTCTGGGCTCGTAACATAAACCTATTCCTATCTCCATTGCTCTGAACGTATTTGGGTAATTCTTCGGTTTGTATACCCTGCTCTTTGTGCCCCCCTTTTTTTCTTACCATTTTTTCATTTTTCCTCCCCTTTCTCCCTTATTTTTCATGAGGAGTGTAAGTAAAAAACCTTCAAAAAATGTTCCACAGAGATACCCTTGAGCTTTTCTACAATTGCTAGTTGTGATGATGATGATGAAGAAGTCCAAGCTCTTCTATCCAAACATCGAAATCGTTGTCGCTTAGTCGCATTTTGTCACATCATGTTAAAATTTTTTAGTTTTTCCATATTGGTTATTGAATGATGTTAATGAATTTTTCCTGACCTTTCTTATACATAAATATTACTCATAATCCTTTTAAATACTTGGCCTCATGAAAAATAAGGGAGAAAGGGGAGGAAAAATGAAAAAATGGTAAGGAAAAAAGGGGGGGCACAAAGAGCAGGGTATACAAACCGAAGAATTACCCGTATTTGGGGCCTTCGTTGCAGTAAAAATCTCCACAGATACCATAGGTAAGGAGCTAAAAGAAAAAATCATAACTTTGTCAAATCAAGTCGGATTTCGTTGATTTTGGTGTCATTCGACTCAGCTCGAGGAGCTCTTTCGAATGAGGTATAATTTGCATATTCGAATTTTTCACCCCAAAAAAGTGCTGGGTCCCCCCTTTGGTTTTTCGATTTTCAATCGCCTGTATCTCTGCGAGTTTTCGCGTCCCGCAGAAAATTCTTGCTTATTTGAACTCAGCTCGGCGAGACGAATCGAATGGTATATACTATGAGTTCCGATCTCGGTGGACCTATACTAAAGTACAGCCGGTGGAACAACACCAATGGCGTAGCTAGGGGTCGATTTCTGGAATAGCGGCTAAAATTGGGTGTGCGCCAAAATTTTGGCGTTCCTAACGCAAATTTTTTGAACGGTATTTTTATTTTCTTAGCGCCGCAGGAAAATCCCGATACTATAGATACACCCCCTATTTAAGATGTTTTTTTAAAAATCTACTCGGCCATATGAGATGTCCTTTATTCAAGATACCTCCAACTTTAATTTCATATTTTTAAATTTCCAGTTAAATTTAAATAATCTTCGAAATGGGAAGATGTCTCAATTTACTGTAGACTATTTTATGTGGCACTTTTTTGGAAGGTAAAATCCGCAAAATTTTAAAAAATTGCAAAAAAATATTTTTAGGCGTATTGAAGACTGCAATCAAGACTCGCTAAAGCTATACAAATCTTATTTTTATTATCATCAAAAGCCTTGGAATCTCGCTCTTTTTGTGGAGTCATTTTTAAAGTATGCGATAAAATTTGCGGATTGTCCGCAAATTTTTTTTGCGGAAAGTCCGCAGATTTTTTTTTAGAATTTTTTTAAATTTTTAGTCGAAATGAAATCAATTTACTCAATTTATCAAAAATCCCAACCCTTGTAATTGTTGGAAATAATTCTGCATTTATTGACGAATCTGTTTATTTCAATTCACAATTAGACCCGAAGATGACTGAATGGTTGAAGGTTTTCTTTTAATTTTTTTATTGGGAGGGTAATTATTTTAAGTGGTTATTGGGGGCGTTTCTTAAATTTTTTTCCAACAATAGGACAATTTATATTGATTGTTTTTTTGTCCGCAAAAATTTTAATTTTTGTCCGCAAATTTTTATTTTTTTAAATTTTTGTCTGCAATTTTATTTTTTGTCCGCAAAAATGGTTTAAAATCGAATCGATGAATTTTTTGTAATTAATGTCCCTAAAAAATTTTTCAAGGACAAGGATTGTGTAAGGAATTTAATAAGGTCCCTAAAAATTCATTAGGAGAAATCTCAGGGATTTTTGTGTACACTATTCTGGGTTGTTCGTAAATTAAATTTGGGTAAGATTTTTTTAATTAAAAAATTTTTTTAAAAGGTTTCCGACAGTTCTGGTTTAGTTTTGGAAGACAGACCTGCAGAAGTTGTCCAAGCCTTTCTTTTGTTTATTCAAGGACAAGGATTGTGTAAGGAAAAAATTTTTTAAATTTTTATCCGCAATTTTACAATTTTGTCCGCAAATTTTTAAGTTTGTCCGCAAGTTTTAAAATCGTGTCCGCAAACCCAAAATTTTGTCCGCAAAAGTTTTGCGGACAAAAAATATAAAAAATTTTTCAAAAAAATTTTTCAAGGTTGTGATTTGGATATTCACAAAATTGTGTCTTCTTTAAAAGGCGAAATGCAAAGCATAAATAAACCGAATAATCGAATTTTGACAATGGAAAAAGTGGATGAATTTAATAATTGATTTATTTAAATTCTTTCAAGAGCTTTTTCAGTTCATGTATATTTTTTTTCTACTTAAAAAAAAGTTTTTTTTTTGACGATTAAATAAATTTTAATTTTTTTTTAGAATAATTGTTTTAAGCAATTTCTAAAAAATTATTTTTTTTAAATTTAAATATAGTAGAACCGCCCGACTCTATACTGTAAACAGTCCAACCCTTGTATCATTCTGAAAATCCAAAAGATTTAATGTTAAATGTTGAGAAAAATGTAAATAAACAATTATTGATTCAATTGACATTTAAATCAAAGTGAAGCTTTTTATGAAAACTTTTTTTAATTGACTTCGAAATTTCTAAAAATTAATTTAACATTTTACTAAAACTGCAATTACTTCTTTTCTAGACATTTCGAAATTTTTAATTCGCTTAGACCTTTTGAATTAAATTTGTACAATTTTGGCATAATGTCTATTTATTTTATAGATAATATAGAAGACGTAGAAAGGAATTTGACGATTTTTTTGTTTTCTTTTTTCAAATTTTTCTTTCTTTCTCCTTGATTTTCTTTCAATTTTCTTGTTTTTTAGAGATTAAAATTTTTTTAAAAATGATATTGATGCTCTACCATTTTAATGATGAAATGGATGGGCTGACGTTCCTTGTTCGATGTTGACAAAGCTGATTTTTTATTTAAACGTTGAACTCTTTCTAGTTGGTTTAAGGTTTTTTCTAAATTTTTGGGGTTTTAATATACTGGATCATGTTTTATAGGGGTTTGACTATTAGACGTGCGTACCTTGGACACGCATAGGGATGGGTTGGGTAATCCGAAACCAGTTTTTTCGGTTTCGTTTACCCCCAATCTGAAACACGACTTCCACGGAATTTTGACATCGGCTTTTTGTCTTTCCAAAATTTTCCACTGGGGCGCACAAACCCCATCCGGTGTATATTTCTGGTAATCATCTATTTGTAGCCCACGTTTTGGCGTGTAATTATTTGTCGCTGGTAAAGTGCGCATTAATATTCCAAATTTTATTAGGCACTTATTGGGGTAGTCAATTTAATTTTTCCGAATATTAAGAAGGGCACACTTTTTCTCTATTACACAACCATGTAAATGTAGATAGGATTAATTCTCAGATTATAAAAACGTTTGTGTCTGTAGGCAACATTTTATATTCATTTTCCCCTAACCGCTCTTTTCAACTTAATTGCCAGTTTAAAAATTTTCCCCTGAAAATTAGCCTGTTAATTCTAATCTTTACTTACATGTCCCCTGTTACCTTTAAAAATCAATATAGATCCGCCAAATTGGTTTTGCGTAACCCTCAAGTAAAAATTCTGAATTGAATCTAAACTAGTACATCCCCCTCTGACGCTGGTTAAATTTTTCGATCTTGTTTACCTTAAAAACAAAATCCAAGTAAAAAAATCCCTACTTGTTTGAGGTCGGTCAACTAATTAGAAACACCTCACTCCGCTTGCTCAATAATTTTAGTTTTGAATGTTTTTTGAAAAAATAGTTAAAAAACCGATTTTTTATCACTGCGACAAAGTGGGCGAAAAGGAAAACCGCGACAAAGTGTCCTATCCCAACTTAAAAACGAAATAGTAAGGGAATTAGAGAAAGAGACCGCGACAAAGTGTCCTATCCCAACTTAAAAACGAAATAGTAAGGGAATTAGAGAAAGAGAGAGATACCGTCCTTTTTATTCAAATTTAAAATGGCTTCCCTTTTTACTTGACATTTTCGATTATCTCTGTTTCATTCCTAAGATTTTTACTTCTTTCACATTATTTTTTAAATTAATTTTATTTTTTTTCAGATACATTTTATTTTGATTCTTCAATTTCTTTAATTATGTTCAAAAGTTGGATTTGAATTATGGCTATGCTTTTCTAACCTGTATGAATAATGGACGATCAACAAGGTTTAGTTTAAAATTTGGATTTTGGGTTTTCAAAAGGTTAAACTGCCTTATCTAGATTTTATTGAAATTTTTTTTCCTTTCTCCGATTGGGTTGGGAGACCGGTTGGGATATCCTATGTTCTGACCAGTAGAGGCAATTATAGCAATCCATCATCCGTTGAGGTTCCCTGATTTTTACTTCGAATCTGGCTCAAGCATTTACCCTTTTCTGCGAGTTCTAGGTTACATGCTACTAGAGATCGAGCTGGGTCTGCACAAAGGCCTGGGTTTTTCCTGTACCCAGAGTCAAGGCCCAGGCATTTTTTGACTTTCTTGATTTGTTTACCTGGACTAAAAGCCCAGGTAAACAAATCAAACCCGGAACCATTAACCGGCCCAGGCTTTTCAAAAATTTCGATCTATACATGCTACATAGCTTTTAGAATGCGGCGCTTAATCTGGAGCCATAGGTAAGGAGCTAAAAGAAACGATCATAACTTTGCCCAAACATGTCGGATTTCGTTGATTTTGGTGTCATTCGACTCAGCTCGAGGAGCTCTTTCGAATGAGGTATCATTTGCATTTTCGAATTTTTCACCCCAAAAAAGTGCTTGGTCCCCCCTATGCTTTTTCAAATTTCAGGGACCTATATCTCGGTCCAAAAATTTTTCCTCGGGCTAAAACTGGTGGCATTCGACTCAGCTCGCCTAGCTCTTTCGAATGGTATAACATTTGTATATTAACTCCGGGACCCACGTACTAAAGTACAGCCGAAGAAATTTGGTATATCCCTACGATCACTGATATCTCTTAAGACTACCATTAATCCATTGAATCCCCTTATATCTCAAGATTAACACTTATATCTCCATATTGCGGATTGTTTACTACTCTTTTAGTTATTTTAAAAAATTTCGATTTTCGATTACCGATTTTCGATTTTCGACGTTTTTTTCTGCCGATTTTCGATTTCCGATTTTCGAATTTTTTTATAAAATTTCGATTTTCGATTTCGATATTTTTGGATTTCTTTCGATTTTCGATTTCCGAATTTCGAAGATTTTTTTATTTCGACGCAGCTCTGATGGTCACATGATTGTGGGATATGCTAAATTTATAGTCTAAGTTGTGTGATTTGAGTTTAGTTTATTTAAAAGTTCTACAATCTTCAAGCAAAATAAAAATTTTTCTGGGGTTTAAATTGTGTTTTGTATTTAAAAATTATTTTTTAATTTTTTCTTTTAAATTTAGATAGAGGTGTGAGAAAACTTGAATTGCTCCTTACTGTATTTGCGCAACCTCAATTGCTGTCTGTGCTGCTGTTGGTGGTATTTTTTGCAAGTTTAATTTTAAATTTTTGGGTTATTATTAACTAACATGGGAACATTGTTTACTTTACGTGTAAATTTGATATATTTTTTGGTACCATTCGATATATGACCTTCGGCTTCATATTGCGAAGTGATATGCCGTTTTATTACAAATGGCTGCGTTGGAGTATGGCCAATCAACCGATCGGAGTTTACCCCTTAGTTTCGAGGTAAACTCCGATCGTTTCAAATATATTATTCGGGGTATTGTAACTTGTAGGGGTAATTTGGCTGTACCTATTTGGCCCAAAATATGGCTCCGAGACTTACCGTCGTGACTCAATCCCCTAACCTAGTAAAAGTTTCTGGTATTTTTTTGAGCATGAAAAATCCAAAATCAAAATCCCCTTAACTCCAGACTCAAAGTATGATCGGCCATAACTCGGCTCAATCATTTTTCAAGAAAACGGATATCACTTTGTAATAGGAAGTCAATAGTCCTCAATCGAATGGTACCAAAATAAATATCGAATTGGCACTGGAAATAAAAGGCATTCCGGTAATCATTGTTTTTTACTGACAAGGGAACATTTTGAACTGTGACCAAAAATTTTTAAATGAAAATTATACCAACGTGTAGAGCATAGTCGATAGCCTATTCCTATAGTGGCTTTTTTGGCTCCGACCACCATTTCGAAAAGTTATAGGGGTTCAAAGTTTCAGACTTTTGGAGCTGTCGAGTCTACCTTATTTTCTCTATTAAAGAGCAATTTTTCTCCTCCCAAAGAGAAAAATAAGACTCACATCCTCCTTTCTTCCTTTTATTTTCTAATGTTGGTTAGAGAAAGAGAAAAGAAGGGGAGAGAAAATAAGGAAATGGCTTCTCTGCCTTTCACCCAATGCTAATTAAAAACGAAAGAGGAGATGGCAGAGAAGCCTTTTCCTTTTATTTCCTCCTTCTTTTCTCTTTCTTTAACCAACATTAGAAAAGAAAAGGAAAGGAAAAAAGGAGGATGTGAGTCTTATTTTTCTCTTCAATAAGAGAAAAATCTCTCTTTATGAGGTAGAGAGCTCCAAAAGTCTGAAACTTTGAACCCCTATAACTTTTAGAAATGGGGTTCGGAGCCAAAAAAGCCACATATGGGAATAGGCTATCGACCATGCTCTACACGATGTAATTTTTAAAAATTTTTGGTCACAGTTCGGGTTCCGTATATTCCGCAAACAATTTTTTTCAATTGGTAGTTTGTCGTGATATTTTTCAAGTAGTTACAAGTAAATGATATTGGCAATTTGGAGGCGTACAGAAAGTTGGCCCCTTGCCATATTAACGATACATTGGTGCCATATTAACGATAATCATTGGTGCAATTATGCGATTATTGCTCAATTAGGGCCATAACTCGGCCTTATAATAATAGGGTGGAAGAAGTGTTGCAAGATAGAATGTACAATATACATTACATGTTGCAGGTAGAACTAGATTTGTTCTTGAGCTGCTTAACTGGCTTGAAAGTGATCAGCTTAATCTAAACTATTTTTTTCAAGGGTTCCAGGGTCGAAAAAAATGTAATTTAATCAATGCGAAATTCAGCTGGTTTCATGGGGTTAATAGGAATTCCTGTGGAAATCTGTGGGGTAATTTGAGTGAATTTTTTATTCGCACATATAACTGATGACTCCTCAATTCATCCCCAAGATGGGACCAAGTGTTTTTTGTAAAAATTTTTGTGAGCTTTCTGGAGGCCTGAGAAAAATTTTTTATACCCCTAAGTAGGTTAAAATATTCCGTTGATTTCGGGATTTTGAGATCTCAATAAAAGCTACACCAACCCATCATAAATAAAATTCAAAAATTTTTTCAATTAGTAGTAAATCCCCAGGTACTTTTTGTCATATAAAAAACAGACTCGATCCACATTAAATTCCAACATGCACTGATTGGACACAAACTGTTTGCAATTTTGGCACATCGGTTATATTGTATTTACTCATTTAGCTGCAAATGGCCAGGTGTTCACGATTCGGTTTACGATGGCCGATTTACTCTTTTAAGCTTTTGCCGTTTACGCTTAATTCGTGTCTGCATTTAAGGGAAGTTGGAGTACCCGG